>JAKSZT010046004.1:0-12356 GCA_026826555.1 Tolypeutes matacus
ATCTGGTGGAGAGGTATTTGGATAGAACTTTCTGAATGGGTGCAAAACCTGAAGATATTAGAGAGCTAATATTAATTTAAAAAATAAATAAATATATTTATTGATAAAAGTTCAGTTATGTGAATCTCTTTTTATAAGAAAAATTGAAATATTTAAAGGAAATTTTTATATAGTTATTGCTTTATATATTTAATTAGATTCTCTGACTTCTATCATTGTGTCTAGTTGGTCATTCAAATATATTGCTCTTTTAAAGAGGAGTAAATTTTAGACAGAATGTCTAAATTATACACAGCTTTTAATCATACAGCTGGGTCATGAACACATACTTTCAGATTCCAAATTGTATTTAATTTATCTCTCACCATTGTGCATGCAAGTACATCATTGATCAGATGCCAAGATATTGTATCATGGCTGATATTTTTCTTGTAAGTACATATCTTGTATCAAGAATAATAGATTGATTACATCATATTCATAAACTTTGTATTTTATTTCTTTCAATTCCTTTTTTTATCATATCTACATAAGCATTTTTTTCTGCCAAGCTCCATTCAGTTAATATTTACATAAAACCCTCCTTTCATACCATTTTTAAAATATAAAAGAAAATCCATTGGGGATTTCTAGTGAAGTCATACATTTAATTAAATGAAAAATTTTAAAGTGCTTTATACTTTTATAGTCACTCTCAATATTTGGCTAATTAGATTAGGTGGTTTGTGGGGTCTAATTTATCTTATTTTATTTATTTCCAAACATAGACATCAAACTAAAATTTGCCCTGTCTTTTTTTTTTTTTTCATTTTAAAAACAATTTATTGAAGTATATCATTCACACATGAAACTACATAAACAATAAATATAGAGTAAACATTGTGAACTTACAAAACAGACATGCATAACATCATACAGGGATCTTATACCTTACTCCACCACAAACTACTTGCATTGCTGTGGAACATTTGTAATAAATTATGGAAGAGCATAGTCAAAGTATTACTACTAACTATAGTCCATATCTTACATTTGATGTATTTCCGCCTCCAACCCACCCTATTTTTTTCACAAATATAATTTATCTAAAGTGTGCAATAAATGACATTTGGTATAATCACCAAATTGCACATTCCTCACTTCAGTTAATATCAGAGCATTTTCATTACTCCAAAAAGAACAAAAAACAAACACTATCATACCCATATGTTAGCGCTACTAATTACAAATCCTATGATGTGTTTTCACCATTTATATTCATTTCCAAACATTTACAGACAACTTTTTACCAATTCTGTACAGATTAAACTCAGCTTTCCATTCTCTAACCACATTCTTTTCTCTGGTGAGTTATATTCTAGCTACGAACTCCATGAGTTTGCTCATTATATTTAGTTCATAATAGCAAAGTCATACAATATTTGTCCTTTTGTTCCTGGCTTGCTCACTCAACATAATGTCCATCAGGTTCATCCATGTTGTAATATGCTTCACGACTTCATTTCTTCTTATAGATGACTAATAGTCCATCGTGTATATATACCACAGTGTTATCCATTTTGTCAGAAATCTACCTGGGTTGTTTCCATCTTTGGGCAATTGTGAATAATGTTAGTATGAACATCAGTGTGCAGATGTCTCTTAAAAAAATTTTTTTTTTATTAGAGAAGTTGTGGGTTTACAGACCAATCATGCATAAAATACAGGATTCCCATACACCACTCCACCAGTTACATCTTGCACTGCTGTAGAACATGTTACAATTGATGATAGCACTTTTTTGTAATTGTACTAATTTTTTTTTAAACATTACTTTTGTTGCAATTGATGAAAAATTAAGATGGGACTATTAGCTACCATCCATAGTTTACATTAGGTGTATTATAGTGGTCATTTTTAATGTATATCTCCTTAGACAGTAATTTTACTTGCAAATGTGGACAATATATGTCCAAAGATGTTCGCTGACACATTCTCCATAACAGAGATCCTTATTTCTTCATGTAGCTTTGATCTATCATCCTTTCCTTTCAAACTGCCTTGTAGGGCTGTCTTTAATTAAACATTTTTCTTTTCTCTGCCTTTATTCATTTTTCCACTAATTCTGTGCAAATATTTTTGCCTTATATTGGCAATTTTTCTAAGTAATCCTCAACTTATCTTTCTCAGAACAATGTTGGAATGGGGCTACTTCTCTCATTCTTTCTGTTCCAGATAGCTTTTTCTCTTACTGATAGGAACTGTATCAGTATTGTGAAACTTGAGCTTGACATAAATTACAAATTTAAATAATTTACAAAATACTATTTGGAAAAAATCATGTGACCTCAAGACTGATTCAAAATCCCCATGGGTTGCATGAGGAAATGTCTTCTCCTCATTCCTTCAGAAGCAGGAATGTATCCATAATATACTACACTTCTGAAGAACCAGCATTAAGTTTTGTTGACCTTCTCTATTTTTTCATTCTATTTCATTTATCTCTGTTCTAATCTTTTGTATTTCCTTCTTTCTTGTCACTCTGGATTTCATTTGCAATTCTTTTTCTAATTTTTCCAGTTTTGAGTTAGGTTCTTTGATTTGAGATCTTCTTTTTAATATAAGTATCTAGAGCTATAAATTTCCTTCTCAGCACTGCCTTCACTGAATCCCATGAGATTTATTATGCTATATTTTCATTTTCATTTGTCTTAAAATGTTTCCTAATTTTGCTTCTGGTTTCCTTTTTAACCCATTTGTTTTTTTAAGAGTATGTTGTTTAATTTCCACATATTTGTGAATTTTCCATTTCCTCCTCTGTGGTTGTTGGAGAATATACATAGAATGATATCAATATTTTTTAAGTTATTGAAACATCTTTTGTGACTCAACTTATGGTCTATTCTGGAGAATGATCCAGGTGGACTTTTGAAGAATGTATGTTCTGTTTTTCTCGGGTGATGGGTTCTATATAGGTCTGTTAGGTCTAGTTGGTTTAGAGTATCATTCAAGTCTTTTATGTCCTTGCTAATTTTCTGACTAGATAATCCTTCCACAATATTAGGAACGGTGTATTAAGTCTCCTATTATTAATGTAGAACATTCAATTTATCCCTTCACATCTGTCAGTGTTTCTTCATATGTTTTGGGCCCTGTTGTCAGGTACATATTATTTATAACTATTATATCTTCCCATCCTCCTGTTGAATTGTTTCCTGCATCAGTATATAATGCCCATCTTTGTCCCTTGGAATGTTTTGGACTTGAATTCTATTTTTTCTATTAGTAGAGATACCCCAGCTCTCTTTTGCTTCCTACTTGCATAGTATATAAATTTTTTTATCCTTTCACTTTCAACATAATTGTATTGTTGAATTTAAAGTAAGTCTCCTACAAACAGCATATACTTGGGTCATGGATTTTTATCTATTTTGTCAATCTCCCCTTTTAGACTGGAGATTTTACTCTATTTACTTTTAAAGTCCCCACTGATAAAATAGCACTTTCTTTTGTCATTTTGCTTTTTAGCCTTTGTGAATATTATTTTGTTCCCTCAATTCTTTCATTAATGCTTACTTTTATATTTACTTCATTTTTGTGTTGTACCATATTGAGTCTTATTTATATCTAGATGTATTTTTCATATATTTTTCTTGTGGTTACCATGAAGTTAAAATTTAGCATCCTAATATATAATAATCCTATTTGGTTTGCTATCTATTTAATTCCAATAGTATGCACAAATACTTTTCTATCCCCTCATCTTTTTTCTACTTGTTATCACATATATCTTTACATTGTATGACCAAAAACATAGATTTATCATTACTTTTTTAAAGATTTACTTTATTTATTTCTCCTGCCCACCCCCATTGTTTATGCTCACTGTGTCTGTTTGTTGTGTGCTCATCTTCTTTTTAGGAGGCACTGGAAACTGAATCTGGGGCCTCCCATATGGGAGGGAGGCACCCAATCACTTTAGCAACCCCCGGTCCCTGCTTGTTGTGTTTCTCATTGTACTTCCTTGTTGTGTCTCTTCATTGCTTCATCTCATTTCATCATCTCGTTGCATCAGCTAATTGCATTAGCTCACTTCGCCAATCCATTGTGTCAGCTTGCTGTCTTGATCATTTTCTTTAGAGACACTGGGAACCAAACCTAGTGTCTCCTATGTGGTAGGTGGGTGCCCAACAGTTTGAGCCACATCTGCTTCCCTATCATTACTTTTTTATGCATTTGCATTTTAGTACCTATAGGAAGTAAGAAGTGGCATTACATACCAAACAATACACTACAATAATACTGACATTTATAATTACCCAAATGTTTATGTTTACTGCAGGTCTTTGTTTCTTTATGCCACTTTGAGCCATGGTGTATTGCCCTTTCCTTTCAGTCTGAAGAACTCACTGTAAGATTTCTTGTAGGGTCGGTGTAATGAGGATGAACTCCCTCAGCTTTTGTTTATCTGAGAAGGTCCTAATGTCTTCCTAATTTTTGAAAGAAAGTTTGTGGATATAAATTTCTTGACTGGCAGTTGTAATCTTTCAGCACTTTACCTGTTTCAACACATTGCCTTCTTGTCTCAGTTGTTTCTGATGATAAATAGACAATCAATCCAATTGGGACTCCTTTGTATGTAACATTTTGGTTTGGATTTACAGCTTTCAGAGCTCTCGCCTTATCCTTTTCATTCAATACTCTGATCAACATATGTTGAGATGTATTTTTCTTCATGTTTATCCTCTTTTGTGTTCTCTGGGCTTCTTGGACATGCATATTCATGTATTTTGCTATGTTTAGGAAGTTCTCTGTCATTATTTAATTTAATATTTCTTCTGCCCCTATCTCTATTTCTTCTCCATAGGGCACTTCATTAACATGCATATTGTTGCACTTGATACTATGCCATAGCTGTCTTAGGCTAGTTTCACTTTTAGTATTTCTTTTTTTTTCTCTCTCTCTCTCTCTTCTTCATTCTGAATCATCACAATTGTTTTGTCTTTTAGTTCACTGATTCTTTCTTCTGCCAGATCCAGGCTGCTCTTGAAACCCTCAGTTATTGTTGTCTTCAACTCCAAGAAATATATTTAGTTCCCTTTTAAAATTTCTCTCTTTACTAAGACTCTCATTGCTCATTCATTGTTTTTCTGATATTCTTTACTTCTTCCCCTGTATTTTTCTTCATCTCCCTGAGTATTAAGGGAGACAAAAATTAAGAAAAATTTTAAAGGTGTTGATCAACTTGTTCACATTCTTGTCTTCTTCACTGGTGTTTCCTGGATGTTTATCCTCTTCCTTTGGATGGCCATCCTTTCCTGTTTCTATGTTTGTCTTATACTCTTTTATTAAAAACTGTATATTTCAACATTTATCACATTATTTCTGAGATTTATTTCCTGCGATGTCAGTTTTTCTTTTTAATCATTTTATTTTTATTTTGTTGCCAGCTGATGAGAAGAAAGAGATTTTACTAAGCTTCAGCCCTCTCATCAGGAAGGTTTGCCCCAGGTGAATGCAGTGTTTTGGGTTTTCACTGTGTTTCTGAGTTTCTGTGTTTCTTTCTGTGCTCTGTTTACGGGAGTTTGGTTTTCTCCTCTAATTTCCAGGAGAAAGATCTCCTTCTTTTGGGTATTTGAAGCTGGCAGTCCTTTGCCCCAGACAGTGTGCCTCTACAGTTTTTTAATTAGTTTCACTTTCTCAAGCTACTTTTGTCTGGCGGGTAAATTCTGGGATAAGGGTGATGAAAGAGAGGCCTTTCCAAAATCAGCCTTTCCCAAACTTTCAGGGCCAGGGACCCACAAAGGTGGTGCAGACTGATTCCAAAATGCTCTGGAGAGGGGTACAGAAAAGGTGCCAAAAGCTTCTTTTACTGCTACCCAAATCTGAACTTTCCTGCCATGACAAGCAAATGCAACTTTGTAACTAACTGTCCCCCAGTGCCCTGAGGAAGAACTGTGTCCTTAAGTCCCAATGTCCACCACCCAGGCCCAGGGATGTTTGAAACCCCTGTTGCCACTGCCCTTGTTTGGGGCAGATGGAAACAATGGTTGCCACAGGCTATAATAAGGGCTTGTTGAAACAACGTCTGCCTTCAGACCTGGCCCCCCAGTGATCCTTCTTTGTTTATCAAAAGCTATGATTAGTGATCAGACATGCCCACATCTGGTCTTAGGGAAGAGGGTTTTTATTTCCCTTTTTTGTCACCAGCGAGGTACCAGGGCCTGGACTCCAGGAAAGCCTGCTTTGAGAGTGGGGGATGTGTGCTAGTAGCAGCCATGCTGAGAAAGCAATTTGATGTTCTTTACCGTAATTTATCAGACTCTTCCTCCCTCTCTTACCTGGATGCAGTACAGTGTTTTCTTCTCCGGAGTTTCAAAATAGTTTCAGATAGCTCCTGCCTGTTTAATATTGGTTTTGGTGGAAATGACTGAATTCTGGAATTCCTTACACTACTATCTTCCCATAATCCCTTTCATTTGCATTTATACCAAATGAACTTCAGTATCATACACATTTTTCCTATACCTCACTATCCACATACCTTTCTGTTCTCATTGTTACAAATTATATCTTTAAACATTACATGTCTTATAGCATAGATTAGTCATTATTTTGAGCATTTGCTTTTTTAAAATCTGTATGAATGAAAAGTGGAGTTGCATACATATAATTACAATATAATAATAGTGATGGTTTTAATTATACATGTTGTTACCTTTACCAGACATTTTTATTCCTTTATGCTGCTTTTAGCCACTTTCCAGTGTTGCCAGATTCCCTCTAGTTTCTTGGCTATGTTACAAAAAAGAATTTAAGAACATGCCAGTTTAGTTAGGCCAGTAGTTTATTAAGGAAATGAGAAAAGATAATAGAAATGTGAGAAAATAAGAGATTATGGGTCCCTACATGTACTTGTGGGCTGGTCCAGGCAGAGAGAGAGAAATATTTAGCTTGTGTGGTGGCTTTTTTAAACCATTCATTATTCCTCTCCTTGTTCATGTACAGGGTAGTGGTCACAGCTGTTTGTTGTTTTGATTGATTACCCCACCCACCAATTCCCCCTGGAAGGGGAAATGATAAGGTCGCTTGAGAATATCTGGGGTTTTTCCTTGATCCCAGATGAAATCTTATTCCAAATGGGGGATTCTCATGGGGTTCTTCCAGCAGCCTTCTAGTGGGGTCTTTCCCTCAGGGGATTTCCATGGCCATGTGTTTCATGGCCATGTTTTTCTGCCGGGGTTTAGGTTCATCTTCCCATTCCCTAAACCAGCCTTACTCACTAGTGTTCATTCCTTTCAGAGAACTCCCTGTTGTATTGCTTATAGGGTAGGTCTAGATTGATGATCTACCTCAGCTTTTGCTTATATGGGAATGTCTTAATCTCTCCCTCATATTTCAAACAGTCTTGCCATAAATAAAATTCTTGTTTAAAGTTGTTTTCTTTCATCACTTGAATGTTTCATCCCACTTCCTTCTTGCCTTATGGTTTCTGTTGAGAAATGGCACTTTCTCACCATTGACTGTTTTTTATATAACATTTTACTTTTCTCTTGTAGCTTTCTGAACTTGTCCTTGCATTCTCCAGTTTGACTACATTAAGCATTAGCATACTTCTCTTCAAATTTATCCTGTTTGGTGTTCATTGGGCTTTGTGACTATGTTTTCATGTCTTCTATTAAAATTGATAAGTTTTCTGTCTCTATTTCTTTGAATAAACCACCTGCCCCTTTCTCTCTTTCTTGTTCTGAGATTCCCATTATGAAGGTGTTTCACTGTCTTTTAGGCTCTGTTCTCTCTCTCTCTCTCTCTTTTTTAAATCTTGTTTTGCTCTTAAGCCTGAATCATTTCAATTGCCTTTTCTTCAAATTGACTGATTCTTTCCTTTGTACATAAACATCAAGTCTTCTTCTTTGAAGATTTCTGAAGTATTATATTGTTCCTTTGGATAGGTAATAATTTATTGTGTCTTTGCATTGTAAACTTTATTGCACACTATATATTTCAATATTTTAATGTTTTAACTGAGGGATTTAATCCCTCAGCCCTTTGCTTTTCAAGTTTGTGTCAATCTCTTGCAGCAGACAAAACTCTGATGATGAGAAACCCAAGCGGCACTCAGAGAGGTGGAGGAACAAAGCTTTATTATGCATGGGCCCAGAGAAGAGTTAAGTCTCCAAACTCTGAGGCCTGAGCTTTGACTTTCACGGGCTTATACCATGAAAGTCATTGGCTAGCCCCCGACCTGCATTTTGACCGTGAGTTCGTGTAGGCCAAGTTCCAGTGAGCCCACTCACCCCTATTGGGAGTATAGTCCTGCTAGCCCAATCAGATATATTCTTTCATGAGCCTGATTCTTTTGGAGGCACTCATTTTTCCACTGTGTCTCTGGCCAGGGGCATCTTGTCCTCCCTTTTTAAGGCGACCCTCCTTGTTTGGTGGTGTTGGGCCCAAGGCACAGACCCCTCAGAGGAGCACTTTCTGATATTGTTGGAGGGCAGCCCATCCCTGATCAGTGTTGAAGTCCCAGTTCAGTTCAGCCTCTGGTGCCACCTCCCGTGCCCAATCTTTCACATCTAAGATGCCAGCAGGGCCCTGCTCTGGACCCTGTGTCTCTGGAGGGGCATCTGAAGAACCAGTTGTGACAACCAAAGCCTCCTTGTTACTGGGGTTCTGGGACTTTCTCCAGAGGGGGCCAGTGGTCCAGGAGGGACTGAAGATGGGGATGTCTCTGGGGGATCCATTTGCACTCCCAGGACTGAACCCTGAAACCCCAAGGAACTCACAAATTTCCACACTGAATGTATATTCCAATTCCTAATTTCAGCCCTGCTAGAGCTTTTACAAAGGTGTTTTCTTAGCAGCTAGTGCAGACTGGTTTCCAGGCCCCATTCCTTGTGCAACTAAGACCCTGCTCTATCCTTTTTTCCCAGTGCTAAATCAAACCCAAGGGGGCAGTCTCTGGGTTATTTCTAACCAAGAGTAGATGTAGCAAAACTGATTGGGATGGCTGGGAGCTCCTGTGACAACAAGGCATACTGCGTGGGATCTTGGCTACATCCAGGGTGCCTTCCGAGGGCCAGTCAATGTTAAAAGTGGGTCACTCTGATTCACATAGGATTTGGAGGGTGCTGGGGTTCATTGGATGCCATAATCTCCAGAAAAGCCCTTCTTAAAATTCTTGAGCATGCAGTTTAAGACAATAGGTTTTGACTGTGATGAGACTCTACCCTGAGTCAGTGGCACAAGACAGACAAAGGAAGGGGTTGCCTCTTCCAAGGCCACTCAGATGCCTGCCTGTCCATGTCTCTCATGAGAATTTCAGCTCATATTAGCTAAGGCGCTCAGGTAGAGTTTGGGTTAGCCATTATGCAATATGACATAGCCTTGGAAAACAGATTAAGGCCCACTTGGACTCCATAATGCGAGCTGTGGAGCCACACACTGGAACAACAGAAGCAAGCCTCTGCAGTCCTCATTCACACACAATTGCTCAGAGATTATGCAGTCTTTCCTGCAGGGTCTGCCCTATCCCGTGATCTCGATACTCAACATCTAAGGAGGTGATCAGTCTCCCCTTCTGTCCAGAGACAGGCCTAACTGAGGACTTGGCACCCGGGGCTTTACCTTTCTGGAGTCTTCTGACTCTGTTCAGTCCACCTCCCCACTGAGTCTGGCCAGGGTGTGGGGAGGCCACCCATGGGAGCCACCTCAGAAAGAGGTCCCATTAAGAGGATGGGTGGCACCTACATAGTTCACTTGGAGATCACTGCTGGTCAAGCCACCTGTCCCAAGCTGGAGGCGAATAGGCCTGCATGGTGGGGTTACCCAGTCAGGGAACCAAATGTTGCAGCAGATGAAACTCTGATGACAAGAAACCCAAGCTCCACTTGGAGAGGTGGAGGAACAAAGCTTTATTACGTGTGAGCCCAGAATAGCATCAAGTCTCCAAATTCTGAGCCCTGAACTTTGGCTTTTGAGGGTTTATATAGGAACTTGCATATCTTTTGTTCATTGGCTAGTGGGTTTCCAGGCAAGCAGGCAAATTTCTTTACATACGTGGGCAGGCGGGGTTTACAGAAGCAGAAGTGCGAGGTAGCTAATCATTTTAAAGCAGAAAGTCCCTGTTTAAGGGGGAAGAGTAGGGCTGTGATAAAATATCAAATCAAATGATATTATAGATATATCTTTAATATCCTTGAGTATCAGGGCTAACAAAACAAACCAAATACAAAAAAAAAAAAAAAAAAAAAAAAAACACAAAAACTCCTTTCCCTCTATTTGAAATTTGACTGTCTTGAATGGTCCTTTCAGAGTTTAGCTCTCTTATCAAGATCAGCATGAGGAAAAAGTGTGTTTCTCTCCTTCCTTTCTCAGCCTGTGTCTCCTCTGGGATTATGTCCTGGCCTTAGAAATTCCTCTGTTTACTGGAACTGGAATGCTTCCTCTATCAAGATGAAATAGACTTTCCCCTTCCTAAGTGTTCTATTGTAAGCTTTAAAGCCAGGAATCCTCTGCCACAGGCAGATTGAATTATCTGCTTCCTACACTGTTTAGTAAACTGTTTTGGCCTGCAGGGCAAGTTCTAGGACTATGAAACTGACTTGATGGTCCTGGGTCAGGATTTAAGACTACCTCTGGTTAGATTGGTACTGACATCCTGTAAATCAGTATGTTTATATGAGTTTCTATGCTCCCTACAAAACAGAGCCAAGGACCTGCAATGAATGCACAGGGAAGGGGTTGGGGGAGAGACCAGTTTGTGCTACCAGCTTTAAGATTCATTTTCTTGATTCAAGAATCACATAGTTACTGTAATCCCTTAATGGGTTTCTGGAGTTTTGAGGAAGTTGGCTCTACCAGTTTTTTCCTAGTTTTTCAAAGATCTGTGGGCAGACAAAACCCTACAGTAACTTGGTCTGCCATCTTGGTTGCCTAGAAGCAATCAAAATAATATTAAGTGCACTAAAATATTTTAAGGATATAAATTTTATTCTTTAGAAAAATTTTAGCAATATAAAGGAATGAGATATGGGTAAAATATTCCAGTAGAATGAATGAAATCTAATAATAAATATTTTATCAAAACAAAAGACCCAGGACAGAAAAATCAGAGTTTCAAAATTTCATGACAAGAATTGAAAATAGCACAAAAATAAACATTTTAAGAATAAGTGAACCAAACACATCAATTAAAAGACATAGTAGTCAAAGGCTGAAGCTCAAGTGATTGAGTGCCTGCTTCCCACATATGTGGTTTCGGTTTTGATCCCCAGTACTTCCTAAAAAGAAAGAAACAAACAAACAAATGAAAAAACAACTCTCACTGGGGACCAGATGTAGCTCAGTGGCTGAGTACCTGCTTCCCATGTACACAGTCTTAGGTTTGATCCCCCATACCAACAACAACAACAACAACAAAGACATAGTAATTAACTCTACTAAGTAGGACCCAACTATGTGATGTTTGTAAGTAATAAGTGAAAGTAATAGCATGTACAGATATAAATCTCTAAATATAAGCATTTAAATACTTCTGTGCAAAGTCATAATAGAAAAAGTAGACCTCTGCTATTACAGAGGTATAAAGGACAGTATAACAAACATAAAATAGAGAAAAATTTTCAGGATGTTATAAAATCATTAACAGAGCTTCAAAACAAATAAAATAAATTGGAAGAATTAAAATGAACATTAGAATGTTTTTTATGAAAATGACATTGAATAATTGTCAAGGAAAAAGTTCTACTTTTGTTGAAATATAAGACAAAGAAGCTATCTTTCTTTTCTGTTTCTTACTCTTAATCTCCCAACAAAATTATTTTACTGTTAGATATGATATATTGGAATCCCACCAATAATGATTAAGCAAAAAATGTTAGTCATAATATTAGTGTTTTAATTATTCTTTCTTCAACTTATATTATTTTAAAATACATTTAATGACTACAAAATTGATTTCAATCCTGAAAAGCAAAAACTTCATGTTGATTTTGCAAGTAGGAAGCAAACTTTATTGAGGTGACAATGACCTAGAAAATTCTCCATAAGTGTCTCATTTAGCTTAAACTGCAAGGTTACAAAGTTATGATTATTTGACATGACTTTTTAATCTCTAAATAAGCATTTTTAAGTATTACAAAATTTTTGATGAAAAGAAGACTTGTGCTTCCAAAATTTCATCAAATATATAAATATAATATTTTAAAAATCCTTTTCCATACCATCATAGTCTCACCTTAAATTCTGCAGTGTAACAGTTTTTCTGGAATGAGCTATTTTTAGAACTACATGAAAATTTATTTCATTATCTTTAATGAATGAATGATTCACAAGAATGTATTTTACCTGGTTATATATAGAAGTGAAGTTTTGGT
>JAKSZT010046040.1:0-25808 GCA_026826555.1 Tolypeutes matacus
ACTACTGTCCTCATTGCAGCTAAAAATTATTAGACTTACCACCCCCCTGGGGAATTCCTGTGATTTTCTCAAGGAATAGAACTACCTATTTACTGAAATTGTAGTCAAGGAACTGTAGGATATATAAGCCTTCCCTCATAAAATGTAATGAGGCAATTACCTCATAAAAGTTATTGAGCCAAGTCCTCAATATTGACAGGATTATATTTTATTCACTTACAAATCCCCTAAACATGATTCTTCTACTTTGTTTTATATTAATTAATGTAAACATATAAATTTCAATTTATATGTTAAATTTATTCCTCCGAAGCTTAAAGCCTACAGACTGTTCCTATGCTGGTTAAGCCTTGAAAATGAGAGGTACCAGTCCCTCCAAGAACAGCAACCAGGAACTCATGAGGGACTTCAACTCCAAGCAAAGAACTTCCATTCCTCACATCCTAATCTAAGCACTTAAGCAGCATGAACCTGCCGGAGTGGTCACTGTCCTGAATCCCAGGAGATTGAGGGAAACTCAAAGGGGGTGTTGAAACAGTGGAAACTCCACCCTTTCTCTGCATTTATCGCAAGTTGCTCTATCTCCCTTTTTCTGTATTTACTACAAAACTGTCTGATAGAGGTAGAAACAGGCCGCGACTGGCCTGTAAAAATTCCTCAGCCAAATCTTGCACTTTCTGCCAATAAAACCTAAAGCAATCTAGTGTCATCTTTCCTGTTAAATCTCCACCATCTCATCATACTAAAAGAATCATTTTTTGATCATGCAACCTGTGATCTGGAAATGTCCCCTCCTGCATGTTGGGAAAAACGGTGCTCACTGGAACATGGAGACTGATGATTGCAGGGAGAAAGTTTATTGAGAAGCCTTCACAACATAGGGGGTCTGAAGAATAGACTTCAGCCTGCCCCTGGGAAGGAGGACTTTGAATTTATTCATTACATTCCTAGGCAGGGAAATGATAGTTGGTGGGAGGGGGTCAAGGGTTTGAGTAAGGTGCAGGGGCCAATAGTAAGCCCTAGAGGTGAAAATTTTCCCTTGTATGGCTAGAGGTTAGTGGGTTAGGGATTTATGTTTTCTTGGAATTCTGGAGGAGCAGGTGTTGCTTTGATGTGGAGGGAGTGAAGCTTTTTATTTCACTTTATTCCCATCTTCACTGTGGTCTCTTTGTTCAACCTTTGGGAAAGTGCCTTGCTTTCAGACATGTAGGCTTAAGTGGGGGCTTGTCCTTCCTTAAAGCATGTCAGGGGGAATTGAGTCAAGCTTGTTAATTATTGCAAACCTAGTGAAGGGGAACTCCTAACACTGCACACACTCCTTCCAGCCCTGGCTCTGACCTTCCTTCATCTCACACCACCCTCAAGTTAGATCATCCCATCTTGATAAGATACCCACACTCTGGTCCATTAAAAATCCTGCTCTTCCCCTACCTTGGGGAAGCAGTTTCGAGCCTTTTCTTCTGTCTCTTTGCTTGCTGACCTTGCAATAAGCCTCTTCTTTTCTCAAAACCCCAGTAACATGGTATCAGCTACTGTACACATAATGCGGCAAATCCATTACTTGATAACAGGTCTAGAGCAGCGATATAGTGCACTTTTTTGAAATTTAAAATGTTGTTTTTAACTGATTCACTATTGGTGGAAATATGTAATGGTTTAGTCAAAGTGGAGAATGGTTTGGTGGTTCTTCAGAAAGCTAAGTATAGAATTGCCATATGATCCAGCAATCCCATTACTAGGAATATACCCAGAAGTATTGAAAGCTTGGAAACAAACAGATATGTGCACACCCATGTTCATAGTTATATTATTCACAATTGCCAAAAATTGGAAGCAACACAAGTGCCCATCAACTTAAGAATGGATAAACAAAATGTGGTATAAACATACAATGGAATATTATCCAAATGTAAGAAGGGAAAGAAGTACTGAAACAAAAGACAACATGGATGAACATTGAGGACTTTATGTTGAGTGTAATAAGCCAGTCACTAAAAGACAAATGTTGTATGATCTCATTGATATGAACTAAGGATATTGAGCAGACTCTCAGTGGTAGATTACCAGGAAATGGAAAGGGAGTAGAGAGTGGTGAGCTGATGCTATGGTAAGGTTGATGGTGGTGGTTTAGCAGTGGAGGGAGGTGAGGGTTGGGTAGCAATATGAATGTGGTCGATGGTGCTGGAGTGTGAGTTTGAGCACAGTTGAGGGGGGTTGAGCTATCCACAGTGTTGGGGAGAGGGATTGGAGTTTGGACAGGTGAATGTGCAGCTCATTGAACTCTGAAGAGGCAGAGGATAGTGGTTGAGAATACTATTTTGGGAGTGTTGTTTTAGGACCTATGGCAGGGAAGTGTCATTGGTGCAGGGTGTTGGTAGCAGGGATGTGTGGGGATGGGTGCAACTGTGGCATGTCTTTATGTGATATGAATGTGTTCATGTCATAATTGTGTTTTATCAGTGTGTGGAGACCCACACAGTAGTCAACAATATATTAAACTCCCATCAGGGGGAATCCTGTTACTTTCTCAAATAGAGTGGCAAAAATCTCTGGAGTACATAAGCAGTGCTTAATAAAATAAAACATGTGAATATGCCAAGCCTTTGATATCAGTGCTTGTGCTTATGAACCTTATTCTTGTAAAACTGAAACTTAGCATAATAATAACCAATGCCTGAGAGTTACCTCTGTAAACCTCCTTGTTACACAAATGTGGCCTCTCTCTAAGCCAATCTCAGTAAATAAATTCACTACCTTCCCCCTGGCATGGAACATGACTCCCAAGCATGAGCCTCCCTGGCACCAAAGGATTGATAGCAAACACCAACCAGCGATGCATTTAGGAAAAGACCTTTGCCAAAAGGGAGAAACAATAAATTCCAAAGCATTTTCATGACTAAGAGATTTCAATGTGAATCAGGAAGTCATTTCAGAGGTTACACTTATGCATGTCTCAAGCAGATCTCACTAAATCCCATTGCAAACAAACCTCAAATAGGACTCCAGACACAACCAGATACTAAAGACAATGAACAGAACTACATGAAATCAGCACCCCATCAGTGGGCCTTATTTTGGAATATATGATAATCTATCTCACCAACATAACAGAGTTAGAATCACTTATAATTTCCCTAAATATGGTTCTTATACCCCTTTTATTTGACCCAATAATTTATCACTATACCCATTATGTATTTGTCTCAGAGATGTATGGGACCTCTGTATGATGTTATACATGTTTATTTGTAAGTTCACAACTTTTACTTTACAATTACTGTTTACATATATTCATGTATGAATGATATACTTCATTAAAAACATACATTAAAATTTTTAGATGATGGAAAAGTTTCATTCTAAAAAACAAAGTGTATATCCAACTGCAAGCAAGATAGTTTGCTTTATCTACCCTATAATATCTAAGCCCCCTCTTAACCTGAAGAAGAATGGACATCATCTCAAATTCTTCAAGATTGAGGAATGAACAGATATAAGGGTGAGTGCAACCATTGACCATACTTGATTTATTGTTATTGTAGTTAATAGCATGAGAGAAATAAGACGTTTTGACACTGATGATATGAAGATAGTGGTTACTATATATTCTGAGGAGAGGAAGAGGGAAGAATACATGGATTGAAGGGCATTTTTAGGGCATTGGATTTTTCTGGTTGACACTGCAATGACTGACACATGACATTACACATTTGTGAAAACCTATAAAAGTACAGCACAACATTTTAACCATAATGCAAACTATAGAATTTGGTTAGCAGCAATGCTTAAATATTTGTTCATCAACTGTAACAAATGTGCCACAGTAATGTAAAGATGTTATTAATAGGGGAAAGTAAGGTTGGGGGAGGAGGTGAATTATATGGGAATCCCTGATCAATAAAACTTTTCTTTACTCATACCTTTGGTAAATTGTATAAAGACTTTAAAATAAAGACATTTAAAAACTTTTCAAAAAAATGACGTTTTCAAAGATTTTTCTGCTTTCTTATCTTATTTCCTAAACACTTTTAATTATTAATACTAATGTAGCTGTTTCTCATTTTCTAATAAGTTTTCTAAGTGGATAAATGTAAAACCTCATTATTACAAGCTTCACAGTAATGCAGAAGCTGACAAAATAGTTGTAAAGTACAAATAGAGATTAATATCTCCCATGTCTATCAACACAAAACCATAATTTAAAAATTGCACATGAAATTCAAGACTACATAAAAGAATAATGCACCATAGTCACATGAAATTTATTTCAGAATTCAAGAGTGTTACAACAGAGCAAAATTGCAAATGATGAAATGAGGAAGGTAGCATTGAGCAAATAACATTGAAATTCAAAATATGATACTAATTTTTGAAAACACTTTTTCAGATAAGAAGGAACAGTAGGGTGTTGGAGGCAGCCAGAAAGAGGTGAAGCTAAAATGGCCGACCGACAACAAAGAACAAGCCTGATCCTATATCTAGCCTTCTTTGAGGAAGTAGCTCACCCTGTTCCCGCGCCCGCGAAACCTTCCCGCCTTCCACAGATAACAAACCCTCCCTAGCACCAACTATGCCCAATCCTAGCCTAACACGTAATTCCTCCTTTTTTCATGCCCTACCCCCTACTCCACCCCTCACCCTACTTATAAAAGGCTGTGCACTTCCTCAATAAAAAACCTGCATGCTTACCTCGTCTCCGCTGTGGTTCTTCCCACCATATACCCACCTCGCCGTCAAGGCCCCCGGGAACGCCGACTACCTCCCGGCGCTCCCCCCTCATCCTGCCCGTCGACAACAGTAGGGGAATTAAACCAATAAATCAATATTGTTTAGCTGAAAATAAAATCTAGCATCATGTTTATTAGGATAACATTCTTCATAATTAATACTATTTTTTAATTTTCTACTTTATCAGTAAGGCTTTCCAGAGTAAATTTGATGCTGCCATCTAGTGGCAGAATTTCTTCTTCTCTGGGAAGTGCCAATTTTGTTGCTAAGCTTATCCAGTGATTGGATAACAGCCACCACATTATTGAGGGCAATCCCCTGGAATCAACTCAATGCAGTTACTAAACATATTATAAGAGATCTTCATAGCAACATCTAGATTATTGTTCATACTATAGCCTATAAAAGGTGAAACAAAAGACTACTCATCACAACTGTTAAATGCAATTTTAAAACAGTCATTGGATAACAGTTCTGAAAAATGGACCTACCTGAGTTTTGTAAAAACATGTGAAATTACATATTGAAAAAACAACAGTAATAAAAGCAGAATAGAATTTGAATGAATTAATGCAGTTGCTGGGTTTCTTTAGGATATGTCTCTGGGAGATATATCACTGAAATTAATATAAATTTTGAAATAGAAACATACATGTCTGGAATGATAAAATGTCATAAATCTGGCACTGCAAATCAGTGAGGAAATGATAAGTTATTTAATAAGGTAAATATTAACTCACTAACAATTGTGGTAATATTAGATCTCTGACTCATAAATTTAACTAAAATATCCTTGAGAAGATTTTTGTAAAGAATTCACCACAAAATATAAATTGTATTAGGGGCTGAGGAGAGAATATGGATGAATACTTTCATAAATGTGGAATTAGAAAAGTTTTCATAAAAGCAATTAAAAGTAGGGCTATGCTTAATATTTCACCTAACAAATTATAAAACAAATATAATCACAGAACAGGAATTCCAGGAAAATGGTGATGAAGTAGGTAGGCAACGCCTGACCCTCTCAGAAGAATAGTGGAGAGAAAGCAGGTACCTATCTTAAGGAAGTGCTTTGCATATATATAGAATGGGAAGGTGATCTGAATCATATAGGAGGGTACTGGAATGATAAAGAAAACCATGAATTGCTCAACCTTGTGGCTGGGAAATGGCACATCTAACCCACCCTAACAGCAAGTAGCCTTGGTGCCCCTTGCTAGCTGCTTCCAAGGAAGTGGGAGGGGGTGTTCTCTTGGAGGAAGTGGAGTCTGGGAGAGGGTGTAGAATGAATTCTTTGCTGTGAGTTCAGACCCTTTTTAATCATGGAAGGGATGCTAACCCAATGCAGAGAGGGTAGGGTGGATCTGCTCAAGCAGGCTTTCCTGTCCAGCTGCCTCCCTTGGGAGAGAAATTAATTAGATTAGAGAGGGGTTGGGGACAGGTGCCTAATCAACAGGACTCTAGCAAGCTATAGAAGTCTAAAAATGCCTTGGGGAAAGGGGACAGATAGATCACTGAAGACTGATTAACCTAAGCAGACAATTTAGCTCAGTGGAGGAATTCATGCCTTGCATATATGAAGCCCCTTGTTCAATTCCTGGATCTCTCAAGAGAGTGGTCCACCTTGTTATCAGGCATCCAGGTGATAGTTTATGACAGGAAACATATAGACATTCTTTTTGTTTTAGGATTTCTTGGATCTGTTATTTTTTTTTAATGGTTCCTTTTAAAATTTTAAGTTTAAAATTTTAATTGATAAAACCCAGTACATCACCTGAATAAGGCAAGCTGCAGGGTGACTGATTGATGAATACCAGCAGCCTGAGAAGCTCCTTAGGGGAGGCCTAAAGGGAAGGCTGTTTCATCTTGGTTGTTTTTGCTGTTGTTGCTGCTATTTTGTTTCTGGTTTGTTGTGTTTCTGATTTCTGTTTTCCTTTCATTATTTTTCTTTTACAGATTTTTTTCTACCTATGTCATTCCTTTTATTTCCTTCATTTGTCTATATTCTGTTTTTTTGTTGTCTTTCATTCGTTCTACCTCTTTTTGTTTGGTCTTCAATTTTTAAATTTGTATTTCTCTCACTCACTCTTTTTTCTCTCATTTTTCTTTCTTCTTTTTTTACTTTCTCTTTTTTCTTTTCCTGTTTTCTCATCCCTTTTAATTCATGCTATATATTTTTCCCTATTTTTCTCTCTTTTCATTTTTTTCTATTCCACTTTTTAATTCTTATTCTTCTCTACTTCTTATGGTTTTTAATCATGTTAATTATTTACTTTCCTAGGGTTTGCACAACTCCTCTTTTACTTTTTTATATTATTATTACTATTATTCTATGTATTTTCTTATCTCTTTCCTTTCCACTGGTCCTAATAATTTTTTCAAGGTAACATATACAACTGCATGGAACTAGATTAAGAGGAACCAAGTGTCAAAGTGAAACTTACAACACACAAAAACAACAACAAAAGAAAACACTACACTAGAAAGAGAAGCTAGCCAACTGAATAAATCCATCAAGATAAACAGATGCTTAGACAACAACAAAAATTTACAGCTCATACTAAGAAACAGGAAGATATGGCCCAGTCTAATGAACAAACTGAAACACAGGGGAGATGCAGAACATGGAACAACTAATCAAAGATAGCCAAACAAATATCATGAATCAACTTAATGAAGTGAAGGAGGAGAGTGAAGACACTGGGTGAATACACTGAAGAAATTATACATATAAATATAAAGATAACAGATATGATGGTGATGAATGGCACAATGCAAGAGATAAAAAAAATACACTGGAAGCATTTAACAGCAGATTTGAACGGGCAGAGGAACGAATCAGTGAAGTGGAAGACAGTACATCTGAAATCAGAAAGATGGTAGAACAGATAGATAAAATAATAGAAAAAGCAAGCAGGGACTTAAGAACTTGAATAACAAAACAAAACACACAAACATACTCATTATAGGCATCCCAAAGGGAGAAGAGAGGGGAAAGAGGGCAGAAGGAGTGTTGGAGAAAATAATGGTGAAAATTTCCCATCTCTATTGAGTGACATGTATGTACATGTCCTGGAATCACTGCACAACACAAACAGTATAAATCCTAATAGACCTACCCCAAGACATATAATTGTCAAATTGTCCAATGCTCAATACAAAGAGAGAATACTGAAAGCAGCACGTGAAAAGAGATCCATCACATACAAGGGATGCTTGATAAGATTAGGTGCTGATTTCTCATCTGAAATGATGGAGGCAAGAAGGCAGTGAAATGAAATAGCTAAGTGTTGAAAGAATAAGCATCCAGCAAAGAATTATTTATCCAGCAAAGCTGATATTCAAAAATAAGGAACAGTTCAAAATATTCAAATATAAACAGAAATTAAAAGAGTTTGTCAATAAGAAACCTGCCCTTCAAGAAAACTAAAGGGTGTTCTGTATATTGAAAGGAAAAAACAGGAGCAAGAGAGTTGGAGGAGAGTGTAAGAGTAACTGAAAAAAATAAAAAAAGAAATAAAAGCAAGATATGATATCTATAAACCTAAAGAAAATATGGCTAATATAAGTAATTTCATACAGTAATGACACTGAATGTTAATGGCTGAAAATCTCCAACTCAGAGGCACAGATTGGCAGAATGGATAAGGAAATATGACCCACCTATATGCCATCTACAAGAAACTCACCTTAGACCCAGGGATGCAAGAAGGCTAAAAGTGAATGGCAAGAAAACAATTTTACATGCAAACAAAAAGCAAAAAAGGGTGGGAGTAGCTATACTAATATCAGAGAAAATAGAATTTAAATGTAAATCTATTGTAAGAGACAAAGAACAACACTATATATTAATAAAAGGAGAAATCTATCAAGAAGATAGAACAATCATAAACATTTATGCACCTAACCAGGGAGCCTCAAAATACATGAGGAAAACATTGGAAAAATTAAGTGGAGAAATAGATACCTCAACAATTTTAAAAGGGGACATTAATACACCTTTAGACACAACATCTAGACAGAGAATAAATAAAGAGAAAAAAAACCCTTGAATAATACATCAGAGAATCTGGACCTAATAGACATATACAGAACATTACACCAAAATATAGTTGGATATACATTCATCGTGAGTGCACATTTATAATTCTCTAAGATAGTCCACATGCTAGGCCACAGAACAACTCTCAATGAATTCAGAAAGATTGAAATTGTACAAAGTAATTTCTTTAACCACTATGAAATGAAGCTGGAAATCCATAAGGGGCAAAGAAGCAGATTAGGCACAAAAATATGGCAGTTAAATAACACACTCTTAGACAATCAGTAGGTAAAAGAAGAAATCACAAAAAAATAAATAAATAAATCAGTAACTACCTTCAAATGAAAGAAAATAACATAAAGTATCAAAACCTCTGGAATGCTGCAAAAGCTTTAATGTGAGGGAAATTCATAGCCATAAATGACTAAGAATCACTATAAAGAAGAAAGAGATAAAAATCAAGATCTAACTGCATACCTGGAGGATCTAGAAAAAGAACAACAAACTAACCCAAAGGAAGTAGAAAGAAGGAAATAACAAGCATTAGAGCAGAATGAAATGAAATTGAAAATAAGAAAGCACTAGGAAAAACAAACAAAACCAAAAGCTGGTTCCTTGAGAAGACTAATAAAATGGACAAAACCTTAGCTAGACTAACAAAGAAAAAAAGAGAGAAGATGCAAATATATAAAATAAGAAATGAGGAAGGGATATCACCACTGACCCCACTGAAATAAAGAACATAACAAGATATTTTGAAAAATTGTATGCCAACAAGATGGGTAATTTAGAGAAAATGGACAAATTCCTAGAAACACACGGGCAGCCTACATTGGCAAAAGAAAAAATTGATGAACCCAACAGATTAATCACAAGTAACAAGATTGAATATGTCATCAAAAAAACTCCCAGTTAAAAGCTCAGGACCAGATGGTTTCACAGATGAATTCCACAAAACATTCCATAAGAACTAACACCAATCCTCTTTAAACTGTGCCATAAATAAAAGTGAAGAGAACATTGCCTAAATCATTCCATGATGCCCACATCTCCCTCCTACCAAAAGCAAACAATGATACCACAAGAAAGGAAAACTATAGCTCAATCTTTCTAATGAGTCTAGATGATAAAAATCCTCAACAAAATATTTGCTAATCATATTCAACAGCACATCAAATGAATTATATACCATGACCAAGTGGGCTCAATCTTTGGTATGCAAGGATGGTTCACCTTGAGAATTTCAATCAATGTAATACAACACAAAAACAGATTGAAAGAAAAAATCACATGATCATCTCTATAGATTCAGAAAAAGCATTTGACAAAATATAGCACCTATTCCTCATAAAAACACTTCAAAAGAGAGGAAAAGAAGGAAACTTCCTTGATATGATAAATTATATATATGGAAAACCCAGATTTAATATCATATTCAGTGATGAAATCCTAAAAGCTTTCTCTCTAAGATCTGGAACAAGACAAGGATGCCGACTGTCACCACTCTTAAGTAACATTGTGTTAGAAGTAATTGCTAAAGCACTTATACAAGAAAAATATATAAAAGGCATCCCAATTTAAAGGAAGAAATAAAATTTCACTCTTTGCAGATGATATGATCCTATACCTAGAAATCCCTGAGAACTCTATAACAAAACTTGTAAAGCTTATAAATGAGTTCAGTAATGTTGCAGGTGATAAGATCAAAGTGCAAAAATTGTGAGAATTT
Organism: Tolypeutes matacus; assembly: GCA_026826555.1. Lineage (NCBI taxonomy): Eukaryota > Metazoa > Chordata > Mammalia > Cingulata > Chlamyphoridae > Tolypeutes > Tolypeutes matacus. The sequence continues at coordinate 10,500 of JAKSZT010046040.1, forward strand.
TTATTTTTACCCACAATAAAAATAAATAAATAAAAAAAACAACTAGAATATGGGTCACCAGAAAATAGAATGAAATAGTGGAAATCTGAGGGTGATCAGTGCAGAATTGGTAAAAAGGTTGTCAGTGTTTCAAAATGAATAAAGTACATCATATTGTTTTGAACTAGCAGAAAAAAAAAAATCAGTGGCATTTCTGAACTACAACAATGAACAATCCGAGGAGGAAATCAAGAAAAAATTCCCATTTACAATAGTAACTAAAAGAATCAAATACCTAGGAATAAATTTAACTAAAGATGTTAATGATTGTATGCAGAAAACTACACAATTCTGTAAAACGAAATCAAAGAAGACCTAAATAAATGGAAGAATATTCCCTGTTCATGGATAGAAAGATTAAATATTAAGATGTCTATCCTACCCAAACTGATTTACAAATTTAATGCAATCCCAATAAAAATTAATACAGCATTTCTCACTTAATTTGAAAAACTAACTATGAAATTTATTTAGAAGGGCAAGAGCACCCAAATAGGCAAAGATATAATTAAAAAGAAAAATGAATTTGGAGCAATCACACTACTGGACTTTAAATCATACTACAAATCTACAGTGGTTCAAAGTACATGGTATTGGCACAAAGATAGACATACTGACTAATGGAACCTAAATAAGAGTTCTGATATAGATCCTGGCATATAAAGTCAACCAATATTAAACAAAGCCCTTAAGCCTTTTCAACTGGGAGAGAAATGCCTCTTCAACAAATTGTGCTTGGAGAATTGGATATCTATTTCCAAAAGAATGAGAGAGGAATACGACCTCATACCTTATACAAAAATTAGCTCAAGATGAATCAAAGATCTAAAGATAAGAGCCAAGACCATAAAGATCTTGGAAGATAATGTAGGGAAGCATTTACAGGATCTTGAATTAGGAAATGGTTTCATGAACTTTACAGCAAAACCATGAGCAATGAAAGAAAAAATAGATAAATGGGATCTCCTCAAAACTAAAAACATTTGAACCTCAAAGGAGTTTGTCAAGAAAATGAAAAGGTAGACTACACAATTGGAGAAAATATTTGGAACCATTGTCTGATAGGGGCCTAATATCCAGCATATATTAAGAAATTCTACCCCTCAAAACTAAAAAGTCAAAATAAACCATTTAAAAAATGGGCAAGGTATTTGAATAGACTCTTCTCCAAAGTACAAATACAAATGGATAAAAAACACATGAAAGGATGCTCAACATCACTAGCTGTTAGGGAAATGCAACTCAAAAGTACAATGTGATATAATCTTACAACCATTAGACTGGCGTCTTAAAAACAGGACTACAAGTGTGAGAGGATTTGGAGGAATGGGAACACTTATCCACTGCTGTTGGCAGTGTAGAATAGTACAGCCATTGTGGAGGATTGCTTGGTGGTTCCTCAGGAAGCTAACTATTGAACTGCCATATGATCCAGTAATCCCACTGCTAGGTATATAAACAGAAGAACTGAAAACAGGAACACAAACAGATACATGCATACTTCATGTTCAGAGCGACATTATTCACTTTTGCCAAAATTTGGAAACAGCCCAATGTCCATCAACACATGAATGGATAAAAATATTGTGGTATATACATACAATGGAACAATACTCAGCTGTAAGAAGGAATGTAGTATTAATACATGGGATAACATAGATGAATCTTGAAGACCTTATCTTGAGAGAAGCAAGCCAGGCACTGAAGGGCAAATATTACATGTCCTCACTGATAGCAATTAAGCAAATTGAGCAGACTCACAGAGCTAGAGTGTGGAAGCTGGGTTTACAGGTGACAGAAAGTGAGAAGAAAGTTGTGAGCCAATGCCCATATGGGCAAATTTTATGATAAGTTGGAAGGGTGCAGCTGTGCAGTGCATGGGCATGACAATGGTGCAATCATACTATTGGGTTGGGTGGTGCTGGTTTGTGATGTGGGTAAGGTGAGGAGGCTGGGTTGGACTGTCCATGGAAATGGGAGGAAGTCTGGCAGAGGAACCAGGTGAACACTGGGGATATGCGGGTATATGGGTGAAACTACAATGTTGGGAATGTTCTTTGGCATTATGGCAGTGGAGGGTTAATGATTTAAGGTGTTGGATGTGGGGACCATTTGGGAGAGCATGCACCTGGAGCAGGCTTCTAGGGAGTGTATGAGTGTTCATCCCATCATCATATGTTGTATCAGTGGGTGAAGACCTACATAATGAGTGGAAAGGTGATGGACTCCCATCCTGGTTAATCCAGTAACATTCTCAGATGGAAGGGTGGGAGTCTCTCAAGAGCATAGGCAGTGCCTAATAGAGGAGGACAGGCCAGTATGTCAAGCCCTCAATCTTGTTGCAAGTATCCTTGAATCTTGTTCTTCAAGGAGTGAAGTATGGTGGTTGCCGTGGGTCCCAAGGGGAGGGGGAGAGAGGAATAGAATAGATGGAAAATGGGGCATTTTGGGGGGCCATGGAAGTGTTCTACATGGTCTTGCAATGATGGATACAGGCCATGTTAAATTTCATCAAAATTTATAAAAGTGTATGTCCAAAATGTAAACAGTAATGTAACTCATTGACCATGGTTAGCAGCAGTGTTTCAATATTTATACATCTATTGTAACAAAAGTAACATCCACATGTAAAATGTTATTAATATGGGTAATGGGAAAAGGGGGAATATGTAGGATATTTGAGAATCCCTTCTATTCTATATGTGACTTTTCTGTAACCTAAAGCTACTTTGAATACAAAAGGTAAAAAGTAAGACACTGGGGGAATAAACAGAAGAAAATGTCACTCTACATACAAGACAACAGATCTTACACTGATGAAAGACATGATGTAAAAAATATTTTAAATTATTTTTATTACTCCAAAAATTTTTATTTTTTAATTTATTTTTTATTTCCAAAACTATCATTATTATTTCATTTTCTTATGAAGAAGTTTTGGATCACAGAAGGATTACAATTGTGGAAAGGGAAGATCATTGGGGCGGGGTGTCAGTAATGGGAATTCATGGGAGAAGGTTCACCTGGGGCTTATCTATAAGTCATTTAAATGTGTTCAAGTGTTCATGGGTGCTGGAGATTCACATAATAACCAAAAGAATATTGAATTCCAAAGCTGGGGTGCTCTGCCACTTTCTCTAATGGGACAGCAAGAATCCCCCATGTACAGGGGTAGTGACTAGTGAAGGTGGATGGGCGACTGATGGGTTCTTGATATTGATGAATGTACTTATGAATCTTTACTTTTGAAATTGAAACTTAGCCTATAGGGTGCCTAATAGTTACCTCCTGAATGCCTCCTTCTTGCTCAAATGTGGCTTCCTTCTAAGCCGAACTCAGCATATAAATGCATTACCTTCCCCCCAGTGTGGGACATGACTCCCATGGCTGAGCCATCTCTGGCACTGAGGGATTACTTCCAAGCACTAACTAACAATGAAACTGGAAAAAGACCTTGACCAAAAGGGGATAAAAGTTTTTAAAAAATTAGTTTATATGACAATGAGACTTCAAAGTGAGATGGTATGTCTTCCCAGGGGCTATGCTTATGCACATTTCAGCAGATTTGATTGCCAAAGAAAATATTGCCTCAAATAGTGGTTACATCCAGACATGATAGGCAGGACAGACATCTCAGGAGGTTAGTGCCTTGCCAGTGGGTTGTAATGGAATTTATGCTCCCCAGTGTGACAGAGTTGGCCTCAGTTGTGGTTTCCTGACACATGGCTCTACTGCTCCTTCTATTTGAACCTATAGTTAGTTCTAGGTTTGATAGATGTATGTCCAAGAGACTTAAATCCTTAGGCTGTCCATGTACCAGCTGTCCCCTGAATCTCAAGAGAGTTTCAATGCCTACTCTACAGTTCATTGGATTCACCCAGGACAACTAACAAGGTGATGATGATGGACAATTACCATCCCAAAGAACAGAGAAAGCCTGCAACTGTAAGCAAGATAGTCCATTCCATCTTCCCCATATGATCTAAGCCCCGTCTCAATTAGAAGAGGAGTGGGCATCACCACCCCAGAATCTTCAGGATTGGAGAATGAATGATTAACTAGAGAAGACTTACTGATATTCTAGTATAGATTTATTATTGTGCTTATAGCAATGGAAGAACTTGTATCATTGATGTGAGGCAGTGGCCACTGGAGGTTCTGAGGGGAGGGAGAGGGAAAATCAGGTGTAATATGGGGCCATTTTTGGGACTTGGGAATTGTCCTGAATGACATTGCAATGACAATAGAAGCCATTTAATATCTTGTCAAATCATACAAAATTGTGCGAGTGAGAGTGTAAACTACAGTGTAAAGTATAATCCACACTTATTGGCAATGCTCCAAAATGTGTTCATCAATTCTAACAACTGTACCACACTAATGAAGGATCTTGTTAATGTTAAATAAGAGTGGTGATAGTGGGCATCCTTGTCTTGAGCAGAAGGGAGCTGGGCATATGAAAATCCCCTACATTTTAATGTAATATTTATGTAATCTAAGAATGTTTTAAAAAAACAAAAAAGTATATTTAAAATAAATAGATAAATAATAAATTAAAAAGTCACTGAACTGGAATGGGTAGGGAAAGTCTTCTGCACAGACTGAGAAATAGATGGATTCTTTTTTAACTCCTTTAATATAGCAATGTTATATCTGTGGCCTACAACACACATACTCCAGAAGTAAGTATATAATAATATGTGTACATATTTAATTAAAAATATTAATCACTACAGTTTTGAATTTACAGTTAAATTACAAACAAAATTAATGATGAATAATTTGTAATTGATTTAATAATTTGGTGCCTCCTCATAATGAAGCACTATTCATCACTACCAGTGTTATGGATAATGTTTACTGATATGGTAAATGTTTATACTTATTAATGAAAGTATTGGTTTACAAAATGGAAACAAAATATATAGTTAACTTCTGATAGCAAAGACATTGCCTTTTCCTTTTCACCGCCCACAGAATTGACTATGAACATATATACTTGAGAGGCTTGGGTATGGGGTGGGAGAGTTGGTCTATGATATTGTCTGACAGGAGATACTGCAAATGTCCAGTTAATAAATGACTTCATTCATGCTTTTGCATGAGAAAACCCTATTCTAGACACTATAAAACTCCAAGTTAATCAGAGATATAGATCCCCAAGTTCTTGAGAGATTCAGTTTCACATGGACCTCTCATTTTTCATGATGTGTTTTCCACCAAGGAATATGGTTAAAGAAATATTTACTATAGCCTCACTCGTGGTTATTGGGCAGTGACATTGGCTTTAGGAAAGATATTCTGTTTGCTGAAGTCACCATACTCCTTATCTTCTTCTCAACATATTGGGAAAGTAAAAGGGAGAAGGGGCATTGTATTTGAAGGATTGGAGTCATGTGCCTTATTTCCTTATCTCCCCAGATGAAACATTAATAGTTTCTCTAGGTATTTTTTTTTCTTGATTTCCTCCTCAGATTGCTCATTATTGGTGTACAGAAATGCTACTGATTTTTGAGCATTGATCTTATAGACTGTGACATTATTGAACTCCTTTATAAGTTCTAGAAGCTTTGTTGTAGATAGGATTATGTCATCTGCAAATAATGAAAGTTTTACTTCTTCTTTTCCAATTTGGATGCCTTTTATATCTTTTTCTTGCCTCAGTGCTCAAGCAAGTACTTCTAAGAAAATGTTAAATAAGAGTGGTGATAGTGGGCATCCTTGTCTTGTTCCAATCTCAGAGGGAAGGCTTTTAGGATTTCACCATTGAAGATGATGTTAGCTTTGGGTTTTTCATATATACCCTTTATCATATTCAGAAAGTTTCCTTCTATTCCTATCTTTTGTAGTGTTTTTTTAATCAGGAAAGAGTGCTGTATTTTGTCGAATGCTTTTTTTGCATCTATAGAGATGATCATGTGATTTTTTTCTTTCAATCTGTTTATGTGGTGTATTACATTGATTGATTTTCTTATATTGAACTATCCTTGCATACCCGGGATGAAAACCACATGGTCATGGTGTATAATTCTTTTGATATGTTGTTGAATGTGATTAGCAAGTATTTTGTTGAGGATTTTAGCATCTAGGTGCATTAGAGAAATTGGTCTGAAATTTTCCTTTCTTGTGGTATTTTTGTTTGGCTTTGGTATTAGGGTAATGTTGGCATCATAGAATGAGTTAGGCAATATTCCTTCTACTTCTATTTTTTAGAAGAGTTTAAGTGGGATTGGTGTTAGCTCTTTCTGGAATGTTTGGTAGAATTCAGCTGTGAAGCCATCTGGTCCTGGGCTCTTCTTAGTTGGGAGGATTTTGATCACTGAGTCTATCTCTTTGCTTGTAATTGGACTGTTGAGTTCATCAATTTCTTCTTTCGTCAATGTAGGCTGTTTGTGAGTTTCTAAAAATTTTTCCACTTCCTCTAAATTATCATTCTTGTTGGCACATAATTTTTCAAAATATCCTCTTATGATACTCTTTATTTCTGTGGGGTCAGTAGTGATATCCCCTGGCTCATTCCTTATTTTGTGTATTTTCATCTGTTCGCTCTTTTTCTTTGTTAGTCTGGCTAAGGGTTTGTCAATTTTATTGATCTTCTCGAAGAACCAGCTTTAGTTTTGTTTGTTTTTTCTAGTGCTTTCTTATTCTCTATTACATTTAGTTCTGCTCTAATCTTTATTTCTTACTTTCTACTTCCTTTAGGTTTTGTTTGTTGTTGTTTTTCCAACAACAAACTTAACTGTTTGTGCAGTTAAGTCTTCAATTTTAGCTCTTTCTTCTTTTTTAAAATATGTATTTATGCTATGAATTTCCCTCTCAGGACAGCTTAGACTGCATCCCATAGGTTTTGATATGTTGTGTTGTTATTTTCATTAATTTCAAGGTAGTTACTGATATCTTTTGAGATTTCTTCCTTGATCCACTGTTTGTCTAAGAGTGCATTGTTTAACTTCCATATCTTTGTGCCTAATCTGTTTCTCTGGCCCTTAAGAAGGAATAAAGTGCTAACACATGGAATAACATGGATGAATCTTGAAGACCTTATGTTGAGTGAAGCAAGCCAGGCATTGAAGGATGAACAGTACATGACCTCACTGATATGAATTGAGGAAAGTAAGCAGTCTCTAAGAACCATTGTCTGAAAGGGAAGAGAAGGTTGTGAACTGTAACCCATATGGACATAATCTATGGTAAAGTGGTATAGTATAGTTGTGTATTGAAGGATAGGACAGGTGGGTAGTGATATTACTGGTTTTGGTGGTGCAGGGTCAACAGGTGGATAGATTAGGAAGGGTGAGTTAGAATACCCAGGATACTGGGGGGAGAGATGGGAGACGGACCAGGTGAACACAAGATTTGTGGGTAGGAGGTTGAAAGTGCAGGGGTGGGAATGCTCTTATGGCAATATGACAAGAGAGTGTCACTGGTTTAAGTTGTTGGTTGGGGTGCAATCAGGATTGGGTGCATCTGGAGCAGGTTTCTGGGGAGTGTGTGAGTGTTTATCCTGTCATAATGTGTTGTGTTGGTGGGTGGAGACCCACATGGTGAGTAGCAAGGAGATGGAGCCCCATCTTTGGGAGGACCAATTTACCCAGAAACAGACAGGTGGGCTTCTCTTTTGAGCAAGGGTGGATCCTAATAGGGGAGGAAAATCAGCGTGTCAAATCCTCTTGTTGTATGTAACTATGAATCTTGTCATCCAATGAGTCAAGACAGGGGGTTGTCATGTGCCTCAGGGGGATGGGGAGGAAGGAACAGAATAGATCAAAGAGGGGATATTTAGTGGTCAGGGGACATGTTTTTAATTACCTTACAGTGATGGACACAGGACATGGTAAATATCATAAAAAATTATTAAATTGTACAATCTAAAATGTAAACTATTCTGTAAACCATTTACAATGTTTAGTAGCTAAGTTTCACTGTCTGTGTAACAGTCATAACAATGGTACCATCCATATACAAAAAGGTTTTAATATGGGGTGAGGAAAGGGGGAGGAAGTTGGGTATATGAGTGTCTCTAGTATTCTGTGTGTGACTTTGCTGTGACCTAACACTTCTTTGAAAATTAAATGAAAAATTGGGAGACACAGGGAGTGAAAGGGGGAAGGTGCCACAGTACAGACTGGATACCCGATAATGCGGTGATAAAAGGAAAAATGTCAAATAAATTTTTAAAATTTTTATTATTTTTGCCCGTTTTTTAAATATCCCAATCATTTACTTTAATTTTATTTTTAGTGGTTTTTTTAAGTTTCCATGTATTTTATCTCTTACATTATTATTTCTTTTTCCTATTAATTGTTTTTGGCTATTATAAGGACTTCATCTTTAAGGAAGTTTTGGATCACAGAAAGGTTACAATGGGAGAGGATCATTGGTGGGGGGTGTCAGGGATGGGGGTTTAATGGGAGGAAGTCCACCTGAATATACATAAAAGATACATAAAATTGTTCAAATGATCAAGGGGTGAGGCATGGTCACAGTGGATGGAGAACCCATCAATAAATGAGAGAATACTGAATTCCCAGCCTGGAGAGCTGTGCCACATTCTAAAAGGCAGCAGCAACAGTCCCCCAAGTGTAGGGACAGTGTCTGGCTAAGGAGGATGGTCCACTGAGGGTTTTTGTTATTGATGACTCACCTTGTGAGTCTTTGCTCTTGTAATTGAAACTTAGCCTATTGTTATGCAGTCCTAAGGGTTGCCACCTGAGAGCCTCCTTGTTGCTCAAATGTGGCCTCTCTCTAAGCCAAACTCACCATATGAAGGTATCATCTTCCCTCCAGCATAGGACATGACTCCAGGGGACGAGCTTCCCTGGAAACGAGGGACTACAACCAAGTACCAACTGGCAATACGAGTGGACAAAGACCTTAAATAAAAGGGGGAAAAGGTAAAGTCAAATGAGTTCTTATGGATAAGAGACTTCAAAGAGCATTGGGAGGTGATCCCAGAGGTAATGCTTACACACACCTCAATAGGATCTCATAGAACACCAAAGCAGATATCACCCCACACAGAGGGGCTCCTGAGGGCTCTGGAGACACCCAGGTCCTATGTAAGGGGTGATAGCTCCAGAGATTGATGCCTTATCAGTCGGCTATACTTTGGAATCTGTGCTCCTGAGAGTGACAGAGTTGGACTCAAATAAGTCCTCACTGCACATGGTCCATCAGTCCCTTCTCTTTAAACCTATATGTGGTGCTGGAGTTTGTAGGTGTATTTCCAGAGACTGGAGGCTTTGGCCGGTCCATGTGCCAGGTGTGCTTGGAATCTCAGTGGAGCTGCAACTCTTACTCTACCACTCAATGGACTCATCCAAGACACCTGACAGGGAGATGATGATGGACAATGGCCATCCCAGGGAATGGAGAGGGTATGCAGCTGCAGGCAGGATAATCCCATCCATCTTATCCATGGGATATAAGACCCCTCTCACTTGGAGGTGGAGTGGACATCACCATCCCAGACTCCTCAGAATTGGGGGAAGAGCTATGGACTAGAGTGGACTTGCTGGTATTCTGTTGTAGACATATTGTGATTCAAGCAATGGAAGAAATTACAACATTGATGTGGAGCCAGTGGCCACTGGATGCTGTGGGGGCAGGGAGAGGGAAAAGCAGTTGTAATACAGGTGCTTTTTCAGGACTTGGGGATTATCCTGAGTGACATTACAATGACAGGTAATAGACCATTTTATATCATCATATAACATGCAGAACTGTATGGGAGAGAGTGTGGTCTACAATGTGAACTATGGCCCATGCTTAGTGACAAAGCCCCAGGATGTGTATATCCATTGCAGGTGATGTGCCACACTAATGAAAGATGTTTCTGTGGGAGGTTGTGGGAGGTGTGGGTGGTGGTGAACATGGGAATCCCCATAATTTTTGTGTACCATTTATGTAATGTAATAACCTTTTAAAATATTAAAAAAACAGTATAGAAACAATAAAAAATCTGTCCCAGATAATTACCAGGTGTGATGGTTAGGCTAATGTGTCAACTCGGCCAGGTAATGGAGCCTAGTTGTGTGGGCAAGGAAGCACTGGGCTAATTGTAGTACATGGGCATTTCATGGATGTAAACCATCAGTGTATTGATTGCAGAGGTGGCTTAGGTATAGATTACATGTCCAATCAACTAAGGATATTGCTGCCAGGAATGAGTGACTTCATATCCAATCAGTTGAAGGCCTAAAAAGGAGAGGTGATTTCAGGATTCAGAGAGAAAATTCCCATCTCTACTTTGGACACCCAGAGTCTCATGGGGAACTCATTGGATACATTCATTGTAGCCCCTGTTTTGCAGCCTGTCCTAGGGATTTCAGTCTTGTGCATTGCCATCACCATGTGAGACAATTTTATAAAATCTCATACTATTTACAGGTATTCCCTATTGGTCTGTTTCCCTAGAGCACAGTGACTAATACATCTTAGTACTGGGAGTGGTTCTTAAGAAACAGAATCTTAAAAATGTAATTTCTGAATTGGTTCTGGGACTTTTGCATTTGACTCTCTACTCTGATTAGATTCAAGGGCACTAATGACTCTGTTTCCAATAATCAAGAGGCCACTGGCTGTCCATTGTGTAAGTTGAAAATAGAGATATGCAAATATCTTTGCTGGATAGGAATACTTCCATGCTTATAAGAGGCAAGGATCTGGGTGACAGTTCTTTTAACACCTTATTAGACTTGTGTGGTGTTAAAAACTACATTGATGTTTACTGGCTGTTCCTAAATATACTGGATACAGTTACAAATGAAAGGTATTAGCTGGAGGCTTCAAATTTGCAAGTTAAGCACCACTTCAATGATGTGAAAGTTTGTATGTGTGCTCTGAAAGAGACTCTGGTTTTGTACAGCTGTTGAACTGAGATCTCTGAAAACCAGAATCAGAGTCTTATTGTAGCAGAGTTAAAACTGAAACTAAAATCTCAACCTTGTAGGATGTCTGCTGTTAAAGTGAGGGCATTGATTGGAAAGTAGTGGAACCCCGAGAAGTGGGTTGGAGACATATGGATTGATGATGATAGGGCTGGGGACATTGAAACCCTAAATTCTGCCTAGAATTTGCCAGAGAAACCTGTAATGATCTGCCTTGGGGAGACCACCGAATGTCAAGCTTGCATCACCCAACCTCTAGCCTGCCCCAAGCAGTCCAGATCTCCTCTCTGTCCTGAGGTGGTTACCATCCAACCTCAAGCCTGCACTGCCCAATCTCTAGCGTTCCCCAAGGAGTCCCAATCTTCTCCCCTATAATGAGGATGGTTCCATCCAACCTCCAGTCTGTACCACCCAACCTTCAACCTGCCATCAAGGAATCTGGACCTCTCCCTGCCCTGAAGAAACCATCACCAACCTCCACCTTGTCTCAGGAATCTGCCATACAAATCCCATGTGAAGAGATTAATCCTGTCTCACCACATGGAACTGCCAGGGAATGCCCTGACGTAATTGTCTTGCAAGACACTTCTAATGCTTCTCTTTACCCTCCCCACCACTCCTCTTCTCTTCCAGACCTATAACTAGACTAAAGTCACAAGTCTCTAAATATGATGTACAACGAAGTACTCATGATTAAATATGAGGCCATACTCTAAAAGAACTGCATGAGATTTATGATTTGTATATAGAGAAATCAGGGAAATTTGAATAGGGCCTCTGCTGTTACTAATGAGCTGTCTTTATTTCTCTGTGTTCTTCTCTTTTGTATCTACTTCCCTATTTTGGTTGAACATTCTTTTATACAGTCCAAGGGTGCGGGAACTCAAGCCAGCACGCCCTAATACATGGTTGAATCAAACCCTAATCTTGGTTTAATAAAGTAAAAGTGAAACCTCTTGATTTAATGCAATCAAGGGAATATCATGCCCTGAGGAAAAGACCAGTTTACAAACATAAATTACATCTCTTTTGGAATTCATAAATAATATCAAACTGTCACAACAAGTTACAGACAAGAGGACTGTAAGGGTCATGAATATTTCTTTCTTGTTTTGTTATTACTGTGTTTGAATATGTACCTAAAACAAATATCTTTGTTTTCTTCCCTAACATTTCCCCTTATCATATGACATAAGTTGTATTAGTTTCAAGCTGTAGTAGTTAAGGATGTCAAGGTTAAGTGTGAGTATTACCCAAGGAATGCACCTTGATGTGGAGAGACTTAGTACATTTCCCATTGTATGCAGGATAGTTGAGTATTGTTAGGTGGAAATATATATATATATATATACACACACACACATATATGTTTGTTATTGTTATTATTTATTATTTAGGGAATAACTGTGGTTTAAGGTGATGTGTATGGTTTAATTTGGCAAGGGGTAGACTGTGATAGTTAGGCTAATACATCAACTTGGCTAGGTAATGGTGCCCATTTGTTTGGTCAAACAAGCACTGGGCTAATTGTAAATCAAGGGCATTTCATGGGCTTTAATCATCAGTGAGTTGATTGTATAAATGGCTGGCTATATCTACAATAAACTAAAGAGAATGTCAGTTGAAGGCCTTAAAAGCAGTTGTGATTTCAGCATTCAGGGAATTCCCATCACTACTTCAGACAGCCAGTATCTCCTGAGGAACTCATTGACGACCTTCATCGGAGCCTTTAGTTTGCCATCTCTCCTGTGGAATTTGGACTTGTGCATCCTCATGGTCACATAAGACTATTTTATAAAATCTTTTACTGTTTACAGATATCTCCTGTCGGTTCTGTGTCCCTAGAGAATGCTGACTAAAACACTAGGCATGCCTCATGCCTCTAAAGATAAACAGCATGGCTTCCACTGTGCTACTAGTGCTCCTTTCTTAATGTGGATGTTGGTAGCACGTGTTTTTTCACTTTGTGAAAATTCATAGAGCTCTACACATACAATTTGCACTCTTTTTAAAAAAATGTACAGTATGTTTCAATAAAAATTTAATTAAAAACCAAAAATATTTACTAAGCATGTATAGAATACATGGAAAATATTAAGATTTTAAAAATTAGATTGGGTACAAGGGTATTTTTTATTTTCTTCATTTTGTGTCTGATTGAAATGACAAATGTTTAAATTTGGTGGATAATCCTCTTATTAGGCATTTAGCTGTCCTAATACTAATAAAAATTTAGTTTGACTATGATCACTGGCAATATTGAACTGTACCCATGCTCTGTGATCTGGGAAATCTGTGAAGGGTAGAAAAAAATGCACTGATGCTTTAAAGTCTGGAAAACTCCTTACTGCAAAGCACCACCTTCCCCTATGACTTCAGTAAGATTCCCTGATGTGCCTTTGCTGAACTGTGGCAAGTCCAGGTTCAGACTCTGCAAATTTCCATTCTTCCCCTCATAAGATTTTGGCCAAGTTGCAGGTACCAAATGATATATTGGAACAAAATGTTGTCGATCGAACTTTGTTTGAACTTCTCTCGTTTCCACAGCTCCCTGAACTTGGGCCAAACCTCATTCTGAGCCAGCCTACAACCTCTCCTTAAAGACCCCTCCCAGAGAATAGGCTGCCTCAGCATACAACTACCCTCTGATCTACCTGATCACTGGATAGCCTTTTCTCTGTACCCAGTTCCTTCTGGCCTTGCTTTCTCTACTCCATTAAAAAACTTTTAAAACTAAATCTCGAGACACTTACAGATATTATTTTCAGAGCATTTTCCTTACTGTATTACTATTTTCAATGAAATCACTCATCACCTAAATCCAGGTTTGCTTTTAATTTAACACTGGACTTATAATTCTTAATGCCAATCAAATTATATTTTGTAAATAGAGAAATACAAGGTCTACCTAGACACACCCTAAGTCAATTTATAAATGTCTTTTGATTATATCACCTTCATCTTCTCCACTCATGTTTTTATACCACCTCATTCAACTTCATACTATCTGTTAAAAGTATTTATTTCTATCAAAACTAAACCTCTAAAATAATAACATGTAGCAAATAGGCCTGAATAAAGTTTAGAATTAAAGTCAATAGGAATCTTGATAATATTTTGTAAATAAATGTCTATTGTAAACATATGTAAAATAAGGGAAATTTTTCTTTTTATAATTATTTTTTTATTTTTAAAGAAGGTTTAGATTACATAAATATTACATGAAAAATATAAGAGATTCCCATATGCCCCACTACCTCCTGCTTCCACACTTTCCTACATTAATAACAGCCCTCATTAGTGTGGTACATTTGTTAAGTTTGATGGACACATTTTGAAGTATTGCAACTAACTATGGACTACAGTTTACATTATAGTTTACATTCTGTCCCACACAATTTGGAGGTTGTGACAAAATATACAAGGGCATGTATCTGTCACTGCAATGCCATGATGGACAACTTACATAGACTCACAGAGCTTGAATGTGGAAGATAAAGTTAAGGGAAACTTCTAAATTTAAAACATTTCCAAAGTTGTTAAGTATGATTTTAGAACAGATAAAAAGTTTATGTTTAATATTAAGGAAAGCAAATTTGTAAATTCTATCAAATATAATATAAATAAAAATAAATACTAAAAAAATGCTTAAATTTAGACATTTTTCTTATTTATAAAACAATTTTGTTTGCTAAATTTAAATATTCAGACTTACTGACAATATTCAAAATTGTGTTTGCAATTTGTCTTAGATCTCAGGTATAGAGTCAAATGGTTGATCAAAAGAAATGAGAGGTATTCTATGCTTTGAGATGCAGAGAGGAGAAACATTCAGCCTCCTAACACCTCATAGGGGGTTTCCTCTGTGGATAGGAGAGATGAGAAAATCCCTGGGTGTACTTAGTCTCATAGGCCACTTCTGAAAGTACAAGAATCAGTAATTGCACAAGTAAGGCCAACTGTTAGGTAATTGTGGATGTTCCAATGGACTTCACAACTCATGAAAAGTATGGATAGAAAATAAAATGCTTGTACTACTGTTAAATGAGTGACTTGGAAATCAATAAGAAACATTTTCCAGTAAAACCGATCTGCAGCTATGATCCCAGGTCAAATACGTAGGGTATAATGTGAAAACAGGTTTGTCATACTCATGTCAGTTACTAGAGCAATAACCTGAAGATTCATGAAAATACATATATATTAATCTATATAAACATACCTATAAATATTTATTTATTCATAACTGCTACAGAGTAGCTCAATATGGAGACATGTATCATTTCCAGAAATGAGGATAAGAAGGATTTACAGTGGATAACTACAAGATGACATTGAAAGGAAATTTCATACCTACCTTTATTTAGTGATTGAAATATGC
>JAKSZT010046042.1:890-11804 GCA_026826555.1 Tolypeutes matacus
AAAAATGTTTGTATGTATTGTGAGAATTTTGATTTTTACCCATAATAAAAAAAAAAAAAAAAAAAAAAAAAAAACTTACTACAGGGCCACAATAATCAAAACGGTGTGAGAGTGCATAGACCAGACTGATAGACCAATGGAACAGAATTGAGAGTTCAGAAATAAACCCATACATCTACGGCCAACTGATTTTTTAAAAGGGTACCAAGTACATTAATTGGGGAAAGAACAGTCTCTCAAAAAATGGTGTTGAGGAAACTGGGTACCCACTTGGAAAGTAATGAAGCTGGACCGCTATCTCGCACCATATACAAAAATTAACCCAAAAAGGATAAAGGACCTAAACATAAGAACTAAAACCATAAAACTCTTAGCAGAAAACATTGGGGGAAACCTTTATAACCTTGAATTTGGTTATATATGACACCAAAAGCATGAGCAACCAAAGAAAAATAGATAAAATGCACTTTATCAAAATTTAAAACTTTTGCAGTTCCAAAGACACTAAAAATGAAAAGACAGCCTACAGAATGGAAGAAAATAACTGCTAACCATATGTCTAATAAGTGTTCAATAGCCAGAATAGGTAAAGAACTACTACAACTCAACAACAAAAAACCAAATAACTCAATTTTAAAAAATGGGCAAAGGACTTGAATGGACATTTCTCAAAAGAAGATTTACAAATGGCCCAATAAGCACATGAAAAGATGCTCAAAATAATTGGTCATCAGAGAAATACAAATCAAAACCATAATGAGTTACCATTTCACACCTAATAGAATGGCTATTATTAAAAAAAAAAAAAAACAAACAGAAAATAACAAGTGTTAGTGAAGATATGGAGAAATTGGAACCCTCATATATTACTGGTGGAAATGGAAAATGGTGCAGTCACTGTGGATAACAGTTTGCCAGTTCCTCAGAAAGTTGAACACAGAATTACCATATGACCCAACAATCCCACTCTTTGGTACATACCCCAAAGAACTGTAAGTAGGGACTTAAACAGATATTTGCACAACAGTGCTTATAGCAACATTATTCACAATCATGTGTAAACAACCCAAGTGTCCTTCATCAGATGAATAGATATTGTAGGTAAACAAAATGTGGTATATACATACAATGGAATATTATTCAGCCATAAAAATGAATGAACTTCTGATACATGTGACAACATGGATGAAACTTGAAGACATCATGTTGAGTGAAATCAACCAGATATAAAAAGATAAGCATTATGTGATCTTTCTTATATGAAATAAGCAAATTCTATAAAGACAGATAGTAAATTACAGGTTACCAGGGGTGGTGAGGTGGGAAAGGAACGTATTGTTTAATGAATACATGATTTCTGTTTGAGGTGATGAAAAGTTGGGATAATGGTTTGTTGGTGATGGCAGCACAATATTGTGAATCTAATCAATACCACTGAATTGAACACTTGAAAGTGTTTAAGATGGGAAATTTTGAAATGTATATCTGTGAATATAATAAAAAGTTTTAATAAAGATAAATTAGCAGGTGATTATTCATATTACAAAGGGAATGACAGATTTATTTAAAGGGTGCATCTTGCTTCATGTATTTAAACTATATTGGCTGAAAAGAACCTAGATGTCCAGCAAATAGGGGGAAAGATTATCCAAGGCATATTTTATTATGGGATATTATGTAACCTTGAACAATGTTCATAATACAGTTCTCTTTTAAAATTTACAAAATTATATGTACTATATAGTATTTTAAATGTTTTCTTTCTCAAAATGAAAATTTATTCTGATTATAAAAATGATAAATAATCAGTGTAAAAAATAAATAGTACAGTAAATTTAAAAAAATTAAAATCTCCCCAAAATCCCACTGTTCAGTGATAACCATTGTTAACATTTTTAAGAACCCATTCCACAGTATGTCTACATATACATTGAAATATTTTTATGTAGATGCCAGCATACAAAAATAAGATTTTTGAAATATGAAAAGTATAAAGAAAATCAAAGAATAAAAATATTCCACCCCCAGAAATAACTACTTTTTCACATTTTGGGATATTTCCCTAAAGTCCACATTTATTACTTTTAATCATAAGCCTATATTATATTTAGAATTTTAAAATACTTTAAAATATTACTTGATTTCTCTCTCTCTCTCTCACATACACAAACACATACACACACAACTTACAGAGACTCAACTACAACATGAAATAGTTACCTGTATGATTATAGCTCTATTCCCAACAAATAATCTAAAAATGCCTTATTACCTTACATTACTTTTTGTAAACGACAGCTTTCCTAGCCAGCCCCAATCATAGAGGCAAAATGCTGCTGACAAAGTTGCAAAGGAAAGAGTGGCTTCCATTTTGTCCTGAGTTAGCCAGGGAAGAAAATATGTCTGCAGGACAGGCAGATATGCATATACTTGTAATGACAACTCGTTTTTTATAAAAAAAGAGTTACAAAACTCTTATATAAAGTTTTATATATTCACTGCTAAATCATAGCTGGTCATTATGTAAGTCAAGATAACTTTTCTAGAAAGTCATGTGGTAATAAGAATTGTCTTTAATATGTTTTTATCTTTGACCTAGTTATTCTCATTATAGGAATCTATTCCAAAGAACAGAAACTATGACAAACATTTCTGTGCAAATGTATTCATCATGTAATCATGAAATTATTTTTAATAGCAGACAATTAACAACCTCCTAAATGCCTAAAATAAGATGACTGAATAAAGTATGTTACAACCAGATGAATTATTATGCAATTATTAAACTAATAGTGTTTAATATTTAAAATTATGTGGAAGTGTTGGCCTTAGCTAGTAGCACAGCAGGTTGTCCACAGTAATGAGAGTTAAGGCAGAGTAAATGGGAATTGATGCTAATAAGTGGGAAGATGCGGCATGGGAGATTATAAAAGTTACTTTTGTGTTTTTGCTTTCTCAATAAAATAGCAAGCAAAGTAATCAGCTGAGAGTGAGAACATAAAAATTATCTACATAAGTTAGTGAATGGGAGAAAAGAAAATGTAGTATGATTGCCAGACAGCTTTAATGGCCCATCAGGCATTATTCATCATAATTTTGAAGTGAAGCCTGCTACCACGGTTGCGTGTTTTTCTTCACCCACATTCAGCCGTTCTAGGGACAGGCACGTAGAATGATAAGAGATGAAAATGACTAGAGTTATAATTTTGACTAGCGAGTATGAAAAAAAAAAGAGAAACAAGAGAGACATCACAGAATTTAGGTAGGAAAGGGAGAGTGAGAACATAAAAGAGAAGAAGGACAGTTAAAGGACGGTAGAACCAAACAAGGATTGTTTTTATACATATACAATCCATCAATGCTGGAATAAATGAATACATACATACATACTTACATATATACATAAATCAGGTATATTTAATTATACCATCCTAAAATTAATAAGGTTAGATAACAAAGCTGAATCCAGCACACATTTTTAATTATTCTTAATCTTCCTTGTGTAATCACAAGTTTTAAAAATGGCATCCCAGGACCGGGTGTGGCTCAAGCAGTTGAGCTCCTGTCTACGACATGGGAGGTTCAGGGTTCGGTTCCTGGTGCTTCCTGAAAAAACAAAAACAAACAACAAGCAAAAACAAACCAGAAAACCAGCTCAGGGTGGTTGAGTGCCAGCTACACACATACAAGGTCCCGGGTTCAATCTCCAGCCCTGGGTACTTAAAAAAAAAAATGACATCCCAAAATACAGGAACTCATACTGGACTGAATAAATGAATGACTGGAGAAGAAAAGCCACATCTTCTTAGAGAAGAACTCCAAATAATTTATGTAATTACTCCCCATTCAAGAGATAGAGCTTAATCCTCTCCTGCTTCCCTTGAATCTGATCTGGACTTAGTGACTTGCTTCCAAAGACGAGATTAAGGAAAGGGGGAAAAGTAATTTTACAGAGAAGAAGCCTAGGAAATACTACCTCAGCCAGGTGATAAAGGTTTATATTCCTTAATATCATGGGAATGAAGGGGACATTTCACCCTGAGGAATTCTTCCCCCAACTCCATAACTCCAGGCTTATCATGAGAAAAGACATCAGATAAACCTAAATTGAGGAACATTGAGAAATACTTAGAAACATCTTCAAAACTGACAATGTCATAAAAGAAAGACTGAGAAGCCGTGACAGACCAGAGGAGATCAAGGAAACATGGTGACTAAACGTAATGTGGTTTCCTGGACTAGATCCTAGAATAGAAAAAGGATATTAGTAGAAAAACTGGTGAAATCCAAATAAAATCTGGAGTTCAGTAGTTAATAGTAATGTACCAACATTGATTTCTTAGTTTTGACAAATGTGCTAAGGTTATATAAAATGTTAACAAAAGTATATGGAAACTTACTGTATTACATTTGCAACTTTTTAAAAATAAAGATATTCCAAAATAAAATGTTTATTTTAAAAAATGATACCTCATATTATCTATCTTGTGTATACCATATAATTACTAGAAACATCACTAGTGATTTTAAAAGATATCATTTGCAAAAGTAAGTGAGCCATATTAGTCAATATTCAGGAAGTACATACTTGATGATAGCTGTAGTGGTTTGAAAGAAATAAATCTTACTAATGTTGGATTATCAATATGCACAACATCCCCAATGAAAAATTCTCTCC
This sequence comes from Tolypeutes matacus, assembly GCA_026826555.1. Lineage (NCBI taxonomy): Eukaryota > Metazoa > Chordata > Mammalia > Cingulata > Chlamyphoridae > Tolypeutes > Tolypeutes matacus. Next base: position 5,569 of record JAKSZT010046042.1, read on the forward strand.
TACCACTATACATTTTCAATGTTTAAGCTATGATAATATTTTCAAGGCTTGGAACATCACTAGTAGCAAGTAACATCTGTCATCCAATGAAAGCCAATGATCTAACTGATAAAAGGTGAATTATTGTAGAAGTTGATGGCCAAAATAAAACCATTTCATTTATACTGAGTCCTACTACTTACAAAGCTTTCAGATTCGTTATCCTATTTGATCCCAAGAACAAGTAGCTAGGGTTATTTACATCATGATAATTACAATTGTTAAAACATTTACCAAGGACCTATTATGTTTCAGGAACTATGCTTATTACTTTACAAACCTTATGAAATTTAATCCTCACAAAAACTTTACGTGTTTTAATTTTATAGATTAGTGCAACTGAGGTTTACAGGAGGTAAGGAACTTAGCCAAGGCTACACACAGCTAGTAAATATCAGAGCTGGTACACTAATTCATTTGCTTTGTGCTCATAAACACTTGCATGCATCTCAGTTAAAGCACTAATCACATCACACAGGAGTTTTTGCTATCATGCCGTACTTGCAAGCCTGAAAAATCTCACATTCTGTACTATTGCACACTAAAAGTAACAGAGCTTATTGGAAATTTAAGGGTAGGCAAAGTCCACTCAAAAGTCTATGGAAGTAACCAGAACACTAACAAATGCAATTAACAAACCAAATAAAAATACTGCTTCAGTTAAATATCAATTAGTATTTTCCCCTAGCAACTCAGCTAGCTAATCCTTTGTAACCTTAAATTGGGGCAAACTCTTACTACTTTGAGATATAGGTCTTGGAGGGCATCACTTCTAATGGAAAAAACTTTCATTAAAATAAAAAATATGATGCAGGGAAGTTTCTGTATCTTGACTGGGGTGGTGGTTACACTGGTATATGTATTTGTCAAAGCAATTGAACTGTAAATTACAATTGGTACACTTTACTGTAAAAATTATACTCTTAGTAAAGTTTTTTAAATGTTAAAAAAAGATCCAGGTAGAAAATTCTCCTAGTATGGAGAAAGAGAGAGAAACCAAACCCATTTCAACATTATAGAAGAGCAGTCAGAGAAAAAAGGCAAAATGGAAGAAGACAAGGAGATGTATATAAAATTACAACGAAGAGTTTCTGCCTACTTCTCCAGCCTCATCATTTTTCATTCTCCCCTCATTCAGCATCCTTTTCGTTCCTCAAACATACCAAGCAAACTATCTCCTACTTCTGCACATTGCATATTTTTTTTTCTTCAACCCGGAATACTCACCTGACCAACATTCATCCAAACAACTAATCTAATCAATATATCTTATACAACTTCTCATTGTACCTTTTATTTTTCCTTCATAATACTTAAAATTTGTAATCAGGTGTTTATTTATGTGATTATTTCTTTCATGATTGTTTTTCCCAGAAGAGTGTAATTCAATGAGATAAGGAACCATGTCTATTTTGATATCCACTGTTACTACCATACTTGGCATTTTCCCCAACACATGCAGAAGACATTAAATAAATGTATGTTAAGTGAATGAAAGGAATACAGACCAGATTTTGAATGCTGAAGATTTTAACTTCTTTTTAAGCCTCAATTTCATCATATCTAAAATGAGTATAAAAATATAATCAATCCAGTGTTGAATCTTGGTGATGAGTATATGGGTGTTCATTACATATTTCTATTTTTGCATTTGTTTGAAAATTTTCATTAAAAGAAGCTATCAACCTCACAAAATATGATCTATGGTGAGTCTTCTTCATTGATCTATCGTTTTAATAAGAGGGAAATGTTTTTAGAGGTTCTCTGCATAGAGAGTTTAACATAATGGAAAGTAAAGTAGTTCTTGAAGACACTAGTTAAAATAAAGGAAAGAAAGTTTTAGTTATTCAGTTTTTTATTTAAGATCCTCAATCCTGCTAAGGTATACTATTTAATCATGAGGAAGCTTGTCCCTGATTGCTTCAAAACATTAACAAGCTGGGGAAAACTTCAGAGGAAACAACAGAACTTCTTTGCTATAACGACATAAACGCCACTATTTATCAATGTCTTTGGAGATAACTGGCATCAAAGAAACTAATTGTATTGTGATTATTTTCACATTGGTTTTCCATATTGGGCTGTGAGCATCTAGAGAGTAATTCACTACTTAAGTCTCCATATTCTAGGTCAGTTCCTTACACATAACTGGCACTCAATAAATATCTGTTTAATGAAGAGGTTTGCTACAGATCTGAGGACAAGTGATTGGAAGACCTATATCCATATTTTCTGACTCCTGATATTTATATCAAATATATGGAAGAGTGAGGTTTGATGGTGCCATGAAAAACAACAGTTTGATTTGGGACTGGCCATATAGAACCATGCTACTTCTTTTCTTCAAAAATGCCTTTTACCCTGTAAGCAGGTGCACCGCCATGCCCCGTGAGTGAGTGAGCCCCCCAGGCCTCACGCGTGGGTGCACCATCAGGCCCTGATGAGCCACGCAGCAAGATGATGACATAACAGGAGAGTGACACAAGGGAGAGCCAAGATGAGGTACGCCAAAAAACCAGGAACTAAGTTGGCGCAGGCGATAGGACGCCTTTCTCCCACATCAGAGGTTCCAAGGATCGAATCCCAGTGAAGACAGGAAGAGAAGGATGAGAAGAGACGGCGGGAAACAGACACAGAGAAATGCCCAGCGAATGGACACAAAAACAGCAAAAACGGGTGGGGGGTAAAAATGGATAAAAGTAAATTAAAAAAATAATAATAATAGGGTGAGTTGGGGGAAAATACAGCAAATGTAAGGTATAGACTATAGTTAGTACTGTAGTAATATTTTGACAAAATTCTTTCATAACTTTTTTTTGTTGTTGTTTTTTGTTTTTTTGTTTTTTTATTTTTATTTATTTATTTGTTTTTGTTTTCATAACTTCTAATAAATGTTTCACAACAATGAAAAAAAAATGCCTTTTAACCTTGAGATACTGCAGAGAAGTCACCTTAATGGCCTAGGAACAGTCATGTGCTGGTAAATGTTTAACAAAAGGCTGGGGAAGAGATGGGGTGATTTGTGGCATTTGTTGATTTCCACTTATAAATTATGCCTATCATGGCCAATTTCACTCTGTAAAAGCGATGGTATTGAATGTGGAGCTGAGAGATGAGAAAAACTGGCTCTCAAGAGCCCTTCTGAACAGAATGAGCTTTTGCTAGCATACCTCTGCTTATAAACATGACTATCTCGACATTCATATGTTACATGTCATATGGGGCAAAAATCTTGCAAATCCTAAGAGCAATTTGTCTACCCTGTGTAACTTTGGCATACGATTTCAGTATATCTTGTGAAAAGGTTTTTAAAGTTTCACTGATTGTAGAAAGGATTATTTAAACTTCAATGCTTTAAATCAACAATATATTTTCCTCCACTTTTTATTATAAAAAATTTCAAATGTATAGAAAAGTCAAACACCCATATCTTTGCCACCAAGATTCTACAATTACCTTTTTGCTATCTTTTTTAGAGGTTCTTAAATTTTATTCTCCACATATCAATTGATACCCCATTTTATACAATTCAATTCAGAGACCAATTCTCCAATTAAAATATCCATCCTTACTACTATCCTTTATCTATCTACCCATTATTCCACCTTATTTTTGATGTATTGTCAAGATGCAGATATGAGCATACGCCACTCAAATACTTCAGTATACATATCGATACTTGTTAATGTTTTTTTGTTTCTTTGGTAAAATTTGCATTCAGTGTAAAGCATGAATCTTAAATGTGCCATTCAATGAGTTTTTAAAAACTGTGTACAAGCTCATTTCTGAGTTGCAGTGATTACTTCCCCTTCCACACCTTTTTACAATCTCCTGTATTCTCCCATTCAATCTTGGCTGCTACAACTAGACAGGTAGATAGTGCGAAAAGGACCTTTCTTTCTTGCATCTGTAGTGGAAACACTACATTTTATCAAATGAGTTTTGATAAATGCATCTGTGACCCAAACCGCATCAAGATATGCAATATTCACATTATCCCAGAAAGTTTCCTCATTCCCCTTGCTTGTCAAACCTGCCCTTCATCCCCTGCCCCCAACAAAGGAATCCACTGTCTCAGATGGACTCATTTTCTCTGAATCCTTGAGAACCCACTCATTTCTTTAAGTGTTAAATGTTTTACCTCAGGATTCTTTTGTTTTTAACAATGCATATGAAATAGGTATGGATTAAATGATAAAACATCTAGATTTTGCTTCAAAATAATCACAGGTGAAATGAGAGAGGTTTATGAAACAAAAAGGGCCATGAGTCAATCATTGTTGAAATTGTCTATCTTGGGCATTCATTGTATCACAATGGATATATTTGTGTATATATGAATTTTTTCATAAGAGAAAAATCATTTAAAAAGTTTGACCTCAGTTTACAGGGATATTTCTCCAAGGTGACTTTTATCAAGCTGAGAGTCGACCACAATCTGCCTTTTAAAGATCCTACAGGATTTCTCTTCCCCCGAAGGGATGATTAGAGGCTCCCTGAATTTCAGAATCCAAGCACGCTGTCTGAGCCTGAGCGAACTAAGACTGCCTGACTGGGTAAAGTGTAAAAACCTCTGTAACTGCAGCCTACCCAGCTGGAAGAAGGTATCAGTGCCTGACTTGAGGCATGAATTCCACAAAAGAAAATTCTCTCAGAAGCTGTGTGATAGGCTAGCCTTGGCATAAAATGATGTGAAAAGCATCCAAGACGACTAATTTAGGAACACAGCGGGGAATTTCCACCATTTAAAAAAGTGGGTGCTTCGTGTTCTGGTGAACAAGCAGGCGTGTTACGCTCGAGGCACTTTCATGGTGAGGACTATGTATCTTGGGTGAGATTGCCCTTTACCCACCACCCTGGCGCTTCGGAGTTCCGAGGAGAATACAAGGGGAAAAGGAGGCTAACTTTTGGCGGGAACCATGTGGAGCCCAGGTGAGGTAAGGATCTCTTCCTGGGAGGGAACTTGAGTGGGCACCAAAGGGGTGTGGGGACAGAAAAAGTTCCTCTGCCTCCCTCACTGACCCTTCCGTAATCTCCCCACCTCAGTGGGAGGACCTTGTCCAAATCGACGATCCCCTTCTCATGCCCTTTCCTCTGACTATGCAGGCACAGCACCAGCCTTTACCTCACTCCAGCCGATCACATTGTCTGAGACAGGGTCATCCACTAGCGCCCATAGCTTGGTGAGAAAGCCGGGAACGGCTGCATTCCAGGCTCCCTCCATGTCTCTGAGTGCTGAGACGACAAGGAAGACAAAGGCAGAGGCAAAGGCGGCCAAGGCCTAGGCTACCGCGATATCTGAAAGAACAAGATGGTCCAAGGCAGAAAGCAGCGTTCGGTGACTAATATTTAGTCACGCCCATCGCCTATTAAGGGCGGGGTCTGATTGTCCATAAGGTAAGCACCATTGGCTGGTAAAGCTGTCATGAGTTTGAAGCCCTACTGGCAAGTGACTTGTAGGGGACTTTGGGTAGAGAAAAAACCTTTAAAGGGTCGGGAAAATTAGCAGTGAAGAAATGTGTACTGGGCATGAGTTTTGGGCGTGTTTCGGTGTTGCTACCTTGACCCTTGATGCAGAAGTAAGTAGCTGGAACTACTGAAGCTTTCGAAAACCCTCTCATCTTCCCCCAGTGGGGATCAGCAAAACGTGGGCATGGTGTTGCATGGCACGAGTCATAACCTTACACTGCACAGGTCACAGCATTGTATGGCATGGGTCATGATTTTGCATGGCATTGCAGTAACTCGGCTTTGTATTAGCTTGACATTTCATTTATTTTGGTATTGCACTTCATGACAACAAGGCATTGGGCTGCAAGACATGATTTTGGTCCTTTCTTCGGATAGATGGTGAGCATTTTTGGCATTCATTTCTGGCGGGGAGACTCCTGGGTGTGGGATGTTAGGAGATATGCCTTCCACTTCTCCTAGTGGTAAGATTGACAAGAAAGATGATGAGAGAAGTTGGATAAGAAAATTTAGTGTTTTCTTTTCCTGTTCTCCTTTTCATTAGAAAATATTGGGTGTTAGAATGCCACTCGTGGGAAGCGGCTGTAGGTCAATCAGTAGGGCTCCCGTTTACCATATGGGAGGCCCCGTGTTCGGTTCCCGGGGCCTCCTGGTGAAGGCAAGCCCGCCCGCTCGGCGTGATTAGCTGACCCAGCGAGCACAAGCAGCAAGGGGGGGGGGGGGGGAAA
>JAKSZT010046050.1:890-11802 GCA_026826555.1 Tolypeutes matacus
AAAAATGTTTGTATGTATTGTGAGAATTTTGATTTTTACCCATAATAAAAAAAAAAAAAAAAAAAAAAAAAAAACTTACTACAGGGCCACAATAATCAAAACGGTGTGAGAGTGCATAGACCAGACTGATAGACCAATGGAACAGAATTGAGAGTTCAGAAATAAACCCATACATCTACGGCCAACTGATTTTTTAAAAGGGTACCAAGTACATTAATTGGGGAAAGAACAGTCTCTCAAAAAATGGTGTTGAGGAAACTGGGTACCCACTTGGAAAGTAATGAAGCTGGACCGCTATCTCGCACCATATACAAAAATTAACCCAAAAAGGATAAAGGACCTAAACATAAGAACTAAAACCATAAAACTCTTAGCAGAAAACATTGGGGGAAACCTTTATAACCTTGAATTTGGTTATATATGACACCAAAAGCATGAGCAACCAAAGAAAAATAGATAAAATGCACTTTATCAAAATTTAAAACTTTTGCAGTTCCAAAGACACTAAAAATGAAAAGACAGCCTACAGAATGGAAGAAAATAACTGCTAACCATATGTCTAATAAGTGTTCAATAGCCAGAATAGGTAAAGAACTACTACAACTCAACAACAAAAAACCAAATAACTCAATTTTAAAAAATGGGCAAAGGACTTGAATGGACATTTCTCAAAAGAAGATTTACAAATGGCCCAATAAGCACATGAAAAGATGCTCAAAATAATTGGTCATCAGAGAAATACAAATCAAAACCATAATGAGTTACCATTTCACACCTAATAGAATGGCTATTATTAAAAAAAAAAAAAAACAAACAGAAAATAACAAGTGTTAGTGAAGATATGGAGAAATTGGAACCCTCATATATTACTGGTGGAAATGGAAAATGGTGCAGTCACTGTGGATAACAGTTTGCCAGTTCCTCAGAAAGTTGAACACAGAATTACCATATGACCCAACAATCCCACTCTTTGGTACATACCCCAAAGAACTGTAAGTAGGGACTTAAACAGATATTTGCACAACAGTGCTTATAGCAACATTATTCACAATCATGTGTAAACAACCCAAGTGTCCTTCATCAGATGAATAGATATTGTAGGTAAACAAAATGTGGTATATACATACAATGGAATATTATTCAGCCATAAAAATGAATGAACTTCTGATACATGTGACAACATGGATGAAACTTGAAGACATCATGTTGAGTGAAATCAACCAGATATAAAAAGATAAGCATTATGTGATCTTTCTTATATGAAATAAGCAAATTCTATAAAGACAGATAGTAAATTACAGGTTACCAGGGGTGGTGAGGTGGGAAAGGAACGTATTGTTTAATGAATACATGATTTCTGTTTGAGGTGATGAAAAGTTGGGATAATGGTTTGTTGGTGATGGCAGCACAATATTGTGAATCTAATCAATACCACTGAATTGAACACTTGAAAGTGTTTAAGATGGGAAATTTTGAAATGTATATCTGTGAATATAATAAAAAGTTTTAATAAAGATAAATTAGCAGGTGATTATTCATATTACAAAGGGAATGACAGATTTATTTAAAGGGTGCATCTTGCTTCATGTATTTAAACTATATTGGCTGAAAAGAACCTAGATGTCCAGCAAATAGGGGGAAAGATTATCCAAGGCATATTTTATTATGGGATATTATGTAACCTTGAACAATGTTCATAATACAGTTCTCTTTTAAAATTTACAAAATTATATGTACTATATAGTATTTTAAATGTTTTCTTTCTCAAAATGAAAATTTATTCTGATTATAAAAATGATAAATAATCAGTGTAAAAAATAAATAGTACAGTAAATTTAAAAAAATTAAAATCTCCCCAAAATCCCACTGTTCAGTGATAACCATTGTTAACATTTTTAAGAACCCATTCCACAGTATGTCTACATATACATTGAAATATTTTTATGTAGATGCCAGCATACAAAAATAAGATTTTTGAAATATGAAAAGTATAAAGAAAATCAAAGAATAAAAATATTCCACCCCCAGAAATAACTACTTTTTCACATTTTGGGATATTTCCCTAAAGTCCACATTTATTACTTTTAATCATAAGCCTATATTATATTTAGAATTTTAAAATACTTTAAAATATTACTTGATTTCTCTCTCTCTCTCTCACATACACAAACACATACACACACAACTTACAGAGACTCAACTACAACATGAAATAGTTACCTGTATGATTATAGCTCTATTCCCAACAAATAATCTAAAAATGCCTTATTACCTTACATTACTTTTTGTAAACGACAGCTTTCCTAGCCAGCCCCAATCATAGAGGCAAAATGCTGCTGACAAAGTTGCAAAGGAAAGAGTGGCTTCCATTTTGTCCTGAGTTAGCCAGGGAAGAAAATATGTCTGCAGGACAGGCAGATATGCATATACTTGTAATGACAACTCGTTTTTTATAAAAAAAGAGTTACAAAACTCTTATATAAAGTTTTATATATTCACTGCTAAATCATAGCTGGTCATTATGTAAGTCAAGATAACTTTTCTAGAAAGTCATGTGGTAATAAGAATTGTCTTTAATATGTTTTTATCTTTGACCTAGTTATTCTCATTATAGGAATCTATTCCAAAGAACAGAAACTATGACAAACATTTCTGTGCAAATGTATTCATCATGTAATCATGAAATTATTTTTAATAGCAGACAATTAACAACCTCCTAAATGCCTAAAATAAGATGACTGAATAAAGTATGTTACAACCAGATGAATTATTATGCAATTATTAAACTAATAGTGTTTAATATTTAAAATTATGTGGAAGTGTTGGCCTTAGCTAGTAGCACAGCAGGTTGTCCACAGTAATGAGAGTTAAGGCAGAGTAAATGGGAATTGATGCTAATAAGTGGGAAGATGCGGCATGGGAGATTATAAAAGTTACTTTTGTGTTTTTGCTTTCTCAATAAAATAGCAAGCAAAGTAATCAGCTGAGAGTGAGAACATAAAAATTATCTACATAAGTTAGTGAATGGGAGAAAAGAAAATGTAGTATGATTGCCAGACAGCTTTAATGGCCCATCAGGCATTATTCATCATAATTTTGAAGTGAAGCCTGCTACCACGGTTGCGTGTTTTTCTTCACCCACATTCAGCCGTTCTAGGGACAGGCACGTAGAATGATAAGAGATGAAAATGACTAGAGTTATAATTTTGACTAGCGAGTATGAAAAAAAAAAGAGAAACAAGAGAGACATCACAGAATTTAGGTAGGAAAGGGAGAGTGAGAACATAAAAGAGAAGAAGGACAGTTAAAGGACGGTAGAACCAAACAAGGATTGTTTTTATACATATACAATCCATCAATGCTGGAATAAATGAATACATACATACATACTTACATATATACATAAATCAGGTATATTTAATTATACCATCCTAAAATTAATAAGGTTAGATAACAAAGCTGAATCCAGCACACATTTTTAATTATTCTTAATCTTCCTTGTGTAATCACAAGTTTTAAAAATGGCATCCCAGGACCGGGTGTGGCTCAAGCAGTTGAGCTCCTGTCTACGACATGGGAGGTTCAGGGTTCGGTTCCTGGTGCTTCCTGAAAAAACAAAAACAAACAACAAGCAAAAACAAACCAGAAAACCAGCTCAGGGTGGTTGAGTGCCAGCTACACACATACAAGGTCCCGGGTTCAATCTCCAGCCCTGGGTACTTAAAAAAAAAAATGACATCCCAAAATACAGGAACTCATACTGGACTGAATAAATGAATGACTGGAGAAGAAAAGCCACATCTTCTTAGAGAAGAACTCCAAATAATTTATGTAATTACTCCCCATTCAAGAGATAGAGCTTAATCCTCTCCTGCTTCCCTTGAATCTGATCTGGACTTAGTGACTTGCTTCCAAAGACGAGATTAAGGAAAGGGGGAAAAGTAATTTTACAGAGAAGAAGCCTAGGAAATACTACCTCAGCCAGGTGATAAAGGTTTATATTCCTTAATATCATGGGAATGAAGGGGACATTTCACCCTGAGGAATTCTTCCCCCAACTCCATAACTCCAGGCTTATCATGAGAAAAGACATCAGATAAACCTAAATTGAGGAACATTGAGAAATACTTAGAAACATCTTCAAAACTGACAATGTCATAAAAGAAAGACTGAGAAGCCGTGACAGACCAGAGGAGATCAAGGAAACATGGTGACTAAACGTAATGTGGTTTCCTGGACTAGATCCTAGAATAGAAAAAGGATATTAGTAGAAAAACTGGTGAAATCCAAATAAAATCTGGAGTTCAGTAGTTAATAGTAATGTACCAACATTGATTTCTTAGTTTTGACAAATGTGCTAAGGTTATATAAAATGTTAACAAAAGTATATGGAAACTTACTGTATTACATTTGCAACTTTTTAAAAATAAAGATATTCCAAAATAAAATGTTTATTTTAAAAAATGATACCTCATATTATCTATCTTGTGTATACCATATAATTACTAGAAACATCACTAGTGATTTTAAAAGATATCATTTGCAAAAGTAAGTGAGCCATATTAGTCAATATTCAGGAAGTACATACTTGATGATAGCTGTAGTGGTTTGAAAGAAATAAATCTTACTAATGTTGGATTATCAATATGCACAACATCCCCAATGAAAAATTCTCTCCTACCACTATACATTTTCAATGTTTAAGCTATGATAATATTTTCAAGGCTTGGAACATCACTAGTAGCAAGTAACATCTGTCATCCAATGAAAGCCAATGATCTAACTGATAAAAGGTGAATTATTGTAGAAGTTGATGGCCAAAATAAAACCATTTCATTTATACTGAGTCCTACTACTTACAAAGCTTTCAGATTCGTTATCCTATTTGATCCCAAGAACAAGTAGCTAGGGTTATTTACATCATGATAATTACAATTGTTAAAACATTTACCAAGGACCTATTATGTTTCAGGAACTATGCTTATTACTTTACAAACCTTATGAAATTTAATCCTCACAAAAACTTTACGTGTTTTAATTTTATAGATTAGTGCAACTGAGGTTTACAGGAGGTAAGGAACTTAGCCAAGGCTACACACAGCTAGTAAATATCAGAGCTGGTACACTAATTCATTTGCTTTGTGCTCATAAACACTTGCATGCATCTCAGTTAAAGCACTAATCACATCACACAGGAGTTTTTGCTATCATGCCGTACTTGCAAGCCTGAAAAATCTCACATTCTGTACTATTGCACACTAAAAGTAACAGAGCTTATTGGAAATTTAAGGGTAGGCAAAGTCCACTCAAAAGTCTATGGAAGTAACCAGAACACTAACAAATGCAATTAACAAACCAAATAAAAATACTGCTTCAGTTAAATATCAATTAGTATTTTCCCCTAGCAACTCAGCTAGCTAATCCTTTGTAACCTTAAATTGGGGCAAACTCTTACTACTTTGAGATATAGGTCTTGGAGGGCATCACTTCTAATGGAAAAAACTTTCATTAAAATAAAAAATATGATGCAGGGAAGTTTCTGTATCTTGACTGGGGTGGTGGTTACACTGGTATATGTATTTGTCAAAGCAATTGAACTGTAAATTACAATTGGTACACTTTACTGTAAAAATTATACTCTTAGTAAAGTTTTTTAAATGTTAAAAAAAGATCCAGGTAGAAAATTCTCCTAGTATGGAGAAAGAGAGAGAAACCAAACCCATTTCAACATTATAGAAGAGCAGTCAGAGAAAAAAGGCAAAATGGAAGAAGACAAGGAGATGTATATAAAATTACAACGAAGAGTTTCTGCCTACTTCTCCAGCCTCATCATTTTTCATTCTCCCCTCATTCAGCATCCTTTTCGTTCCTCAAACATACCAAGCAAACTATCTCCTACTTCTGCACATTGCATATTTTTTTTTCTTCAACCCGGAATACTCACCTGACCAACATTCATCCAAACAACTAATCTAATCAATATATCTTATACAACTTCTCATTGTACCTTTTATTTTTCCTTCATAATACTTAAAATTTGTAATCAGGTGTTTATTTATGTGATTATTTCTTTCATGATTGTTTTTCCCAGAAGAGTGTAATTCAATGAGATAAGGAACCATGTCTATTTTGATATCCACTGTTACTACCATACTTGGCATTTTCCCCAACACATGCAGAAGACATTAAATAAATGTATGTTAAGTGAATGAAAGGAATACAGACCAGATTTTGAATGCTGAAGATTTTAACTTCTTTTTAAGCCTCAATTTCATCATATCTAAAATGAGTATAAAAATATAATCAATCCAGTGTTGAATCTTGGTGATGAGTATATGGGTGTTCATTACATATTTCTATTTTTGCATTTGTTTGAAAATTTTCATTAAAAGAAGCTATCAACCTCACAAAATATGATCTATGGTGAGTCTTCTTCATTGATCTATCGTTTTAATAAGAGGGAAATGTTTTTAGAGGTTCTCTGCATAGAGAGTTTAACATAATGGAAAGTAAAGTAGTTCTTGAAGACACTAGTTAAAATAAAGGAAAGAAAGTTTTAGTTATTCAGTTTTTTATTTAAGATCCTCAATCCTGCTAAGGTATACTATTTAATCATGAGGAAGCTTGTCCCTGATTGCTTCAAAACATTAACAAGCTGGGGAAAACTTCAGAGGAAACAACAGAACTTCTTTGCTATAACGACATAAACGCCACTATTTATCAATGTCTTTGGAGATAACTGGCATCAAAGAAACTAATTGTATTGTGATTATTTTCACATTGGTTTTCCATATTGGGCTGTGAGCATCTAGAGAGTAATTCACTACTTAAGTCTCCATATTCTAGGTCAGTTCCTTACACATAACTGGCACTCAATAAATATCTGTTTAATGAAGAGGTTTGCTACAGATCTGAGGACAAGTGATTGGAAGACCTATATCCATATTTTCTGACTCCTGATATTTATATCAAATATATGGAAGAGTGAGGTTTGATGGTGCCATGAAAAACAACAGTTTGATTTGGGACTGGCCATATAGAACCATGCTACTTCTTTTCTTCAAAAATGCCTTTTACCCTGTAAGCAGGTGCACCGCCATGCCCCGTGAGTGAGTGAGCCCCCCAGGCCTCACGCGTGGGTGCACCATCAGGCCCTGATGAGCCACGCAGCAAGATGATGACATAACAGGAGAGTGACACAAGGGAGAGCCAAGATGAGGTACGCCAAAAAACCAGGAACTAAGTTGGCGCAGGCGATAGGACGCCTTTCTCCCACATCAGAGGTTCCAAGGATCGAATCCCAGTGAAGACAGGAAGAGAAGGATGAGAAGAGACGGCGGGAAACAGACACAGAGAAATGCCCAGCGAATGGACACAAAAACAGCAAAAACGGGTGGGGGGTAAAAATGGATAAAAGTAAATTAAAAAAATAATAATAATAGGGTGAGTTGGGGGAAAATACAGCAAATGTAAGGTATAGACTATAGTTAGTACTGTAGTAATATTTTGACAAAATTCTTTCATAACTTTTTTTTGTTGTTGTTTTTTGTTTTTTTGTTTTTTTATTTTTATTTATTTATTTGTTTTTGTTTTCATAACTTCTAATAAATGTTTCACAACAATGAAAAAAAAATGCCTTTTAACCTTGAGATACTGCAGAGAAGTCACCTTAATGGCCTAGGAACAGTCATGTGCTGGTAAATGTTTAACAAAAGGCTGGGGAAGAGATGGGGTGATTTGTGGCATTTGTTGATTTCCACTTATAAATTATGCCTATCATGGCCAATTTCACTCTGTAAAAGCGATGGTATTGAATGTGGAGCTGAGAGATGAGAAAAACTGGCTCTCAAGAGCCCTTCTGAACAGAATGAGCTTTTGCTAGCATACCTCTGCTTATAAACATGACTATCTCGACATTCATATGTTACATGTCATATGGGGCAAAAATCTTGCAAATCCTAAGAGCAATTTGTCTACCCTGTGTAACTGGCATACGATTTCAGTATATCTTGTGAAAAGGTTTTTAAAGTTTCACTGATTGTAGAAAGGATTATTTAAACTTCAATGCTTTAAATCAACAATATATTTTCCTCCACTTTTTATTATAAAAAATTTCAAATGTATAGAAAAGTCAAACACCCATATCTTTGCCACCAAGATTCTACAATTACCTTTTTGCTATCTTTTTTAGAGGTTCTTAAATTTTATTCTCCACATATCAATTGATACCCCATTTTATACAATTCAATTCAGAGACCAATTCTCCAATTAAAATATCCATCCTTACTACTATCCTTTATCTATCTACCCATTATTCCACCTTATTTTTGATGTATTGTCAAGATGCAGATATGAGCATACGCCACTCAAATACTTCAGTATACATATCGATACTTGTTAATGTTTTTTTGTTTCTTTGGTAAAATTTGCATTCAGTGTAAAGCATGAATCTTAAATGTGCCATTCAATGAGTTTTTAAAAACTGTGTACAAGCTCATTTCTGAGTTGCAGTGATTACTTCCCCTTCCACACCTTTTTACAATCTCCTGTATTCTCCCATTCAATCTTGGCTGCTACAACTAGACAGGTAGATAGTGCGAAAAGGACCTTTCTTTCTTGCATCTGTAGTGGAAACACTACATTTTATCAAATGAGTTTTGATAAATGCATCTGTGACCCAAACCGCATCAAGATATGCAATATTCACATTATCCCAGAAAGTTTCCTCATTCCCCTTGCTTGTCAAACCTGCCCTTCATCCCCTGCCCCCAACAAAGGAATCCACTGTCTCAGATGGACTCATTTTCTCTGAATCCTTGAGAACCCACTCATTTCTTTAAGTGTTAAATGTTTTACCTCAGGATTCTTTTGTTTTTAACAATGCATATGAAATAGGTATGGATTAAATGATAAAACATCTAGATTTTGCTTCAAAATAATCACAGGTGAAATGAGAGAGGTTTATGAAACAAAAAGGGCCATGAGTCAATCATTGTTGAAATTGTCTATCTTGGGCATTCATTGTATCACAATGGATATATTTGTGTATATATGAATTTTTTCATAAGAGAAAAATCATTTAAAAAGTTTGACCTCAGTTTACAGGGATATTTCTCCAAGGTGACTTTTATCAAGCTGAGAGTCGACCACAATCTGCCTTTTAAAGATCCTACAGGATTTCTCTTCCCCCGAAGGGATGATTAGAGGCTCCCTGAATTTCAGAATCCAAGCACGCTGTCTGAGCCTGAGCGAACTAAGACTGCCTGACTGGGTAAAGTGTAAAAACCTCTGTAACTGCAGCCTACCCAGCTGGAAGAAGGTATCAGTGCCTGACTTGAGGCATGAATTCCACAAAAGAAAATTCTCTCAGAAGCTGTGTGATAGGCTAGCCTTGGCATAAAATGATGTGAAAAGCATCCAAGACGACTAATTTAGGAACACAGCGGGGAATTTCCACCATTTAAAAAAGTGGGTGCTTCGTGTTCTGGTGAACAAGCAGGCGTGTTACGCTCGAGGCACTTTCATGGTGAGGACTATGTATCTTGGGTGAGATTGCCCTTTACCCACCACCCTGGCGCTTCGGAGTTCCGAGGAGAATACAAGGGGAAAAGGAGGCTAACTTTTGGCGGGAACCATGTGGAGCCCAGGTGAGGTAAGGATCTCTTCCTGGGAGGGAACTTGAGTGGGCACCAAAGGGGTGTGGGGACAGAAAAAGTTCCTCTGCCTCCCTCACTGACCCTTCCGTAATCTCCCCACCTCAGTGGGAGGACCTTGTCCAAATCGACGATCCCCTTCTCATGCCCTTTCCTCTGACTATGCAGGCACAGCACCAGCCTTTACCTCACTCCAGCCGATCACATTGTCTGAGACAGGGTCATCCACTAGCGCCCATAGCTTGGTGAGAAAGCCGGGAACGGCTGCATTCCAGGCTCCCTCCATGTCTCTGAGTGCTGAGACGACAAGGAAGACAAAGGCAGAGGCAAAGGCGGCCAAGGCCTAGGCTACCGCGATATCTGAAAGAACAAGATGGTCCAAGGCAGAAAGCAGCGTTCGGTGACTAATATTTAGTCACGCCCATCGCCTATTAAGGGCGGGGTCTGATTGTCCATAAGGTAAGCACCATTGGCTGGTAAAGCTGTCATGAGTTTGAAGCCCTACTGGCAAGTGACTTGTAGGGGACTTTGGGTAGAGAAAAAACCTTTAAAGGGTCGGGAAAATTAGCAGTGAAGAAATGTGTACTGGGCATGAGTTTTGGGCGTGTTTCGGTGTTGCTACCTTGACCCTTGATGCAGAAGTAAGTAGCTGGAACTACTGAAGCTTTCGAAAACCCTCTCATCTTCCCCCAGTGGGGATCAGCAAAACGTGGGCATGGTGTTGCATGGCACGAGTCATAACCTTACACTGCACAGGTCACAGCATTGTATGGCATGGGTCATGATTTTGCATGGCATTGCAGTAACTCGGCTTTGTATTAGCTTGACATTTCATTTATTTTGGTATTGCACTTCATGACAACAAGGCATTGGGCTGCAAGACATGATTTTGGTCCTTTCTTCGGATAGATGGTGAGCATTTTTGGCATTCATTTCTGGCGGGGAGACTCCTGGGTGTGGGATGTTAGGAGATATGCCTTCCACTTCTCCTAGTGGTAAGATTGACAAGAAAGATGATGAGAGAAGTTGGATAAGAAAATTTAGTGTTTTCTTTTCCTGTTCTCCTTTTCATTAGAAAATATTGGGTGTTAGAATGCCACTCGTGGGAAGCGGCTGTAGGTCAATCAGTAGGGCTCCCGTTTACCATATGGGAGGCCCCGTGTTCGGTTCCCGGGGCCTCCTGGTGAAGGCAAGCCCGCCCGCTCGGCGTGATTAGCTGACCCAGCGAGCACAAGCAGCAAGGGGGGGGGGGGGGGAAA
>JAKSZT010046059.1:0-10179 GCA_026826555.1 Tolypeutes matacus
AACCTAGATGCTAAAATCCTTAACAAAATACTTGCTAATCGCATTCAACAACATATCAAAAGGATTATACACTATGACCAAGTGGGTTTCATCCCAGGTATGCAAGGATGGCTCAATATAAGAAAATCAATCAAAGTAATACACCACATAAACTAACTGAAAGAAAAAAATCACATGATCATCTCTATAAATGCCGAAAAATCTTTCGACAAAATACAGCACTCTTTCCTCATAAAAACACTACAAAAGATAGGAATAGATGGAAACTTTCTGAAAATGATAAAGGGTATATATGAAAAACCCAAAGGTAACATCATTTTCTTTTTTTTTTTTTTTTTTTTGTTTTTTTTTTTTTTTTTTGGTAGATATCAAAAAACTCACAATACATACAAACATTTGTAAAATGATATATAAATATATATGCATATATGTGTATTTGCTTACAAAAATGTTATTTAATATATATATATATACATATATTTTAAGAGGTGCTTAGATTACCTGAAATATTATACGGAACCCACTCGGATTCCCATGTAGCCCACCTCCCACACCTCCCACCACATCCAACAAAAACATCTCCCATAGTGTGGCCCACCAACCTCAATGAACGGTGAAATCCTAAAAGCCTTCCCTCTGAGATCAGGAACAAGACAAGGATGCCCACTATCACCACTCCTATTTAACATTGTCTTAGAAGTACTTGCACGAGCACTGAGACAAGAAAAGGACATAAAAGGCATCCAGATTGGAGAAGAAGAATTAAAAATTTCATTATTTGCAGATGACATGATCCTATACATAGAAAGCCCTGAGAAATCGACAACAAGGCTTCTAGAACTTATAAAGGAGTTCAGTAATGTTGCAGGCTATAAGATCAATGCTCAAAAATCAGTAGCATTTCTGTACACCAATAACCAGCAAACTGAGGAGGAAATCAGGAAAAAAATACCATTTACAATAGTAAACAAAAGAATCAAATACCTAGGAATAAATTTAACTAAAGATGTAAAGGACATATATACAGAAAATTACACAACACTGTTTAAGGAAATCAAAGAAGACTTAAATAAATGTAAAAATATTCCCTGTTCATGGATGGGAAGAATAAACATCATCAAGATGTCTATCCTACCCAAACTAACCTACAGATTTAATGCAATCCCAATAAAAGTCAACACTATATTTTTTAAGGAACTGGAAAAAGTAACCACAAAATATTTTTGGAGAGGCAAGAGGCCCCGAATTAACAAAGATATATTTAAAAAGAAAAATGAAGTTGGAGGTATCACATTACCTGACTTTAAAACATATTACAAAGCTACAGTGATCAAAACTGCGTGGTATTGGCACAAGGGTAGACGAACTGACCAATGGAACCAGATTGAGAGTTCTGATATAGATCCTCGCATATACAGTCATCTGATATTTGTCAAGGCCATGAAACCCACTCAATTGGGAAAGAGTGGCCTCTCTAACAAGTGGTGATTGGAGAACTGGATATCCATATCCAAAAGAATGAGAGAAGAATACCATCTCACACCTTATACAAAAATCAACTGAAGATGGATCAAAGATCTAAATATAAGAGCCAAAACCATAAAAACCTTGGAAGATAATGTAGGGAAGCATCTACAGGACCTTGTAATAGGAAATGGTTTCATGAACTTCACAGCCAAAGCATGAGCAGCAAGAGAAAAAATTGATAAATGGGATCTCCTCAAAATTAAAAACTTCTGCACCTCTAAGGATGTTATTAAGAAAATAAAAAGGCAGCCTACCCAATGGGAAAAATATTCGGCAACCATATATCTGATAGGAGCCTAAAATCCTGCATATATAAAGAAATCTTTCACCTCGAAAATAAAAGGACAAACAACCCATATAAAAAATGGGCAAGTGACCTGAAAAGACACTTCTCCAAGGAAGAAATACAATTGGCTAAAAATCACATGAAAAAATTCTCAACATCACTTGCTATCAGGGAAATTCAAATCAAAACTACAAGGAGATACTATCTTACACCCATCAGAATGGCAGCTATTAAAAAAACAGGAGACACTAAATGTTGGAGAGGATGTGGAGGAATAGGAACCCTCATCCACTGCTGGTGGGACTGCGGTATGGTCGAGCCACTGTGGAGGACAGTTTGGCCGTTCCTCAGAAAACCAGCAATAGATCTTCCGTATGATCCAGCAATTCCACTGCTGGGTATATACCCAGAAGAACTGAAAACAAAAATACAAACCGATATATGCACACCAATGTTCATAGCGGCATTGTTCACCATTGCCAAAAGTTGGAATCAGCCCTCGTGCCCATCAACAGACGAATGGATAAGCAAAATGTGGTACATACATACAATGGAATATTACTCAGCTGTAAGAAGGAACAAAGTGCTAAGACATGGTATAACGTGGATGAATCTTGAAGACCTTATGTTGAGTGAAGCAAGCCATGCACTGAAGGATGAACAGTATATGACCTCATTGATCTGAACTGAGGGAAGTGAGCAGTCTCTGAGAACCATTGTCTGAAAGATAGGCTAACAAAGGAGAGTAAGAGAAGAGCAGACTTTGAGCCATCTCCCATATGGACATAATCTATGGTAAAGGGATAGAGTGTGGTTGCATGTTGGGAGATGGGGCAGATGAGTGGTGATGTTCCTGGGTTTGGGGGTACAGCCCTGGGGGGTGTGTGGATTAGGAAGTGCTGGTTCAAATCCCAAGGGCATGTAACTGTGAATCTTGACATTCCATGGGTTGGGAGAGGGGGGTATCATGTGCCCTGGGGGCCTGGTTAGAAGGGTAGAGTCAAGATCTAATGGGTTGTTTGGTGGTCATGGGGAAGGTTTTTCATTACCTTACAGTAATGGACACAGGACATGGTAAATATCATCAAAATTATTAAACTGTATCATCTAAATAGTAAACTATACTATAAATCACTGACAATGTTTAGTTGCTATAATTTGCTATTTGCATAACAGTTATAACAATGCTAACAACCAAAAAAAGGGGGGGTAGTTAATATGGTTTGGGGAAGGGGTGGTGGTTTGTTATCTGGGAGTCTCTGGCACTCCATGTGTGACTATGCTGTGACCTAAAACGTCTTTGAAAATTAAATGAAAAATTGGGCGACAATGGGGATTGAGAAGAGGAAGGTGTCATGGCACACCAGACATCCGATAACACAGTGATAAAGGGAAGGAAAAAAGAAAAGAGAAAGGAAATAAAAATGAATATATATATATTAAAGGCATTTCCTTTGCTTTTTTGCCCATTTTTTGAATATCCCAATCCACTAATTATATTTTATTTTGTTTTGTTCTTTCTTTGATTATTGGTTTTTTTTCCTTCTCTCTTTTTTTTTCGCCCCAGAGTTTCCTTATGTTTGTCTCTTGCATGTAAGCTTATCACACTTGTTTCTTTTTCCTAGTAGGTGTATTTGATTATTTTATGGACTAAATGTTCTTGGAGGATTTGGATCATAGAAGGGTTACAATGGGTACTGCAGGGGATTATTGGGGGGAGGTGTCTGGGGGGGTTTCGTGGGGATTGGTTCATCCAATTATACATGAAATATATACAAAATCATTCAAAGGATTGGGGGATGGGGCATGGTCACGATGGGTGGATAATCACACAATAAATGAGGGAATCTGAATTCCTAGCCTGGAGAGCTCTGCCACAGTCTCCAAGGGAGAAGCAATAGTCCTCTGAGTGTAGGGACAGTGCCTGTCAAAATAGGATGACCCACTGATGTGTTTTTTTTATTGATGACTACCCTTGTGAGTCTTTGCTCTTGTAAATGAGACTTAGCCTGCAGTTGTGGGGTGCCTAAGGGTTGCCACCTGAGAGCCTCCTTGTTGCTCAAATGTGGCCTCTCTCTAAGCCAAACTCAGCATATGATTGCATTACATTCCCCCCAACGTGGGACATGACTCCCGGGGATGAACCTCCCTGGAAACGAGGGATTAATATCAAGTGCCAACTGGCAGCTTTGTGCAGTGGCAGTATCGTAGCCAATGAGGTTGATCTGAGGCACGATTATTGCTAATTGAAAACTTTTCCCAAGTGCCAACTGGTAACACAACTGGAAAAAGACCTTGAATAAAAGGGGAAAATGGTAAAGTCAAATGAGTTCAAGTGGCTAAGAGACTTCAAAGAGTTTCGGGACGTCATCCCAGAGGTAACTCTTACGCACAACTCAGTAGGAGCTCATAGAACATCTAAGTGCCTATCACCCCACTCAGTGGGGTTCCTGAGAGCTCCAGAGACACCCTTGTCCTATATAAGGTGGGAAAGCCCCAGAGACTGATGCCTTAGCAGTGGGTTCTATTTTGGAATCTGTGCTCCTGAGAGTGACATAATTAGACTCAAATAAGTCCTCCTGCACATGGTTCATCAGTCCCTTCTATTCAAACTTTCATGTGATGCTGGAATTTTTTAGGTATACTTCCAGAAACTGGAGCCTCCCGCCTACCTATGTGCCAGGTGTGCATGAAATCTAGGTTGAGCTGCAACTCCTACCCTACAGCTCAATGGACTCATCCAAGTCACCTGGTGAGGAGACAACGATGGGCTATAGCCATCCCAGGGAATGGAGAGGGCCTGCATCTGCAGACAGGATCATCCCACCCACCATATCCATGGGATATAAGCCCTCTCTCACTTGGAGTTGGAGTGGACATCACCATGCCAGTCGCCTCTGGATTGGGGGAAGAACTATGGACTAGAGTGGACTTGATGGTATTCTCTTGTTCACATATGGTGATTCTAGCAATGCAAGAATTTATAACAATGAGGTGGAGCCAGTGTCCACTTGACACTTTTGGGGTAGGGAGGGGATGAGCAGTTGAAATACAGGGCCTTCTTTGGGAGTTGGAGGTTGTCCTGAGTACTGTTGTGGCAACAGATGTAGGCCATTTTAAATCAGCACACACCACTCAGAACTGAGTGGGAGAGAGTGTGAGCTGTGGTCTATGGTTGGTGGCAAGGCTCCAGGATGTGTAAGTTCTTTGAGGGTGGTGGGCCACACTGTGGGAGATGTTTGTGTGGGATGTGGTGGGAGATGTGGGAGGTGGGCAACATGGGAATCCCTGTGGGTTCCGTGTAATATTTTGGGTAATCTAAGCACCTCTTAAAATATATGTGTATATATATATATATATATATAACATTTTTGTAAGCAAATACACATATATGTATATATATATATATCATTTTGCAAATGTTTGTATGTATTGTGAGAATTTTGATTTTTACCAATAATAATAAAAAATATAAGAAAAAATAAACTAAAAAGAAAACACAAATGAATACATATATATACATTTCTCAATTAAATGTAATGGATATATAAAAAATTTTTTTGGATCAAACAAGATGTTACACAATATATTTGGTTTATAGTAATGCATTCAAACACGATTTGTCCTTTTTAGTCTGGCTTGTTGCACTCAACATAATGTCCCCCAGGTACATCCATGTTGCCATATGCTTTATGACTTCATTTCTTCTTACAGCTGCATAATATTCCATCGTGTGAATAGACCACAATTTGTTTATCCATTCTTCTTTTGATGGGCACCTGGATTGTTTCCAACTTTTGACAATGATGAATAATATTGTTATGAATATCACTGTGCAGATGTCTGTTCGTGTCACTGCTGTCAGTTCTTCGAGGTATATACCCAGTAGTGATATTTCAGGGTCACGTGGCAGGTCTACATTCAAGTTCTTTGGAACTACCAAATAATCCTCCATAGTGGGTGTATCATTCTGCATTCCCACCAACAGTGAAGAAGTGTTCCTATCTCTCCACATCCTCTCCAACATTTGTAGTTCTCTTTTTTTTAAATAGTCACCATAATGATGGGAGTAAAATGATATCTCATTGTAGTTTTGATTTGCACTTCCCTAATCATGAGTGATGTTAAGCATTTTTTCATGTGAATTTTTGCCATTTGTATTTCTTCATTGGAGATTTGTCTATTCAAGTCCTTTGCCCGTTTTTTAATTGGGTCACTTAACTTTTTATTGTTGCGTTGTAACACCTCTTTATGTATCCTGGATATTAAACCCCTATCAGATATGTGATTTCCAAATATTTTTTTCCCATTGAGTTTGCTGCATTTTCACTTTTCTGACAAAGTCCTGTTAGGTGCAAAAGTGTTTAATTTTGAGGAGGTCCCATTTATCTATTTTTTTCTTTTGTTGCACGTGTTTTGGGTGTAAAGTCCAATAAACCACCAACTACTACAAGGTCTTGAAGAGGTTTCCCTACATTTTCTCCTAGTAGTTTTATGGTCCTGGCTTTTAAATTTAGATGTTGGATATATTTTGAGTTGATTCTTGTATAGGGGGTGAGATAGTGGTGCTCTTTCATTCTTTTGGTTATAGATATCCAGTTCTCCCAACACCATTTGTTGAAGAGATGTTTTTTTCCCATTAGTGTGGGCTTTGTCAAAAACCAATTGACTGAGGAGGCGTCCAAGATGGCATTATTGTAGGAGGGCGCACACTGCAAACTCCCAGAGCAAGGCGGATTGGGGACTGGGACCTGCCCGGGGGTCTATGCTGTGCACGCATGGAGTGAGAGGCTTGGGACATCTATCTGCATGGATTGGCAGCGTGGACCGAACGGTGGAGATTCGTGAGTTTTGAGGCTGCCGGTGGCTGTTGGCACAGGCGGCTGAGCCCTGTGGTTAGGAAAAAATAAAATAAAATGGCCATTTTGAGTGGCGGGCGGGGAGAAAAAATTTTATTTTCTGGGGATCTGGCTGCCTGGTGCCCCTTGGACCTTGTGTGAACAGAGCAAACGACCTAGTCAGGACCCAGTGAACCGGAGGGGGGATTTTGGTCTGGCAATGCAGCTGATTTCCCTAGCCACCCAGGGATAAGACCCGGGCCGCTGCGGAGCCAGGAGGAAGGGACACTTCCCAAAAAAGGGAGGGTTCGGTTGGAAGATAGGGAAGGGTATTTTATATTTTTAGACATTGATCTGGCTGCCTGCACCGCCGATAGCTTTGGGGAGCAGATAAGCCGACCTGAAGCATCATTAGGCTGAGAGCAGACAGGAATCTGCACTCAAACTGATTTACTGAGCAGCCCGGTGATGCTGGAGCTAGGCGCCAGAAGGGGCAGAATCCGCCATATTTAGCACTCCTCACTGACTAACATCAGAGATTCAGATAACCTGGGGAGTCCGGAAAGTGGGACGTGCTTGATTAATTTCCATGGGCCCAGCTAGGGTCCCTTCTGTAAGGGGGTTGGTCTAGAGGAGGAATTATTTTGGGTCCTGCATTTGGCTAAAAAAAAAAAAAATGTGAGGTCACCTCAAAAAATGAAAAATAAATTCTTTTTAATTTAGTTTAATAGCTAAAAGCCGCTTCAGGACCTGCATATAGAACCCTGTGGGGAAATTGATTGATAAACACAAGTAGGCAGGAAGGATCCACGTGGACCCTAGGGGAAATATTGACCCCCCTTAGCTCTGTTTGAATGCTTCCCTGTGTGGATCTTAGCTTTCTCTCTGTTACTTTCTGGTCTATTGCTATTATTCCCATTTTCCTCTCCCTTTCCTTTTTCCTTCTATTTTTTTTAATAGGTGCTGTCAGCTGGTCCCTTATTTGCTGGGCTCCTTATTCAGTAATATCCCACTCACTGTATATACTGATTCTGTATTACAAACTATTGCTTATCCTTCCTGCATTTTTCTGCCTTCTGTTTTCTGTTGTGGCTCTTAGACACAACATTTTTTCATAGGCCCACAACTTAAGGGTGTCAATTTCTATCCCAACTCTTTTGTTTTCTTCTTCTTCATTTTTCTTTTTTTTTATTAGTATTAACTTTTACCTTTCAGACCTTTCTCTACTATTTCTCTCCATCCTCATAATTCTAGCCTTCTAAATCACTATATATTCCTCCATTTGTTTTCCCAGTCCATTGTAGGAACTCCATATTTTTTCCTAGTACTCTTCACTGCCTACTCAAGTTAAATATTCATCTCATTAAGTCTCATTTTGCCCCTCTTCTAACTTTTATCAATATTTCTATTATCCTTCTGCCTTCCTTAC
Source organism: Tolypeutes matacus (assembly GCA_026826555.1). Taxonomy (NCBI): domain Eukaryota; kingdom Metazoa; phylum Chordata; class Mammalia; order Cingulata; family Chlamyphoridae; genus Tolypeutes; species Tolypeutes matacus. Next base: position 8,081 of record JAKSZT010046059.1, read on the forward strand.
ATCTTTTGATTCCTCTGGTCCTAACCTTTTGCCTTCAAGGGAACATAGAAAGAAGCAAGGAAATAAAATAAGAAGAAAACCTGCCAAAGAGAAACCTTAACTCACACACAGAACCAACAGCTAAATAAAATTCTAGAGCATAGAGAAAAGCTAATCAACTAAACAAACCTATCAAGAAAATATGATGACCAGAGGGCAACAGAAAAATACAAATGACTCTCAGAAACTGGAAAACATGGACCAGTCCAGTGCACAAAATAAAAACCAGGAAGCAATGCAGTACATTGAACAACTAATCAAAGCTATCCAAACAAATATCATGGACCAACTTAAAGAACTGAAGGAAGAGATTAAGGATATAAAGAAGACACTGGGAGAACATACTGAAGAAATAGCTAACACACCTAAAAAGGTAATGGATATGATGGCGAACAAAGACACAAGTCAAGAAATGAAAAAGACGCTAGACTCACATGGCAGCAGAATTGAAAAGGCAGAGGAAAGAATTAGTGATATGGAAGACAATACAGTTGAAATCAAAGAGATTGTAGAAAATATAGACAAAAAGATAGAAAAAATCCAGTATGGTCTCAGGGAATTAACCGATAATGCAAGACACACAAACATACGTATTATGGGCATCCCAGAAGGAGAAGAGAAGGGAAAGGGAACAGAAGGAATGTTGAAGGAAGTTATGGCTGAAAACTTCCCAACTCTATTGAGAGAGATGGATGTGCATATCCAGGAAGCACAGCGAACCCCAAATACTATAAATCCCAACAGGCCAACTCTAAGACATATATTTGTCAAATTGTCCATTGCTCAAGACAAAGAGAAAATACTCAAGGCAGCAAGAGAAAAGAGAACCATCACATACAAGGGAAGCACAATAAGATTAAGTGCTGATTTCTCGGCTGAAACCATGGAGGCAAGAAGACAGTGGTATGTCATAGTCAAAAAAGTAAAAGAAAAAAACTTCCAGCCACGAATTCTCTATCCAGCAAAATTGGCATTCAAAAATGAAGGAGAGTTCAAAATATTCACAGATAAACAGCAATTAAGAGACGATGTCAAGAAGAAATCAGCACTTCAAGAAATACTAAAGGAATCTCTACAAGTTGAAAGAAAAAAACAAAAGAGAGAGAGTTGGAGGAGAGTTTAAAAACAACTGAAAATTCAAAAAGAGAAACAAAACAACATATGACATACATTAACAGAACGAAAAAATGACTGAAGTAAGAAATTCGTTACGAGTAATAACACTGAATGTTAATGGATTAAATTCACCAATCAAAAGACACAGATTGGCAGAATGGATAAGAAAATATGGTCCATCTATATGCTGTCTACAAGAAACCCACCTTCGGCCCAGGGATTGAAGGAGTCTGAAAGTGAATGGCTGGAAAACCATTTTACAAGCTAACAATAGCCAAAAAAGGGCAGGAGTAGCTATTCTAATATCAGACAAAATAGACTTTAAATGCAAAATTATTGTAAGAGACAAAGATGGACACCACATATTAGTAAAAGGATAATCTGTCAAGAAGAGAGTACAATTATCAACATTTACGCACCTAATCAAGGTGCTTCAAAATACGTGTGGCAAACTTTGGAAAAACTAAGAGGAGAAATAAATTCCTCTACAATTATAGCAGGGGACTTCAACACACCACTATCATCATTAGACAGAATATCTCATCAGAGAATTAATAAAGAAATTAAGGCACTCAACAATACATTAGAAGATTTGGACTTAATAGATATATACAGAACACTACACCCAAATGCAGCGGGATTTACATTCTTCTCCAGTGCACATGGAACATACTCCAAAATAGACCACATGCTAAGCCACAAAACAACACTCAATGAATTCAGAAATATTGAGATTATACAAAGTAATTTCTCTGACCAAAATGGAAAGAAGCTGGAAATCAATAAAGGCCAGAGAAACAGGTTAGGCCCAAAGATATGGAAGTTAAACAACACATCTTTGACAAACAGTGGGTCAAAGAGGAAATTTCAAAAGAAATCAGCAACTACCTTGAAACTAATGAAAACAACAACACAACATATCAAAACCTATGGGATGCAGCGAA
>JAKSZT010046065.1:0-23275 GCA_026826555.1 Tolypeutes matacus
GCCTCTGTCATCCTCACTCACTCACACAGTCACTCAGAGGTTATGCAATCCCTCCTACAGGGATTGCCCTATTCTGGAATCTTGGTACTCAAGATTTCAAGAGGTGACCAGTCTCCTCTTCTGTCCAGAGTTGGGCCTGACTGAGGACCTGGCACCCAGGGCCTTACCTTTCTAGAGTCTTCTGGCACTTTTCAGTCCTCCTCCCAACTGAGTCAGGCCGGGGTGTGGGGATGTGGCCCATGAGGACCACTTCAGAAGGAGGTCCTGTTAAGAGGATGGGTGGTGCCTACCCCATTTGTTCAGAGATCACTGCTGGCCGCACCCATCAGCCTCAAGCCGGAGGCACAATGGGCCTGCTCAGTTGGGTTTCCTGGTCAGGGAACCAAATTTTGCAGCAGAAATGAGGCTTAGATAATGAGGAAGCCTAAACAGCACTCAGAGAGGTGGAGGAACAAAGTTTTCTTATGCACCAGCCCAGAGGAGAATTCAGTCTCCAAATTCTGAGCCCCCAACATCAACATTCATGGGGTTATATAGGTTCTTGTTCATTGGCCAGTGGGTTGCTGGGCAAGTGGGCAAATTCCTTAAACAAGTGGGCAGGCAGGATTTACAAAACCAAAAAAAAAAAGCAAGTTTAGCTTATCTTCCGAAAGCAGAGGACCTTGGGTGAATGAGCAAGAGAGGAGCCAGGGAGCCATTTATCTTTCTGAAGCTGTGAGTTTCAGAGAAAAGGGGAGAGGAGTCATTTATCTTTTTGAAGCTGTGGGTGTCAGATAAGGGTTGGGGGGTCAGGGCTGCAGTATTTTCTTCATCACTCTTAGGTCTCTGAGTTTGTGTCTGATAAGAGCAAATCCCATCTCTGGGAAAGACTCCTAGTTCACAAATTTTTGCCAAATATTTTTGTCCCTAAGGGTAATTAGCACAGCAGAGATTTTCAATAAATGCCACATTTTTGTCAGAGAGCCAAACAATCCTACTGGAAAGTACCATATACCTGGAATCCATGTATCATTTGTCTAAGAAAAATTTCTATGTCTGCCACAGCCTATTTATTAAGTCTCCAATGTTAAGTCTGATATGTAAAACTACAAAGAAAATCTAAACTATGAAAAAAGCAAGGTTCAGTAGAGTGTATACAGCATGTTACCCCTAGTGTGTAAAAATAGAAGATCCTTCAAGGTAACTAGCCCTGAAGAAACAGGTAGCATTGATTGCCTCTGAGAAGGGCAGCTGGGATGCTGGAGGATGACAGAGGAAGGGACATTTCTTTCACTGAATTCCCTTTGGTGATATTTACATTTTTTTGTGGAGTCCCAGCATCATTTTTAAGGAAAACAAAAGCTCAATGATAAAATATTCCTGAGAAATACATTTCCTGTGAAACCCAATTTACTCAATAGTATTTAAGAATTTACTGAGCATAAATTCCCATATGTAATTTAGGAAAGCAATAATCTGATGAAATGAATTTCATGAAAAGCTTCAATGGAATATGAATTGGATTCTTTTAATTTGTGCCTGCACATAAATCTATATAACCATCCCCCAGACTACACCTAATTTCAGAATCTTCTACACACATCCACATAGTATTTTCAGGATTTGGACATGTGATTTCTAGAATGTGACACAAATAACTGATAGGGAGAAATGTTGAAGATTGTGGTTTATTTCCTCCAAGAACTGTTCACCTCTAGTGAAGGAGTTCTATTTGGTATATCAAGTTCCTAAGAAGTCAGAAAGTGACTCTCTGCAGAGAAACTCCAAATAGGACAAAGTGCTCTTTTATCTAAAGATAGGAGCCTTCCACATGTAAATACACTTGTAGCAGGACCCAACAGATCAAAAAACAAAATAAGCAAAAACAAAATAAGCAGCAACTGCTTGTAAAATCATTTCATGTGAATTGCTATACAAAGTTCTATGGATAAAATTACATGAGATGAAATATCTGGCCTGAAATCAGAGCAAATAATAATCATCTGGAAAAATTATAATTATAAACACATTTTCATTTTGGATAACTAATCAATATGGAAATTGTGAGAATGAGTTTCACTTTTTAAAAATATGTTTGAACTTGAAAAATAAAACTTAATAAATAAAATGTAATAACAAGTGGCTTTTATACCCATAAATGTTAAAATGCAACTATTTTCACTTACCCTGTTGTCTGAGGAAAGCTTGAAATGCAAGACTTTCTATGATTTTTCGTATGAGCTAATTAAGTATATTTAACAATACAGTTTGAAATTTAACAAAAATCTTAAAAGCCAAACTGCAGTTTTTAGAAGGATCCCAGAAACAGCTTTAATGCATATAGAAATTCTCCTTTGTGTATTATTAGTCAAAAAAAAAAAGTAGACAATTCCAGTGCATTGAGGCAGAAGTAGCCCAAGTGTTTCTGGTTCAGGAAAGACAAGTTAGCATCTGAGTATCTGAGAGTGTCTCTGTATGTGTGTTTTCTCTCTTCTTTGGATTTGGATACTTTGAGCTAATTTGAAAGTGCCTGTTCGGTTGCCCACAGAATGGTGCTTAAAGGTCTGACCATCCCCAAGCCTTGTTGTTGCACCCTAATGTACATGACACCCTTCTCTGGGTCCGACATCCTGAACCCCATTGAGGAGACCTACAAGAAGTTTGGTGGTGCCAAGGCCAGCATGCCGCCTGGCCCCTCCTCACAGGTGGCAGCTGTGGCAGGCAAGTAGCCACCACACGCCATGGCAGGCCACAGCACAGCAGCCATGGCCACAACTTACCACATGCCACTGGATGTCTCTCAGTTTCCACATGGCACCAGCAGCAGCTACTGCAACAGCAGCCTGGGCAACATGGGCGAGCTGCCCGCCTACCCAGGCGGCATGCAGGGCGGCCAGACTGTGGTCACCATCTGGTTTGGTGCCAACCCGGACCCACACTACTCACCAAGTGTGCAGGCCAGCAGGTGGCATGGGCTTTTCCTGCCTCAACCCAGAGCACATGAGTGGAGGGAGCGGACCTGGGACCTCCACCCGGGATGTTCTCCTTAGAACACTTTTTAAAGCACTTTCTATTGATATCTGGGTCAGCAAACATTTTCTGAGGTCCAGATAATAAATACTTTTGGCTTTGCGAGTCATTAGTCTATATCCCAAATACAAAATCTGCAGTTGTTTGTTGTACTGTTGTACTGGGAGAGCAGCCACAGACAATATGTCAATGAATGGTGTGGCTGTGTTCCAGTAAAACAGGCAGTGGGCTGAGTTTGGCATGTGTTGCTGTAAAGTGGGTGACTCTGCAAAGGGTACCACGATATAAGAAAGACAAGACTAAGAGTTTAAGAGAAAGCTGGGGTCAGGGGGGCTAGCAGAATGTATCTGCCATGCTAGCCCCAAAGCACAGACAGCCCAGCACTTTTATTAGCAGAGCAAGATTTCGGTTACTTGTAGAGAAGCACAGCTAGTGGTTAATTACTCTTGGATATCACTTGGGAGTTTATTGCAGGCAAAGTTCACACCTGTTGTCTATCTCATCCTTGAGTCTTGGCACCAGCAAGAGTTCAAACAGTGCTCTCAAGGTTTTCCTTTTGAGCAAGTGTCTGGTGTTCCAGACACTCTGTCTTTGTTCTCAAGCCAGAACTCCACATCTCAAGGATTCTTCCCCACAGGCATGCAAGCCATGGCTTCTTGACTATTGCCCTATATAATATAAATAATCTTAATACTGATTTAAAAAGTAGTGAAAATCAAGAATGAATAGAATAGAAAGCATGTGGAAAAGGAGAGACATGGAATAATAAAATAAATAGATTATATTGTCAGCATTTTATAAATGTGAAATATTCATCAAAATGCTAACAATGCTTTAAGTGTTTTTATTTTATCAATATACAACCACTAGCAAATAGTTTTGAAATATTTAAATCAAAGAGGAATCTTGTATGAGAGGAAGATTTACATTTGAAGTCTTTTTAAAAATAGGTAGATAGATATCTTTGGAAAGATATACCAATTCTATAACAGTTCTATTTATAAACTTTTTTTAAAAAAATGAATAAACTTCTTTCTGAAAATGAAAACATGAATCCATGTTCATTTAAGAATTTTTAAAATTAATTATCTTAACTTTTAAAATAGCATAAGAAGAATAATTTTTCTTGTTATATATTAATATCTTTTAATCAATTTCTCACCACATATGTCTTTCATATGTTGAGGTATTGATCTGAATTATATGTTTATTCAATAGTCTTATTATTTTTACTTTCTAAATTTGCAAATTCTTGACTTGCAAGTAATTCTTCTCTGTTGTCCACACTATTTTTAATTAAGAATCATTCTCTACATAAGTTTAAAGATGAACAGAACAAATTCTAATAAATGCAAAATACTCTCAAGTTTAATGTTTCCATATTGAACTTTGTAAATATTTCAGCCTAATATGTTTATTTTACTACTGCCTTTTTGCCTTCTGAGTACCTTTCTTTATAACCATTTTTACAATATAAATGTTTTCTCTTTTTTTATATTTTATTTTACATCCTTTATCAAATATAAACAGTGAAAACTAGTAGAACTTCTCAAACTTGTTCCTTTCCAGTATAGAATATGAATTTATTCAGTTAAAAATATAAGCTCGCATCAAATAAAAATCCCCACAAGTCAAGATGTTCCCAAGAGCATTTATAGAATTTCATATATAAGTCCTGCATAACATTTGAATAATCATATTTAAGTTGTTCTAAATTTTTTTTATTTTTTTACAAATGTACTACAATAATTTCATGCTCATCAGCTTTGTTTTCAGCAATGCAGTTTTCGAAAAAGGCATTATGAGCTGAAGTTTTTTGTTGTTCCAGTCATTGAATACATTGATTAAAGTTTTCCAACTTATTTTGAATAAATGTTACAAAATTTTAGATGACCTTTTTTCATACATAGTACAGTACCATGATAGGACATTTAGGTTTATTTCCAAATTCTTAAGTGCCTATGTCTAATATCTGATTGATGGTGACCAGCAAAGAAGAAACATTCTTTTATTCAAAGGAGGTTCCCACATAAAAATTTTGTAGTTTTGTTACTCTAAATTGTGGATATATTTAAAAGTTTATAAATTTTGACAGCTACTGCTTACATTACCATGGACAGAATATGAACAATGATAAATTATGTGCTTTCCATGATAAATACAAAGTATACTAATCAAAGTTTACTTAATTGAATAAGAATATTGTTTTCCTCTGAAGCTGTGCTGCACAATTTTAACACAGCAAAACCAAATAATTTTATTTTGAATGTTGAACATTTTAGTTGACTTTTACAAAAGCATCCCCTATTAATAGTAGATATTTCACATTTGACACAATGAACATAGAAAGCTGTTCAAAAAAGTATTTGATTCCATAAATTTAATGGAAAAAAACAAATTGACTCATCTTTGGAATTAGCTTAACTGATTTTCCATTGGAAGGATCTGAACACACAGATGTAAACCTGTCATCACTTAATTATGGGAGATGTTCTTCTGCCAATATAGGTAAAACGTTCACAAACACTGCTGCAGTTTTCATACCTTCAGAAGAAAATCTGGAATAATAAAAGTGTATAAAATTCATTTAAATAGTCATTTTATCTAAATGAGAAATTATATTTCACAGTGATATGTAAACATACCATGTGTAACTGCATCTTAAATCACAGTCTTCAGGCACATTCTTCTTAATTTAATTACTAACTTTTGATGTAGATACTGGTGCTTCTTCAGTGTATTTGTCTTTTGCTTCCTATGTTGTCATTGATATCCCTATGGTCTCTAATGCAGGTTGCATATATCAACAAACATTTTATAAAAGTTACATGTTCTTCATCAATTTTCTGAAAATCAGAAAATCAATACTTAATTTTTATAAACATTCACTTTCAGGTTTGAGTTCATTACACTCAAAAGGATATATCCCAGCATGAAATTTGTCACCAAACTGTAAAATAATTATTTGCATATTTCTTAGTATAATAAATCTCAATACCTTTTTAGCAACACTTGCAAAATACTCTCAATATTCTCAACCTCTATTTCCTGTACACATTTCACATGCAACTAACCAATTATTGTCCATATTACCCTGAGTCATCTATCTGGTAGTCTGGCAACTGCAAGCCTCTCATAGGTCACAAACTTGCTACATCATAACTCTTTGGGGGAACAATGAGTACTTTCTTCACAAACCAAGAAGAGTTGACTAGCCTGGCTATTCTTAGGACGTATTAGTTACTTTGTAAAGGGAAAGGATTAAAAAACTTCAAGCAGATTATGCCAGAGTCTTTTCTCTTATTTTCCATTATTTCCTGGATTTAATCATGTACCAAAGTGAAACCTCCAGTAATTCTTCACAGAAAAGTCTCTAGCATCTGGAGGTCTATGAAACATTAAGAGGTGTATTTTCCATCAAATCATTGGAAATTGGCATTAAACAAGAAATACAGTTTATGATAGCATCAAAACATAAAATATTTAGAGATGAATTAAACATACAGGCAAGACTCGTACACTGAAACGTACAAAATATGGTTGAGAAAAATTAAAACCTAAATAAAGACCTAAAAGTTATGTTAGTAGATTAGAAAATGCATTATTAGTAAGATATTAATTGCCCAAAGTTGATTTATAAATTTGCATCAATCTCAATCAAATCTCAGTGGATTTTTTGTAGACATTAAGAACTGATTATAAAGTTTATATGGAAAGGCAACACAACTAAAAGACCCAAAATAATTTTGTAAAAGAAGAATGCATGTTAATATAGAGTGCAAAACTTACACTAGTAAATTTCAAAATATTTTAGAAAGCAATAATATATAAGATGGCATGGTACTCATGTAAGGAAAGACATTTAAACCAAAGGAACAGAATAAAATGTGCATATATATATATATATATATATATATATATATATATATATATATTTCAATCCATTTACAACAAAAGTTTCAAGGCAATTCAAAAGGAAAGGAATATTCTTTAACAACTGATTCTGGAAAAATTAGATAGCCACATGCACAAAGAGAATCTCCACTCTTACCTCATACTATATAGAAAAATTAGCTTAAAAGGGATGAACAAAACGTGAATATAAGAGTTAAAACTATAAAGTTTCAAGAAGAAAACTTAGGAGAAAACTTTTGTTACCCTAGCTTAGGCAAACATTTTAAAAAATATGACAAAACATATATCAGATAATATACTTTTACACAAAATATAAAAGAAACAATCACAATTCAATTATAAGAAAACAATCCAATTTAAATATGGTCATATGATTTGAACATGCACTTACCAAACAAGATATACAGATGAAAAATAGCTCATCATTATTAGTCAGTAGGGAAATACAAATTAAAAATACAATGAAATATCACTACATACCTATTAAAATGCCTAAAAACTAAAACAACAGAAAGCAAACAAGAAAAACTCTCCATACTGTTTGCAGGTAAGGATGCAGATAACTGGAATTATCATCCATTGCTGCTGTGGAATGCATAATGGTTCACCAACTTTGGAAGACACATTGACCCATGATATGACTGAGTAATCCCAGTTCCAGTCAAATAACTAAGAAAAATGAAAATATGTATATGCAACAAGACCTATATGGACATTATTATAGCTATTTATTCATTATTGTGACAAACTGGAATCACCACAAATATCTATCAACTGATGAATGGATAAACAAATTGTGGTAGGGATATACTGTGGAATACTATTTAGCAACATAAAGGAATTAACTATTGATATAGCAATAAAATGGATTGATCTCAAAACTACTATGCTAAATGAAAGAAGCCATAAACAAAAAGCACTTAGTATTTGATTTCATTTATGTGACATTCTGAAAAGGCAAAAACTATCAGGCCAGAAAATGGATCAGTGATTTCCAGGTATTTGGAGGTAAGATTAGGAGATTGACTGGAAAGGGGTATAAGAGAAAGGTTTGGTGATTATGGAAATGTTAAATCTTGATTGTAGTTATTACACAATTGACAAAAGTCATCAAACTGAACACCTTGAAAGGGTGAATTTTATTGTATGTAAATTCTATTGTAGTAAACCTAATTTAAAAAAGAAGTATACAAAGAAGGAAACTTCATTTGAGCTGTCCCCTCCTCTTGGAAATAATTCCTGCCTCCACCATTATTTCACCCCTGCTCCACATGCCAAGAGTTAAATGGCCTTGCTCCTTTTCTCCATCAAACTTGATGTGCCTCATTCATAGTGCTCAGAACACTGTGTTAACTACACCCACTGATTTTCCTCCCTGTTTTCTCCACTATTTTGGGACCCTTGAAGATGAATCCCATAGTTCTTTATCCCTGTGCCTAAAGTCATGTCTAACAAATGAAGATATTCAATAATGATGGGAAAGGGGAAGAAATAAAGAAAGAAGCTGAAAAGATAGTCTCTCTTTAATCATTTTCTCTTCCAACCACTCTTTGTATTTCAGTTTCCTAGGCTGCTCAACCACATACCATGAATTTGCTCAGGTTAAACAATGGGAATATATCCACTCATGGTTTGAGGCTGGGAAAAGTCCAAATCAAAGCATCATCTAAGTGATTCTTTCTCACCAAAGACCGTGTTCTGTGACTGGTTGGTGGGAATCCTTGTTCCTTGGTGTTTACACAGCAAGGCATATGATGGTGTCTCCAGTTTTCTCCCTTCTTTTTTCAGTTACATTGAATTTCAGCCTCTTGCTTCCTGTGGCTTTCTTCTTCTATCTGAATTTCATTCTTCTTAAAACAGACTCAATTAGTAGGATCAAGACCCATGCTTACTGAGGTGGTCCACACCTTAACTGAAGTAACCTCAACAAAAGGTCCTACTTACAATGGGTACACAACACAGGAATGGATTAAATTTAAGACCATGTTTCCCGGGGGTACCTACAGCTTCAAACCATCATACCTTGGGAAAAAATTTCATTTCTTCAGCCAGTCTGTAGACACCAAAGCTAATGGTAATTACAAAAATGCCCTAGATTTTATAAGGTATCATTGTCTATAGATTAGTTTATTCCATAACCATAGGATAAAAATGGTTGTGCACTTGTTGGTTATCTAGGTATTAACTCTATTTTTAGTCTTTAAAATCAGCCTAAGATCTTGCTAAATAGCAATTGAAAAATAGCTTGGATGATGTGCTAGGGCATATTCTTCTATATTCTGCAATAAGCATATATGAACATTGAGAGAGATCCTTAATTTGTGTAGGGAAAGATGGACCACACAATCAACTTCTTTAACTTTTATTTCCTACATGAATAAACAGAAACCATGCTATAGTGCCTTCCAGGATAATTAATAGAAAATGCTACAGATGCAAACTACTGAATTATTTTCACCCTTGTTCTTTTATTTAATAGTATATCCATGTTATTTCATTTATAAAATATATAAGATCTGAGAAAAAAATAGTGCATCTGTGCATGTAAAGAAACAGAAGAAATCAATTACAATAAAATAGAAAGCATTATATTTATTTACATATATTTTGTTTAAAGTATTAAAGGCCACACTATACAATACACTCTAAAATATATTTACTGGAAAATAAACTACCCTAAAACCACAGCACAAAGCAATTATCATTGTTCTAAGATCAATATAAAGTTTGCATTTCTGACTTCTTTCCTAAATTTTTGCTTTTGACTTCATTCAGACTTAAAGTGTGAGAAATAAGAATTAATATTAGTCTATCAAATTCTTTTCTTATATGGGTCTCAACTGTTGGGTACAAATACAAAATAAATTATTCATTTAGGATACTGTGTTTTGTGTCTCAAATGACCTCTCTTAATTGTCCTTTCATTTCCACAAATATTAATAGAAACATTGGCTAACATTAAAAAGAGCTTTCAAACACATAACAATAATATTCAACAGTCAATATTTTATATTTAATATGTGTTTACTAAGGGTTTTACATTCATTACCTTATGTTTTCCTTCAAATACTGAATGAGGGAAGTATTCATGCTATCTCCATTTTGTGGATGAAATAACTAAGGGAGGTAGAGATTAAGAAACTTTCAGAATCATTCAGTTAGTAAGTGGTAGACCTGGACTTGAATGAAGGACTTTTTGCATCCTAAACCTACACTTTAAATGAATATTATATTTTGTCTCACATATAAGCCACTTGGTTGGAAAATGGTTTTTCCTTAGAAACCATAATATAGACATTGTTTATATGAGTACCCTAAAAATCACATTTCATCTATGTAAAAGTAGCAATATTTTAATACAAAATCTGAGTATAATGTCTACAGTTATTTCTAAGAGACAATGCATTCTAAGGTTTTCTTCTTGGCATACAAGAATTGATTTTCTATTTATATAGTTGGATGATGAAATCTCATTCATACCTTTCCACTTGTGCCCTATTAAACCTGAATACAGCTCTCTATATGGAGCTTTGTAGTATAATAACTGAATGAAATAAGAATCATTGTAGTACCATTTGCGGAGCAGATATAGATAATTCTTGAAAGACTAAAATAACTATAATGAGTATACTAGAAGATGATAACTTATTCTGTATTTTTTAAAACTTTATTGCAGTAGAGACAAAATTTCCCATTTTAACCTCATTCCAAGTGTACAATTCAGTAGTATTATTTATATTCACAATATTGAGTTACGATCACTATCTACTATCTCTCTTTTTTCATCACCTCAAACAAAACCTACTCACCCGTTAAGCTATAATTCCCTCATCCTGCACTGTTCCTCTGCCCCTAGTAAACTACAAACCACCATCCATCTTTATGAAGTTTGGTTTTCTAGGTATTTCATATAAGCAATATCATACAATACTTTCCTTTTTTGTGTGGCTTACTTTGCTCAATATAATGTCTTCAATGTTCAACCATGTTTCATTCCTTTTTATGGCCAAATATATTGCATTGTATGTATATAACACATTTTTTATTCATTCATCCATTGATGGACACAGTTTACTTCACCTCTTGACTATTATAATGAATAATGAATAATAATGCTGCTATAAACATTGCTGTACAAATATGTGTGTGAGTCCCAGCTTTCACTAATTTGGGGTATATACCAAGAAGTGGGATTGTCAGGTCATGTGTTAATTCTGTTTTCTATTTTCTGAGGAAAAGCTGTGACTGTTTTTGAAAGAATACATTACTATCAGATTTTGTACCCATAGTTTCTAAGCCTTTGGCTGGATATTTTAAAGATATTACCTCTAAACTTCACAATGTTCTTGTAAGGAAGATACAGAAATTCTTAGTTTATAGTTTAGAGTCAGTTGAAACTAAAAGTGTTTCACCAGGGAAGTGGCAGAACCAAGCCATGAAATCCTGGCATGTCCAACTTCAAGGACTCTACTATACTATGGTCATCAGAAGGTGGAAGTTCTCTCAGAGGGGCAGTAATGTGTAAGCTTGTAGGCCATGATTGTCCCACATGCATTTTGTTTGGTGCACCAATAGCTTTCAGTAATTTTTTATTTAAGTTCATGTTCTCACCAATTTGTTTAAGTTCCCCCACTCACTATCTCTTACACTCAGCTTTTAACACACTTACCTTAGTTTCTTGGTTCCTGTAAGAATTTCAGAAGTCTGGCAAAAGAGGATAAAAATGATGTTATCAAGATATTTATAAAAGCATATCACTACACGATTTACATGTATTATTCCATATAATCCTAATTACCATCCAATGAGCTATATATTTATTATTCCCATTTCACAGTAAGGAAATTGATTATTTTACCCAAGGCACACAGCTCCCTAGTATCAGTGCTAGGATATGCCACTTCTTTTTATTTTTTATTTTTTTATTTTACCGGGAGGTCCCGGGGATCGAACCCAGGTCCCTCCATATGGGAGACGGACGCCCAACCAGTTGAGCCATATCCGCCCCCCTAGGATATGGATTCACATCTATAATACCCAAATTTTTGTTTTTAACTACTAAAGTATATTACTTCCATCACAGGACTATTCTGTAAATTTTTCCATTAAAAAATAAAATCTCAAACAACTACCAAAGACAGAATTTGTATTAAGAACCAAAAAATGTAAGATGATTAACTTGTTCATTAGATGAACCTTTCCCTGCCTTTAAAAAATAATAAGCTAAAATTTCAAGTCTACTTCAAGCAAACAACTTATAATGAGAAAACTTCCATCCAGGATGTTGACTTACTTGTCCAGAAGACTTGAAGCTAAATAATTTGTCTTGTCATTTCACTCTTGAATCAATGCTCCTCATGTCCTTTTGCTGATGTGATGACTACAGCTAATTTCTCATTTTGAGATAGCAGCAGAAGGGTTGAGCTAGAAGGGAGGCTGGCTGCTATATTAAAGAGAACTGCAAGTGGAGCAGAGAATTGATGGTGGCTTCAAGAAAATGTGCTTTCCCATCTACTTGCAAGTGTAATTTAAAGAGGATTTTCAAGTTGAGGATAGACAATGTTTCTCACTCCATTCTCACTGCATTCTCCCTCTATAACCCCTTACCAACTCTGGTCCATAGCTACTGTTTATCAGCAGCATGCATTTGAGAAGGATTTCTCAGCAACTCCAAATGTATTTCTCATAATGCTAATTGAATGAACTGGTGAAAATGATAAATTCATCTGTAGTGTAACAGGTTTATTTCAAGCTCTAAGAGCTGCCTGAGGATAAAAAGGGACTTTTAAACAGTCTATGCCAACTCCAAATTTGAAATGATCTATTTGACCAGGATCTTGCTATCAGATTTTATTCCCATACACTTTTTGTATATGAAATATTTTATTTATTGTTGTTCACAATATTGCAGTCATTACCCTACTTTTTGGAAGTAAAGATATAAATAAGTTCAAGAAATGAATTTATGTAACCTGGATATAAAACTCAGCCACCCCTAAATAATCCACATTTTACAAAAAAACAAGACCCAATGAATATTTTATGTTACATAGCAAAGTGTATGTGGCAGTTTGAGATTAATTTATGAATCCCCTTCCCTAAAAAAAGATTAGGTTTATAAACTAATCTATTCCTCTGGGTGTGATATCACTTGAATACATTAAATTCAGCTGAGGGGTCTTTGATTAGATTACCTGTTAAGATTGATTTGGGGATTTTTTATTTGACTACATCAGTAGGCATGACTCGGGTTGAGTCCTCACCCCTTTGCTGGGTCTAATATAAATGGACACTCAGAGAAGAGAGAGCTCTGTCATTTTTGATCCTGCCATGTGACAGAAATGAGGAAGTTTAAACAGCTGAGTCCCAGGGGAGAGATAAGCCATTTTGCCTAATAGTTTGAATTAGTAAGAGGGCAGAACAGCCAAGACTGATATAGAAGGCCCAGAAAGAAACAAGCCCTATGCCAGGAGAGAGAAGACTGTGGGTCACATAATCATGAAGCTTCAAGAGTCTAGGCCCACAGAGCTCAAAAGGATGAGGAAGCCCACAGGGGAAAGGGAGACCAGGCAGAAATTGCCCACCATCTTATAGCTTTCTTTGGGGTCATGAAAAAGCTTTAGTAATGGATGGTAGTGATGGAAGCAAAACATTGCAAATGCAAGTAATACCACTTAAAAATTGTTAAAAGAGGAAATTTTGTGTTATATAATGTGTCACCATAAAAAAATTACTCTAAAAGTCTATTAGTCTAAAAGTAAATTATTTGCCATGTGGTGTGCTAGGACTTCTCTCCTACTTTTAATGTAGACAATATCATTCATCCTTGTTTTTTTGTAAAATGTGGATTATTTAGGGGTGGCTGAGTTTTATACCCAGGTTGATGAAAGGCAAAACCAACTTAAGAAAGGAAGCTAGAGTTGAGAACAAAGAAGATCCTGAGAATTAAAATAAAATTCCCAAGGAAATTTCCAACTTTCACAACTGTGGATTGGGTGATGTCAAAGCTGAGAATGCCAAGGTATAAACCTGGATCAGTTTCTATGTGATGATATTTGGAATAAATAGACATTGTACGGAGGTATGTATCTGACAGTCTGTAACTATGGAGTTGGAAAATAGCAAGGACCAGAATGTGCTATGGGGTTTTTAAGGGTGGGGAGAGGGTGGGTTTCCTCTTCCCCCTGCCCCTCCCCCACCCTTGAAAACTCTGACTGTTCTGTGGTTCTGTGATGTGGGCCTAGATCTCTAGGCAGCATAGGCTCAGTGTCCAGTGTTCAGTGCTGCTTGAGGCTGGTATGTGCTGTGGAAGATGGAGACAGATCTCTACTTCCCAAGACACCAGAGTGCCCCATGTGTGAGCACAGACACATCCATATGGACCATTGAATGTATTTTATTTTTATTGTGGGGGATATTGCTCTTCCCACTTTTTCTGTACTTCCCCCAAATGAATCCATCTATGGAAGAAGGAGACAGAAATCAGGTAAGGGAATCCCAGATCCATCCCCAAGCATAGATGGACTTTTATTTTCCCTGTTTCTCCCACTTCACTAAATCAGTTATGTTTACACAGACTCCTGAGATGGGCCCTGTCAGAAAAGATGAGAAACAATTCTTTAGGGTAAAAGGGTGAGACAGCAGAAGGCTTAGATCTACACTCACAGACTAATCTCTTAGGGATGCTAGAGAACTAACACAAGGGTAAATTTCAAGCAATGTGTGTTAGTGTCCATGGGGTTAATTACTAAGAAAGTGTAGGAAATGTTTGGGGGACAGAGTCAAGCAAATAATATTCATCATTCCGCTTCCCAAGGCTGATATCTCTTGGTGAAACCCTTGTCTTAGGACTGAACTGGAGAGCAGGGCTGAGTCTCTGAAAGCCTCAGATCAGATGCTAAACACAGCTCTAAGGGAGCACACACACCTCAAGATCAGAGAATGCACTCTCCATAGCACAGGACTACTGCCAGGAGTATCAATAAAGGATACACACACACACACACACACACACTTTTATTTGAGATTTTCAAAGGAGAAATAATAGAAAAGGATTTTATCCTTTTTAAAAGAAAAGAATAACAAGAAAGGAACACAGAACCCCATGATTTCAAGGTAGAAAGTCATATATGGATACATAATGGCTGCAGTTTGCCTAAGAAAGGAGTGTGAGAACTGGGTCCAGACCCTCTTCCTTTAAGGGTCAAGGCCGAGTAAAGAGAAGCATATCCTCACCTTACCCCATGCTCTCAGGATATCACTCTGTCCCCCAACTCAGCCACTCCATGAATCCCACAGAATCACTCAGCTGTTATGCTCCACCACCGCTCTTCCCCTCCACAACCACATATGACTCTTAATGCTGGCTCCATCTGACTCGCCTCCATTTCTATTGAACATTGGCTCAGAGAACTCAGCTCCACAGTGTCCCAGTGGGTTGGCATCTTCTGTTTAAATACTCTCTGGACTGGAGGACACAGGCCTGCTCATTTCAGCTTTGGCTTCTTGGTAGTTTTCTGGCAAGAGCTTGTCCTTTCCACCTACCCATGATATTCTCCCTAAAGGATGTCTTTCTTTTCATCTTTCATAGGCCTTATCCTGGAGAAATCCTGAATCCTTTCATGTGGCATATAAAAGTTTTTTCAGTCTTCACTTTGTTCTTCAGGTGTTCCTGGACTTAAGAGTCTCCAGAAGAGTAGACATTCCGTTATGGCTGGAGAAAAAATATGATGAGGGGTTATTTCCAAGACATCTGAGGCATGGCTATGAACTCATCTATGGGATAGCTTCAGAATTACCTGATATTGATCAGAACACCCCAGGGCCCCCTCCCTTCCTGAGCATTGATGATAAGTCAGAGCAGTTGTATGAGGAAACCATCAAGGCTGTGAAACCCACTGTTCCCAGACCCAAATCAAGAGACTCCCTGAGGGCCAGTGAACTTGAAAATTCCCCATTTAGCAATGAAGAATTGTTTAATCTAAGGAATCTAGTCACTGATGAATGCCTCACAAACTCAAGCTTCTTGGTGGAACAAGATATAGGGAAATCAAATTTGAAAGATCATCCTGATAGGGAGTCAAAACTTCAACTTGAGGGAGACCCACAAGTTCCCCTGATGAAAGTTCCCCTGATTCAGATACTTTGTTTTCCAAGCACTTCAAGCCCCAGATCCCAACTATGCACAGAAGAGATATGGCCATATCCCAGTGTCCCTACATCCAACAAGAGGACAGAGGAAGTAGCCTGGGCCAACAGAAGGAAAAGGCATCTAAGATCCAGGCCCCTTGGAAGGTCCAGGACACCAATTTAAACCAAAATATATTAAAAAACGACTCTGAAAGCCTGTATTCAGGAAAGTACCTGGAAGGGGAGGTGGGTTTAGGGCCTTGCTCACCATAGGGATGAACCACTCTGCCCAGGACACATAGTCCTGCCCCAAAGGCACATAGTCCTCATAAAACCAAACACTGGAAAAGGGTTAGCCAAATGGTACAGTGGATTTGTCCATGGAAAAATGGGAAGAGTCATATAGTTGCCTGGAAACCAAGTCAATGCTTTTCTCCCAGCAACTCTGTCCAAGTCATTGTCCTTCCATTTTTCCCAGGGAGCCAGCATCTCCCACCAGGGCCCACCAGCAGGTACCAAGGGTGTGATGTCCCCCAGGCCACCATCACTGCTTCCCCTTGCTCTGCTTTATGGCATTTGTCTCCCCTACTCAGTCATAAATCCTCCTCCCTTAGATAGCTGTTTTAAGTTCCTACCTCAAAAAAATTACTTAAAAATAAATTTATTTGTTCAAATGAATGAGGGTCATGTCTGTCTTTACCACATTTGGGTGGAGGTTTAGGGTATTACAATAGCTTAAGTGTAGAAAACTAAAGGGGTAGCTTAAGCATCTAATAAGTGCCTGTTTTGGCCTTTAAATGAAGACCATGATAATGGAAGGAAGTTAACACTGACATTGCACCCACTGTTATTGGGCCATCCTTCATTTCCATGTTCTCAGATATCTTTTTCAAGTAAAATACTTTTTTCTTATATTTTCATTTTTAAAATTTTAAAAAGAGCCTTTAAGTTCTCTAAGAACCTGTGAAGGAAAGAAAATTCATTAAAATCCCAAACCCAGTCCCTGCATCAAGCAGTTGTTCTCTACCCTCTCCCACTTTCTTTAGGAGAATGGAATGGATGGGAATACACAGACCTAATAGAACCAGAAACTACCCTTCAGGAAAGATGAGAACATGAACCCTCATATATCTCCAATGTGAGATTTGGAAGTCTAGGGGTTCCTCAGTGCTGAGTTCAGAAGGATGGGAAGTGATTTATGTTTATCAATCTATTGTCAGAAGAGATGACACCTTCACCCAAGACAGCTTTGTCTTCCTGATGAAGGTGGGAGGGCCTTAATGAAATGGAGTGAACGCCACTTGTAATTCTTCTATCACAGCATGCTCTAGAGCTGTAGGATCTGTGAACCTATATGAAGGGAACAATCATGGAGTCTACTATGGGATTTGTTTCCCTGTCCATCCCAAATGAAAAGTTTTCATCAGTGATATACCTTCCCTATCTTTCTCAAGCCCAGAGAGGGAGCAGACAGTTCTGTGAATGTTGCATGGCTCTGAACATTTGTGTGGTGTCCTTGGCATTTACTGCTGGGCACAGTGGACCTAGGTGGGTTTGGGATAGGGGTAGAGAGAACATTTTCCTTTCTTTGTACTTTTTTCTCTAAAATGGAAGGATATCCACTGGGAGGGACTGAGGAATACATCCAAGGAAAGATCCTAACAAAACTGGGAGGGGAAGAAGGACATGCTATTTATAGGACTTTGCAAGTCATCTCTTCACATTGAAATAGCTCTCAGGTCTGTCCCTAGCTATTTGCTGAGAACTCAATTCAAAGTTAGTAATATGATAATTGACCACAGGGTTGTGTCAAGGCTCTGCACTTCCCCCTATCACAAGACAACTTGAAATGGGTCCAAGGATGGGAACATTTTCCTGAGAGTCATGGATTTTGCCTGTTAGAAAATATATCCAGTGTCCAGTGACATTGACCATTATATCTGAGCTGTTAATCTATGATCAGATTTTGAACTTGATAATGAGATCACCCTGCTGGATGGCCTTTGTCTGGAAATAAAGGTCTTCCCTATAGAATTTCTTCCTAGTGCCTAGCTAGGTGACTTCTGCCTTTAATGGTAGAAATGTTCACAGTGTAGCAGTACAATGATCAAGGAAAAATGAGTAAGATGGAAAAGGAAGGTTGAGTGGGAAATGAGGAAACAGAATGAAGAGTGGCAAAAATCAACAGGATGATTGGAAGGAATGGTTAAACACTCATCTCTCCTAATCAAGAGTCTCACCTTATAATCTTCATGAGATTGGTAAAGTTATTACAGGTTCCCCAAGTACACCCTCAGTTCAGTTACCACAAGCTCAGTTACCCACACCTTTACCATGAGCACACAGTTTTTTGGAGGCTCAGTTTACTGAAGTCAAAGTGAACAAAGACACTGTATTAGTTTCCTAGGTTGCTTAAGGCAGATACCATTCAAATGGGTTAGCTTAAACACTGGGAATTTATTAGCATACAGTTTGAGGCCAGGAAAATGTCCACATCAAGGCATCATTAAGGTGATGTTTACTTCCCAAAGACAGATGTGAGTGGTTCTTAGCTTCTCTGCCATATGGCAAGGCACATGGCATCTGCTGGTCTCTCCCTTCTCCTCTAGGTTATATTGATTTCAGCTCCTTGCTTCCATGACTTTCTCTCTCTCTCTCTCTCTCTCTCTCTCTCTCTCTCTCTCTCTCTCTCTCTCTCTCTCTTCATTCCATTTATAAAGGACTTCAGTAATAGGATAAAGAGCCATCCTGAATGTTGTGGGTCACATCTTAACTGAAGTATCCTCATCAAAATTCCTACTTACAATGTGTTCACACCCACAGCAATGGATTAACCTTAAGATATTTTCAGGTGTACACCTAGCTTTACACCACCACAGGCACCAACTGTTTTCACAACTTCCTGTACATAACCTGGGATAAGACATTGTTATTTTAATAAGATTATCATTAAGATGAATATTTACCCTATCCAAGTATAGGTTAGCCTCTGGACTGCCACATCCAGGCACTTTATCCAGTTAAATTACTGGATCCCACTAGTAAGTGGCTACAGTGCACTTTCAAATTACCATCAACAAATTGTACTTAATTTGATAATTCTAATCATTAGCTTTTTTTTTTTTTTATTGTGGGGAAAAATCAAATTTTTCACAATACAAACCAATATTTGTAAAATGATATATAGATATATATTTGTATATGTGCATTTGCTTTTATTTTCTAATAAATACTGTTAATGCAAGTTAAGTGGAATTCTCATTCTGTGTGAAAATGACTAAGAGTACAGCCAGTTGTTATACTGAAAAGTAGGTGTTTTAAGGTTTGATTAGAATCCACTTAAATATGCAATTTTTAAAATAAATTTAGAGCATTGGGTATAAAGATTTGGATTTTGACATTGGAAATGAATGTGAAAATTTTATATAACCCAAATCACAATAAATACAAATTTTTTTATGTCTCTTTACAAAATCAACTATACAGACTTGTTATAATTGCTATGGCTTAAAAATTGTGAGGGAATTGTCATAGAGGATTGGAATGAGCTTTGCTAAGGTTATAAATGAGAATATGTGTGATGGGCAATGTTTTAAAACCAGAATTAAAACCAACATTATGAAAACAAGAGATTGAGAATTCTAGAAATGAATATTCAGCTCTCTCACAGCCATATGTGAAGATTAAGATTTGAAACAGAAGGGTTTGGAGATGTACTCAAAGCCTATTCTCAGTGGGAACCATCAAGACATGCTGGCCAGAGAAAGAGACCAGTGAGGGCAGTGTGGTCAGGAAAGGCTATAACTAGATAACTCAGCTGATGGTGGAAAGGCCCTCCTAGCAAGGGGTACTTCTGAAGAAAAGCACTGAGGCAGGAATTAAGTGAGCCCTTTCTGAAAAATAAGAAATTAGTACATATTGAATTGAGGTAGAATTTCCTTAATAGTAGTAGAAAAATTACTGGTTCAGGAACTGGCAAGCAGGGGTTTGTCTTTTGACTCTGTCTTTTACTATGTTTGAGAACATGGGATAGTGACCTAACGTACCAAGCCTCCATTTCTTCATCTGCAAAATGGGGGGTACTGGTTTTATGGACCTCAAAATACTGTTCTATATTTCAATTCAAATATAACACCAACTATTTGTCATATAACAAGTTAATTATAGGGAAAACAACCAAAATAATTGGATTCAGGAGTGATGGAACAAGATGTATGGCAAGAAAAACAGAAAAGCATTTATTTCTGTTTTGATAGTGTAAGGGCAGTAAAAATAGAAAGGAACAGGCAGGCATAATTGATGAGACAAAAACAGGTGCTCTCTCATTTCCAGGTGCTGTGATACTTACACTAGTACTTGTAAGAAATTAGAACATAAAATACAGACTTGGTGTTGGAAAGACTTACTAGTTTGTCTTACTTCAGTATTCCTGCCACCAAATTTTGAAATTTTTATTTTATTTATCCATTTATATTTATATTATAATTATAGATATGGCTCAACACAAAAGTTACCCAATCTGAGTGACTTTCCTTGATGCTTCTCTCTAGCCCCCTCATTTTGCTTTATCTTTCATTACAAGGCATGGCACCCACTAAGGGATAATTTATCAATCCATTTGTTTAGTGTCTTCCCAAACTAAAATATCAACTCTTTGAAGGCAAGGACATTGCTTCAATTTTTTTTCTTTGTTGTTTTTTTTTCCATAGCTATCTTCTTAGTGCCTAGTTTCTAGAAAATAATGGAGAATCAATGAATAGTCATTGTCCCCATCATTTTGGAAAATCAAACTTTATCAAATGTTCTGGTTTGTACTAGTGACATGAACATTCAAAACATGTTGTAATGAATAGCAACATGGGTAGGTTAGTTATTTCTTCATTTCTAATGGGGAAATTTGCTCCAACATCCTGAACAGTAAATAACATGCCTGTATTGCATTTGTTCATCTCATTTTAGAACAATTCTATGAAACAGATACCATTATAAACCTCATTGTACAGATGAGAAAATGGAAGCATTAAAAAGCTTTTTAAAAGTTCACAAATTCCCCAAAAGCTAGAAAGAGAATGAACTAGGCCTTCAAACCACACCAATTTGACTCTATAAAGTAAATCCTCCTAACTTTTAACAATTGTTAACATATGGCCATATTTACTTTAACTTTCTGTTTATCCATCTACCTATGCTAGAACATTTGAAGTAAGTTTCAGGCATCAAAACACTTAATCCTGAATACCTTAATGTGTATATTTCAAAAAGAAAAACATTCTCATATACCAAAAAACAATAATTCTCTAATGTTATCCAAATACATTCCATATTCAAATTTCCTTTTTGGTTTTATGAAATCGAGAACACTCCACAGCTTTTCTTACTCCTCTTTTTTTTTTTTTTTTTTTTTTTTTTTTTTTATGATATTGACTTGTAAACAGATCTTGCAGTTGTCTTTAAGTAGTTCCACATTTTGTGTAGCTGTTTCCCCATGGCATGAACTTGGATCTCTATGCCCTGTGTTTCTAATAAACTGAAAGTTTAATCTGAAGGCTTCTTTGTATTGGGGTTGTAATTTTTGCCAAGAATAATTCATAAGTGATCATGTACCACATGTTGTAACCCATTAAGGACACAGAGGCAGGTTATTTCACTATAATTGATGCTGGCTTTGATCATTTGATTAAAGTGGTGTCCACCATTCTGCACCTTTGTAAAAGTTCCTTTCTATTTTTGTGTTATATATTTGTTTCTTTTCATTGTAACTAGAAGGTGATCTGCAGGATATTTGGTAAATGTATATATTCTTTTCTCCAGCCACATTTCAAGTGATGACCTCAATGAACCTTTCCTGAATTATTATGTTGGATTTACAAAATGGTGAATTCTATTTTATTTTTATGCTTTAATCATTTTCTAAGAACTTTGAGTTTATTTTTTAAAGTAAAATTTTATTGAAGTATACTATTCATATATGAATATATATGAGGAAGTTTTTTAGTAAAATTTGTATATTTATAAAATAAACATGCAAATTATCATATAAAGCACCAATATATTTCCCCACCACCAAGACCTTGAACTGTTGTGAAACATTTGTTACAAACTAAGAAAGAGCATCATCAACATATTGCTACTAACTATAGCCCATATCTTACATTTGGTGTATTTTCCCCCAACCCACCTAAATATTAATATCCTATGTTAGTATTGCATACTTTTCATACATTTGAGAACATTCTCATATTTGTTCTTTTACCCATAGTGAATAATCTGCCTCTGAATTCCCTTTGTTATTCTTTGCACAATCCCATGCTTTGCACAATCCATTGAAAGTGTGTACTCCATGGCCCTCATTTTCATCACAGAGTTGTGCTGTCATCACTTCAGTCAATTTTAGAATGTTTTCATTATTCCAAAAAGGAAAAATTCCATGCCCCTTTATACCCTCTTACTGTTGTCCCTCAGTATTGAAATATCTTCTTGCAATTGCTGAAAAATATTACAGTATTACTGCTAGCTATTGTCCATAAGTTACATTAGTTGCAATTTTCCCATGTATCACCATATTCTTAACACTTTATAAAAGAGTTTTTTTTTTAGGTCCCAGAGTCAGAGATTGAATCTGGGACCTCTTATGTGGGAAGCTGCTGCTCAACCACTGAGCTACACTGGCTCCTTCAGCAGTATCACTTGTTTTGTTGTTAGGAGGTATCGAAGATTGAACCTGGGACCTCCTATATGGGAAGTAGATGCTCCATCACTTGAGCTACATCTGCTGCTCATTGGGGAGTTTTTTTTAATGGTTGTTTCAATTTCTCTGCTTATGATTTTTTCTTTTTCTTTTCTTTTTTTTTTTTTTTTTGAGGTCTTCTGTTTTTTCCAGGATCAGTGTTATTGGTTCATGTGTTTCTAGAAATTTCTCTATTTCATCAATGATGTCTAGTTTTTTGGCATACGGTTGTTTATAGTATCCAAATTTTATCTTTTTTATTTCTTCTGGGTGAGTGATATTGTTCCCCTTCTCATTATGATTTTAATTATCTGCATCTTCTCTCTTTTTTTCTAGTTATTTTACCTAAGGATTTATTGATTTTGTTGATCTTTTCAAAGAACCAACTTTTAGTTTTGCTGATTTTCTGGGTTTTTTTAAATTCTCCATTTCATTTATTTCTACTCTAGTTTTTTTTTTTTTTTTTTTTTTTTTTTTTTTTTTTTTTTTTTTTTT
>JAKSZT010046073.1:0-16939 GCA_026826555.1 Tolypeutes matacus
CCCTCTTTTCTTTTCATGGAAAATAGTATTTAGAGATCACAATCTGGGCATCAGTGGTGGATATTGTTACCAGATTTTCCTTACTTATAGGCCTGCTCAATAAAGAGCTAGAAACTCTGTTGTTTACAGAGAAAATGGATTAGTTTAGACATATATTTCCTAATTAAAATGTAACATTATAGTGTTTTACTTCCCTGATAAACCAGCCTGAAGTGGCCTGGCAGCCAACAGCTAGGGCAGGCAGGAGGCTGGTGCAGGGTCCTGGGTCTCTGTGTTGTACCAGGGGTTACACCTTTAGCTCCTGAACATGCGGAAACCAGGGGAAGGCACACAGGTAGCTCAGGACAGGGCCTGTCACCACTCAGAGAGGAAGCCATTCAGTAATCTAATTTATGGTGAAGTGTATCTGCAAAACTGTGGTCTTTTGTCCAATGGCATTACCTTCCCCCCCTCAAGCCCTATCTTTCAACCCCTGCCCACAGGAATTGTCCACACCCCAATGATATAAGCAAAGATAACAGCCAGAGACCTGAATTCCCCAATCCAACTCCAGGACCAAAAAGGAGCCCTCTGAATGATGCCTGCCAGAAGGAATGACTCTGTAGAGGCACAGCTAAAAATCAAGGACCTTTGTTTGAAAAGTGATAATAACTCATAACTGCCAACCTCAGAATGGAGCTGCCAAGAGGTCATCTACTCCCCCACCCCACCCCCTGCCACTTTCTCTGCTCAGGATCTCACAGCTGAAATTGGATTTCTAGTACTCAGTGCATGGCCCCCTAATGCAGCCCTACCCAGGACAAGTCTACTGGGGCCCAGTGAAGAGCAGTCCTGGCCCAGGCCTCCCAAGCAGGGCTCCGGAAGGCCTCCATGACCAGGTAGGACCTGACACCCAGCAAGTATTTACACTTTGATGCTATTTTCTTCCTGTCTCCCTGGCCTAGAGCCAGACAGAAAGAAACACTGGGTTGGAATTCCTGCTCTGCCTCAGTGGTGTGATGACTTATCTCCTTTCTTAACCTCTCCAGTCCTCAGTCCTCTTGTTATGTAGGATGGGTCCTTCTGCCCTATTTCACACTTCACAGCTCCCATTTCCCATTTGAAAGACAAGAGAGGATTTAGAACCAACTTCTAGGAATGGTGGGAGTCATTTTAATTTGCCTGGGCTAATGGTTGGGAAAAGGGAATCAGCTCATTGACAAGAATACAGTTAATTTTATTGTGCACATACATTCCGTGTGTGCATACATTGGTTAATTTTCTCATCCCTTCAGGGAGTGAGAAAAAGGTCCTGGTGCTTGAGAAAGTTATCTAAGGCCTCAGAGCCCAGGATGCCTGGCTCTGGGTCTGTGCTATTCTTCTGGATTCTTTCCCTTTCCCATTTTCTAGAATACTGAGTCAGCTCCCTCGGGCCTCCTAAGTGGATCAAGGAGATTTCGTCTAGTTTTCAATCACCATAAAGGCATGGCCTACAGCATGTTTGGTGCTTGTGTCTACCAGTCATGCTTTTGGAGGTGCATTTATCCCCTCCTGTCCAGAGGACACATTTCAAGTGGAGTCCCTCTGCTTGGCCATTTTGTTCATGGTCCAAGGTGAAAAGCCCTTTCTCTGGGTACCTATGTTGTTAGCTTTGAACTTGGTTTTCCAAGGCCTGGGTCATGTCCAGGGAAGAGTACACAAGGGAGAAGGTAGGTCAGGAGAAGATGTTGTGGGCACTGAGGGCTGCCCCAGGCAGTGTGGTTTGTGGAAAGTGTGCCTACCCACCCTGCTCTCAGGTACACTGGAACCAGGGGGCCTCAGACCTTCAGTATGGGGATATGGTACTCAGCCTTCCCCATCCACCATCACCCTCTCCAACTTGCCCCCTGACTTACTTTGATCCTCTGAAATGATTTGCACCAGCTTGTAGTCTTCTGGCTTGTTCCATTCCAGGTTGTGTTCTTCCAGGGCCTTGTGGATCACAGCTGGAGCCCTTTCTTGGTCAGTCACCTGCAGTGGATCCAGATACATGTCCTCAGGGCTTGGGTCCTGGAGCCAGCTCCCCCAGAGTGCAGCTGCCAGAGACCCTATGGAGCCATCTCTAGTCAGGGCTGGGTCTATAGGGGCCTCACTGTCTTCCCTTGCTCCCCTGGGGAGACCACCATGGAATGAGGGGTCTTTCCAATATTTCCTACAACCATCTCCTATAAGAACCTCTACCTCTGTCTTGAGGCTGTTTCCCAGTGTGGGTCCAAACCCCTGTCCTATAGGTTGAATGCTGTCCCCTGGGTCCTCAGCCTGAAAACTGCTATGGGGTCCCAGGGTCATAGGGACAAAGGGTGACCATGAAGCAGATAGTGGGAACTGAAGAGTGATATCTAGGCCTCTTTTCTGTCACCTCCTGCCTCCCAATGATGGGAGATGGCTTATCCTGACCCTGTCCCTCCAGGACACCTCCAGGTAGCAGTGAAACCCAGGGCAAAGTACATGACATTTAGTCCAAGCCTAAATGTCAGAGAGGAGGAAGGGCGAGATGACAGGCCTGCCCTGGCCTCAAGGATGCAGCCAAGGTCAGCAAGGCCCAGACCACTGTTGCCTTGATCATGAGGGCCCAGCTACAGGCAGGGCTCAGGTCATGAGTCAGGCAAGTGACAGCTTATTAAAACCACACCTGCTCCTAGCCACAAGAGAAGTGCAGCCTGGGGTGGGTGTCTAACATGGCAGCTCAGCCAGCCTTTGTGCAGTGGGGCTGGGGTGGCTCCATCTGCTTGTCCCATCCAGGATCTGGCTCCTGCTCATGCCTTGAAGGCCACCATTGTGGGGCAGACCCTATCCTAACTTCTAGGTCACCTCAGCAGCCCATCATTGGCTGGTGTCTCCACACACTGGTCCAATCTCCACTTTGAGACCAAAGGTCAACTGCTGTCCCTGTTCTGCTCTGACCCTCCAGTGAATCCCATCTCCACATGTGAGAAAGTCAAGCTCTGTTCATCTGCTCACAGGGCCTGATGTGACCCAGCTCCCAACACCTCTCTGACCTCAGCTCTTCCCCTTGACCCTTGCTTCTTCACCCTGGCCTCCAGGTTGTCCCTCTGGCTGGCCAAGCACATGTCCCCATCAGGGTTGGCAGGCTTTCCCCTCCTCCTCCTCTTTGAGGCTGCCTCATAGAGCCCTTCTCAGGCCTTCCTCTCTCAGTGTGCCAGCCTCAGCCCCTATGTCCACCATCCTGAGCCCTGACTGCCATCGAACTCACACTCTTCCTGCTTCTGGAGGGGGCTGTCTGTCCTTACCCACCCATTAGGAAGTCTGCTCCAGGGTGGCACGGAGGGAACATGTCATTCCTTATGAGTCTACTACCTGAACCACTGAGGGACCCGAGGGGATGGCCGCTTGTCCGGCTCACCAGGATGTTCTTGTACTTGTCCTTGTTCTCAAGCAGGCTGACGCAGACGATGCAACAGTTGCCCATGTGTTGTTTATAGCATGGCCGTGTATCACGGCACTTGTGGCTGGTCCGCTTGCCCTTGGGTTTGATGGAGGACGAGGAAGACAACGTTCCTCCAGATGCTGGTGTGACAGTGGAGGATTTCTGTGATGATGTGGAGGTCGACTGCTCCAACTGGGTGACAGATAGATCAGCAGAAGGCCTGGAGGCTTGGAAAACCCCAGGGCTGCTTGAGAAGCTCCAGGAGGCTCTAGAAGTACTGTAGTTGTCAACAATTCTCGACCTCTTTGTGGACTCGGAGAGAGCCATCCCAGCACAGGAGAAGGAGGGTGAGGGCTGACATGAGAAGAGGTGGGCTGTCACCTTTGTTTCCTGGCCATCTTGGGATTCTGAGACATGGCCCAGGTGGATTTTCACCTTAGAACTTGAGGAGTTGGCCACGTGTATGTGAGGTGAGTCAGCTGCATCCCCGCTGCTGAAGTCAGGGCCACACTGGAGCTGCACACTGTAGTGGGTAGTGCTGCTACCACTGGACTCAGTGCCTGGGGCCTGGCTGCTGGAAGGACGGTCGGCTTACCTTGGGGGCCTCCCTGGAGTTGTAACCAAACTTCTGCCCTGCTACTACTGCACTTGCTTGGTGGTCTGCCCGTCTAAAGGAGTCAGTGGGCTTTGACTGCCTTAGAGATCATGCAGCATCACTCCATTCACAGAACAGGAAACAGGCCCAGAGACTGGGCAACTCTCCCCAGTCAAAGGCTTGGTCGGGTGTGGAGCGCTAAACTGTTAGGCTCCCCAAGCCCATGCTTACCCTGAAGATTCCCTGAGTCCTGAGCCAGCCCACACTTGCCCACCCTACATGTGGAACTCACTCGTCACTCCAAGACCTGATGCCTTCTGGGTAGTGTTTGTCCATGAAGCTCTTACTGGCCGCCTGGGTTGGGGGCTCCAGCTCACAAGATAGGTGATAGCTACAGAGAGGACAGCGTGGTGGCTTTGAGGCTCCTGGGAACCACATCTCAGGGCTGCCTCCAAGTGTCTGCACAGGAGTTGGCATTCGGGTGCCCCAGAATCTTCAGACAGCAGGTCCCATGCTGAGCCAGGAGCCAGCAGGGCAATCCTGCCCCTATAGCTGCTAAATCCAGTCCTGGACTCACCTGTCAATCTCACTGAGCTGCTTCAAGACCCCTAACCAGCCCTCAAATTGTTCATTGGGAACAAGAGAGTCATAGCAGCAGCCTGCCTGGAGCTGCTGGAGCTCAGCTACCATCTGGTATTCCTGGGGCCAGAAATAAGGAAGAGGCACTGCTGAGGTCTGGGTGGGCTTGCTGGGTGGGAAGGGGGCCAGTCACTGGTTTTGCTTCTATGGGTCCCCCACTCCTCCACTCCCTTCCAGGCACTACCTGCCCTCAGGGCTCAGTTCCCACATATAACACCCACCCCACATATAACCCCCACCCTCCAGAGGGAGGGGTCAGCCCTGTCTTTTCTCCTCAAACTTTCCCCATCAATCTAAGAGGAAGTTGCATGCAGTTCGGGGTGTCCTGCCCAGAAGGGTCCCTGTTTTCCATCTCCCCCTCCCACCCCCCCACCGTGATGGCCACAGCTGCTCACCTTCTTTTTGTCAAAACTGACCATCCTCCCTTGGAAGGCAGAGAGTTTGCATCCACCATAAAGAGGCCCCCATCCATTGCCATGCCTACTGCCCCTTAGGCCCTGTCACACTGAATGACTGCAGAGTTCAACATGCATTGAGCACCCCAGACCAGGGATGGACCCAGGCAGACTTCTGGGTGCCAGGAGTGGGGACTGGGAGTGGAGACAGCCTATGAAGACAATGGAGAGATGGCCTCTTGGACCAGCCTCCTTTTACTCATCTGCAAGGGAGCCATGGTACCCCAGCTCCTAGGGCACTGTGAGTCTCTCAGGAGATGTGGTGTGCCCACTGGTAAGAGCTCAGGGCTCAGGGAGAAGGCCTCTCCTCACAAGACTCAGGGTCCCTTTCCCACCCTGCCCCAGCCCCCAAGCTCACTTACATGCAGATACTCCTGCATAACATAGTCCACCACCAAAAATTGAGTGAGGAATGTCCCCAGGCATGGGAAAATGCCCTGGATGACACCCTGTGGCATAGGGTAGGGTGGGGATGAGCACAGACTCTCAGTTGCCCCCAAGATCCCTCCCTGAATACTCCTCAGTCTCAGACCGTTAGGATCACACAGCTTTCCCCTGGGACAGTCTCACACACTTAGCTGTCACCCCTAAGATAACTTCCCAGCTTCCAAGGACCCCAAACTCCTTTGCAGTTACCTCCCAGCATTGCCTATTCTAAAATCACCAAGTTTATCCCCCTCTGCCACCCAATTCACACTGATTCAGGTCTTCCAGGCTCTTCCTCTGACTGGCTGGCTGCATCTAGTTCCCCCTGGATTCCCACAGCTCACTGCCCTAAAGGTCCCAGAGGAGGCAACACTGAAGGGAGGCCTTCCAAGCTCAGTGGTCCTGGAAGGATGGGCTTGAGGAGGGCCCCCATGCTGACTTGGAGGCCACCCCATTCTGAACCTCCTGGCCTCAGGCAACTCACCTTCTCCTCCTGGGGCTGCTTCTGGGCTCTTTTGGGATTCCTCTCCAGGATACCAAACTTGGAGATCCCCTCCTGGCAAGGTTGAAGACAAGGTCAGTGAGGCCCTCCACCCCTCATCTATGGCCCCTTGGGTCTTGGACACCTGGACCAAGTGGGCAGGTGGAAATCTGCTGCCATCACATGCCAGATATCCCCTGCAGGAACTTTTGCAAGCTGTCTGGCCTCCCTGAACCTGTTTCTTCATCTGTGATCTGAGGTCAAAGACCTGATCATCTTCATCAGGAGTCCAGAAGCCTGTGTTGCATGCTATCGAGGATGCTCTGGCCATTACGCTATTCAGCTCAGAGTCACAGGAACACTCAGCCACGTTTCTTACCCCCCCTTGAACCTCGCCACCTCACCATGAGGGTGACACCACTGGATGGTCATGCCTCTGTTCCGTGTGAGTCCTCAGAGGCAAATACAGCAACAAAATGCACACGTATCTGAAGGGAGCCCACCTTTCAGCCTGCCCTGAAGGGTAACCCATGCAAAAGACCCCATTCTGCTATTTTTTATCCATTTGAAGTGACCTGCTCCCTGCTCTATAGAATGGCAGTGTGGTGGGTGATTGGTGGGGACACAGGTGCTTCAGGAATTGGGATATTGGGTCACTTGGGCATGAAACCCCTGGGACAGGGAGCAGGTATGTGGCCAGGGTGGGATCCAGGTGCTGGGGTGCTCTCCTGGTGTTTTGTGACCCCCATCAGCACCTGCTCCACTTGGAGAAGGTGCTGGCACTGACAGGGACCACAATGTACCTGCACCTTTTGCAGAGAGATGGTACAGATGAGCCTCTCCTCCAGCTACTCGTCGAAAACCTGTGTGGAGCTCTGTGAAGATATTGCCTGAGAGCCTGGCCAAGAGGCATCAGAGTGGCCTTCCCTACTCCACAAAGGAAGACATGCCTCATTTGGGCTGGGTCCCAGATCAGGCACAGATGGGTGTCTGCCTTCACCTTCAACCCCATTGGAGAGGAGATGACAGCTTGAGGGCTCAGAATTAACACTGGTACACATGGGTGCTACCCCAAGATACTCCTCCTCACCCTTCCTGCCATGACCTGGCAGGTGACAGGGAAGGACCTACTGGGTTCCCATCCCTGCTGGCCTGCTCCTTCCCATGGTGGTCTCATTGCTCATGCCTCCCACTCACTGGGAGGTGGATGGGATGTGGGGCTGCCCAGGCAAGTGCACAGTAGTGGCATGTGCTGAATTGGCTGGGCCTGGGCCACCCCATGTTACCTTTGGGTACCTCCTTAACGATGGTCAGGGGCTTTGTGGTTGAGGCCTGAGCCAATGTCGAAAGTGATAGAAAAGGGTCTCATTCCTAGGTTGGTTGAGACTTGAGCCTTGGGATCTAAGCACACAGCAGAACATGTTGCTCTCTTGAGCATCTCCTGCCAAGTGAGCTGGGAACAGGGTTGCCTTTGGAATCTGGGTGTCTGGTTACCAGAGTTCCAAGTTCTGTTGGGGTCTCTCACCAAGGAAGTGAGGTCACCTCCTTAGGTCTCCTTTCCCTGGCCTCCTCAATGGTTAAAACTCCTCAAAATCCCTCTGCAGGTCTTTCTGTCTATCCTCCTCACCTACACCATTTTGTTAACTGGACACAGTTCTGCCAGCAAGTTCCTCCGCACAGCTACCTGGGAAGGCCTGTGTGCAGCTTGGGCCTTAGCTATGTGGAGACCCAGCTGTATTGAGACCCACCTACTCCTTCTTTTCAGTTTTGTGACCCCAGACTACCCACCGAGGCACCCCAATTTCCTCATCAACACTGTGGGAATCATTCTAGCATCTGCTTCCCTGGGGTGTCATGAAGTATATGTGGGGCAAACATTGCAAACCCCAGTCTTGTTTCCCACGT
Source organism: Tolypeutes matacus (assembly GCA_026826555.1). NCBI lineage: Eukaryota > Metazoa > Chordata > Mammalia > Cingulata > Chlamyphoridae > Tolypeutes > Tolypeutes matacus. The sequence continues at coordinate 7,908 of JAKSZT010046073.1, forward strand.
AGCTAATACACAGATGTAGACATAGAATAAACAGGAAAGGGATGGATATAACATTGAATACAACTCAAAACAGAGCTGGGTAGGCCTGTGTGATCTCAGGAAAATCACTTTCACTCCTGGTTTGCTGTCTCAGTCTGTACCATGATGAGGTTGAAATGAGATGAAATTCAGTCATTGTTACTGTGTCAGAATCCTTCCAGAGCCTTCTCATTGCATTTAGAGTCAGATGTAAGTGCCTCCTCTCAACCTCTGCGGTGGCTGCCTGTGCACTGGGTCCCTGCTGTCTCTGCTTCCAGGTACAAGCAGCTTCATATACCCCCCCTTGGAGAGAGTCCTGGCCTAGTGACTCACTGCTAAACAAGGTCATATGGCTAAATGTCAGGGCATCCCTCATAAGACTTAAACAAAATGCTCTGCTGTCTTCACCACTCTCTCTTGTGAGTGAACTCTCACTCTCTTGGTCTATCTCCCATCCCAATATCAATCTTGTGGTTCAAAACAACAGAGCTGGGAAGCAGCTCCTCTCCATCTGAGCCTCAGTTGAGGCTCTGCCCACAGCAGCTGCCTTCCTAACCTCTCTGGCCACTCCCTCTACCTCCTTCTCTTCCCCTGCTGTGCCTTCTTCCGGGTACCCTCTCCCCACATGTGTGCAGGGCTGGCTCCCTCTTGTAATTCTGGTCACAATGTATCACTGCAATGTGTCCTTCTGGGCCCTCACCCCTGGTAGTCCCATAGCCCTCCTCCTAGAACCCTGCTGAGCTTTCTCTATAGCCCTTGCTCTTCTCTTGCACTTGTGTTTGCTTTCATACTTTGTCCACCTCCTGATGGGCAGAGATCACCAGGATTCTTTTCACTCCATACCCAGGACCAAACACAGAGCTTGGTGCATGGTGAGTGCTTGGGGCAGAGTTGCTGAATGAATACCTGATGATCACAGGGTGGGGGAGCACATTGGGGAGGGTTCTTTGGCCACAGCACACAGAATGGTGAGAGCTGGCAGGAGCTGAGGGGGCACAAGCACTTCCCCCACCCAGGCTTATGTCACTGAGCACCTGCCATGGATGAGGGGGCTGCCTCGGTGTTCTGCTTTGAACACTGTGGGTCCTACAGTGATCTCCCTGGTTTGACCATGCTGGCTGCAATCCCAGCACTAAGAGCCAAGCAGCTGTTCAGGAAGGTCAGTGCCCAGATAGGGCTTATGGCCTTAATGTTATTTAATCTTCATCAGGGGTCAAAGGCATGCAGTGACCAACCTGATGGTCTATAGCTCAGAGGTGCTGGGAATGCCTTCTAAATTTATTTTCTTTCCACTGCCTCACAGTCTTTCAGACACTCAACAAACCTTTATGGAGTGCCTTCTGGGTGTCTGGCACCATGGCACAGGGTGTCAGGCACTGTCCGTGCTCTGTTAGAGCTGATAGCTGGGGAGGGGTAGAGTTGGGCATAACAATATGGTAAATGCCGACACAGAGACCAGGAGAAGGTGTTATGGGAACACAGAAAGCCACTCACTCCAGAGGGGACACATCAAGGCAGGCTTCCTGGAAGAGTTGACAACACATTGAGTCACTGGGAATTGTGCAGGTACAGGGACAGGTATGTTGGGAAGAGCAGCCTGAGCAGTGGATAGAGTGAGCATGTGTGTGCTGGGCCAGGCTCCATAAGCCACATGCCTTACTTTGCCAAAGGGCTGCTGATACAAAGTACCAGAAATGCGCTGACTTTTCGTAGGGGATTTATTTGGGCTAAAAGCTTACAAGACCATGAAAAGTCCAACTTGAGGCACCATAAAAGGTGCTTTCACCAGGAGGTAAAGCAAGAAGGCCACCCATCTCTGCTGAGACCCCTGCCTTTCTGCAGCTGTGGATAAACCAGGCATAGAGTTTGTCTCTTACTGGACCTCCTCACTCAGTCCCAGCACGGCAGGATCTAATATGGCAGAGTAGTTTTCCTGTGTCTGTCTGTGTATCTCTCTCTGTGTTTCCATATATATCAGACCCAGCAAGGGGGCAGAGATTCAACCTGAGCCAAGCCTCACTGACATAGTCCAATCAAAAGCACTGAATCAATCTTATCAAGTAATCTAATCCAAGGACCCTCAACTGAATTTAATGCAATCAAAGGATACCACAGGAATAGATTAGTTTAAAAACATAATCTTTCTCTTTTGGGGATTAAAATTAGACAGTGCTCATGGTTGCACAAATCTCTAAGTGTACTAAAACCCAATAAATTGCAAACTTTCAAACGCTTAATTGAATAGTATATAAGTTTTTATCTCAATAAAGGTGTTATATTAAAACAAAATTAGTTACCAACATCTACCAGGTCTTCCACATAATTCCACACTCTTTTCATGCACAGCAACTATATAAAGCCAGTTTTTGTTGCTTTCAATAGTAAAACTTACTCTATTTTAATTGTGTTTATCCAGTCTCCTACTAATAAACATTTAAGCTTATTTCTATTGTTATCACTATATTTATTATAAACATTACTGTAAGCAATATGCATATACATATAATGTGGTACACAATCTGAGTTTAATTATAAGATACATTGGTGGGTGGGTTAAAAAAACTCTAACATTTTCATGTATATTGAAATATTGCCTCATCTAAAGATGCTTTCCGCTTACATTTATTGATATGACAGTAAGGTATGTAACAAAATTTGTTGTCTTATTCTATATTAATTTTCTCATCTACTCCATATATTTTTATTTTGTTTCATCTTCTGTGCTTCCAAGTTGATAGTTTGGAATAATTTTTCTCAGATTTTAATTTACCTGTTAGGTAAATTTTAACTTTATTTATATAAACCTTTTTTTCCTGAGTAATAATGGCTAATGAATACCAAACATAAAAATAGAAATTACTAGCACATCTAAACATCCATTCATTTCATCTCTTTATCATCAGTATTTCTGATTTAGTTATTTCTAAATCCATATTGTTTTCCTTCTAATTATTCTAGTAATGCTGACCATATTTAGTACATTCTCTTAAATATTTGAGGAATTTGATTGAAAAATAACACACAATTCTTATTTACCCCAGTGTTTTTTTTAAATTGAGTGCTGCTGTAGGTAATTTACCAACTTCCCAGGACATTTGTTCTGCTTTTGTGTCCTTAGAATTATTTCTTCATTTATAAATATAGATTTGTTCACCAAAATAACTCTCTTGTTTCAATAATCTTTATCACTTGTTTATAGGAACATAGTGTTCATTTTACACCTACAGATTCAGATTTTCATATTAAGAGAAGTGTTTTTCCATTATTGCTGTGAATTTTTTTTTTCTATCAGTTCAGCTCTCTTCTCAAAAATTTTTTTACAATGGCTACCATTTTTCTGTCTTCCAGTCCTATTAATTTCTTTCTTCTTACCTGAATAGCAAGTCTACATTGACTACAAGATTATCTGTAGATCTACTGACCTTTGGCCAAAGCTGTGGAATCTGTTAACTAAAGCTAAATGGTTGTCAGTCATCACAGGTCCAGAGTTTTTTCAGATGTTTAATGCTATCTGCTTAGTTTTGTAGTTACAATAGGACTTTTGATTTGCACCTGAGATTGTAGAACCTGGGTGGAGAGGGGGATGTGATGGTACAGCCTGGCCACATTCATTGAATGTGCCTACATGACCAGCTCACTATAAGAGTTGTCAACACCTGAGCAGATTGGGCTTATTAATACCTCCCAATTTGTATATGTTATTGGTAGCTTGAGACATGGACTGAGCATGTGTCCTCTCTAACTCACAGTGGAAGGACAAAAATGTCCATGCCTGATGTTGTCAACCCCTCACAATGAATATTATCTTCTTTTCTAGTTGTAAAGCTCTTTCCTAAGTTTAAACTGCTTGCGTCCTGAGAGTCCTTTCAGCAATCAAACTAAGGTGAATAATGTGTATGAACACATGACTTTAATAATCCTTATTTCATCTCAAATCTAACTTCAATGTCCGTGCTTATGTTTTCTTCATTATCAATTTTCAATTTCAAATGTCTTACACTCCTTTAATATGTTTATGGTTTTATCTTACAATTATTTCACGATCATTGACAGATTAAGTTAAGTATTTCTCTTAAGTATTCATCTCATCATTGTTCAATATAATCAATCCATTTCACACTGCATTAACTACACTTGCTCTTTCTGTCTGTTTTACTCACAAGGCAAAACCTCTGGACACATCCTCCCTGCTGAACATGGTTTTAGAATAAGGCATGGTCTTGCTGACTGGTTTAACTTAAATTTATTATCTAAGAGTTCAAGTGAGTCATCAGTAATGTCCTTGATCTATTAGACTTGTTTCCTTTCCCCCTCAATTTCCAGCAGCCCTTCCAGTGCACTCAGTTTATAAATACTAATGCTATTTTAATTTCAAAGTAAGAGCATACATAAGACAAGGTTAGCCATTTCACACTATCACATATACAAAACTAATATATCTGTACCCACAGACTTTGTCTTCCTTCCTTATATCTTGTTAAAATACGTGAACTTCCCTTGTTTTTACACAAAACGAATCTATTCCCAGGATCATAAACTCAAAGACTTTGCTCCTTCAATTATTCTAACTCATCTATGGATCATAAATATTACCTGATCATCTCACTAGCCTCTACATATCTTAAAAATAAAGCACTATATTTCTCCAAATACTTCTATATTAATCTTCACTAATTTTTAGAAACCTTCTCAAATGAATCGTCTATTCTTATAACACAATGTTCTCTCCTGCCACACTCTTGCAAAGCCATTTACTGTAACATATTTTACACATCGTGTACACTGAAAGAAATATGGACCTTCACTAAGAACAAAAATAAATGTGATTATGAATATTTGTCCATTCTGGGGGTTCCTTGCAGGATTGGGATAAAGATGGGCATTCATTTCATCTATCTCAAGATAGAGCAGCTTTTTAGGTGGGATTTGATAAAAGCATTTGAAGACAATCTACATGCAGTAAGCAACACATAATGGGTCAAGCAGCAGAGAGACCTAAAAGCCTGGGCAGAACAAGGCTGAGGAGTAAGATTTTTATTGGGGTAAGGGCCTCCTGAAGCTAACACGAAACCTAGAGTACCCAGGATTCTTGTGCAAGCCCAGTATTGGAAACATGACCCTAAGATTGCACTTCTGGCTGATCTTTAGGATCCACCTAAGAAGGAGGTGATGGTCAAGCCAGAGTAGGAGGCAGCCAGGTTTTAAATGAAGAAGTGGTGTAGCTCAGAGCCAATCTGCAAAGAAAGGAAGAGATTTTTTAGTTTTGTTTTTTGTTTTTCAGTTCTTGGCATTGAAGGAAATATCTGTCAGGTCCCTGTCTGACTGCTGAGATAAGGAAATAGAGACCTCAGAAATAGCACATGGAGGCTTCCGGAAAGATGGCAGATATGTAAGACAAGAAACTCACCTTAGAACCAGAGATACAAACCCGCTGAAAGTGAAAGGTTGGAAAAAGATACTCCACACGAATAGTAACCAGAAAAGAGCAGGGGCAGCTGCACTAATATCAGACAAAACAGACTTTAAATGCAAAGAAGTTATAAGAGATACAGAAGGCAATTATATTTTAATAAAGAGAAAATTCCGCCAAGAAGATATAACAGTCATAAATATCATGCACCTAACCAAGGTGCCCCAAAATACATGAGATAAACTCTGGCAAAACTGAAGAGAGAAATAGACGTTTCTACAATAATCGTTGGAGACTCAACATCCCACCCACATCATTAGATAGAATAACTAGACAGAAGATCAACAAGGAAACAGAGAACTTGACAATATGATAAACAGGTTAGACCTAACAGACATATACAGAACACTGCATCTAAACTCAGTGGGTTATACATTCTTCTCAAGTGCCCATGGATCTTTCTCCAGGATAGACCATATGTTAGGGCACAATTCAGTGCTCAATAAATATAAAAAGATTGAAATTATACAAAGGACTTTCTCAGATCATAATGGAATGAAACTGGAAATCAATAATAGACAGGAAAAAAGTAAATTTGCAATGTGTGGAGGCTGAACAACACACTGCTAAATAATCAGTGGGACAAAGAAGAAAATTGCAAGTGAAATCAGTAAATATATTCAGACAAATGAAAATGAGAACACAATGTATCAACACTTCTGGAATACAGCGAAGGCAGTCTTGAGAGGGAAATTTTTAGTCCTAAATGCCTATATTAAAAAAGAAGAAAGAGCTAAACTCAAAGACTTAACTGAACAACTAGGGAAACTAAAAAAAAGAACAGCAAACCAATTCTAAAGCAAGCAGAAGGAAAGAAATAATAAAGATTAGAGCAGAAATAAATGAAAATGAGAACAAACAAACAAACAAACAAAAAATAGAGAAAATCAACACAAAACCAAAAGCCGGTTCTTTGAGAAGATCAATAAAATTGACAAACCCCTAGCTAGACTAAAAAAGCTAAAAAGAGAGAAAATGCAAATAAATACAATCAGAAATGAAAGGGGGGGGGAGTTACAAATAACCCCATAGAAATAAAAAGAATCATAAGAGGATATTATGAGAAACTATATGCCAACAAACTAGACAACCTAGATGAAATGGAAAAATTCCTAGAAATGCACAACCAACTTACACTGATGCTACAAGAAATACAAGAAATTAACAAACAAATCACATTTAAGGAGATTGAATACATCATAAAAAATCTCCCAGCAAAGAAAAGTCCAGAACCAGATGACTCCACAGGTGAATTCTACCAAGCATTTAGAAGAGAATTAACACCAATCCTGTTTAAACTCTTCTAAAAAATTGAAGAGGAGGGAAAATTACCCAACACATTTTATGAAGCCACCATCTTCCTAATACCAAAGACAGATAAAGATTCTACAAGAAAACAAAATTACAGACCAATCTCTCTAATGAACATAGATGCAAAAATTCTCAACAAAATACTTGCAAATTGAATCCAACAGCATATTAAAATATATACATCACGACAAAGTGGGATTTATTCCTGGTATGCATTGTTGGTTCAACATAAGAAAATCAATCAATGTAATACACCACATTAACAAATTGAAGGAAAATAAACCACGTGATCATCTCAATGGATGCAGAAAAGGCTTTTGACAAAATCCAGCATACTTTTTTGATAAAAACACTTCAAAATTTAGGAATAGAAGTAAAATTCCTCAATATAATAAAAGGCATATATGAAAAACTCACAGCCAACATCATACTCAATGTGGAAAGGTTGAAAGCTTTCCCTCTAAGATCAGGACAAGGATGCCCACTGTCACCATTGTTATTCAATATTGTACTACAAGTTCTAACTAGGGCAATTAGAGAAGAGAAGAAAAATTAAAGGCACCTAAATAGGAAAAGAGGAAGTAAAACTCTCCTTGTTTTCCTTGTTTGTGGATGACATGATTCTGTACTTGGAAAATCTTGACATATCCACTACAAAGCTACTTAAGATAATAAATGTGTTCAGTAAAGTGGCAGGATAAAAGATCAACAGGCAAAAATCATTTATGTTTTTGTACACTAGTACTGAACAATCTGAGGAGGAAATCAGGGAAAAAATTCCATTTTCAGTAGCAACAAAAAGACTCAAATACCTAGGAATTAATTTAACCAAAGAAGTACAGGACCTATATGCAGAAAACTACAAAATAATGCTAAAATAAATTTTAAAAGACCTAAACAAATGGAAACACATTCCATGTTCATGGATTGGAAGAATAAATATCATGAAGATGTCAGTCTTACCTAAACTGATTTATAGATTCAAGGTAATACCAATCAAAATCCCAACAGCTTACTTTACAGAATTAAAGAAGGCAATTATCAAATTCATTTGGAAGGGTAAGTATACCCGCATAGCCAAAAACATTCTAAAAAAGAAGAGCAATGTGGGAGGAATTTCACTGCCTGATCTTGAAACATATTACAAACTATGGTAGTCAAAACAGCATGGTACTGGCATAAAGATAGACACATTGATCACTGGAATAGAATTGAGAACCCAGAAATAAATCCTTACCTATACATTCAACTGGTTTTTGACAAACCTACCAAGTCCAAGTTAACAGGACAAAATAGTCCTTTCTCTTCAAGAAATGGGAGAATGGATATCTACAACCAAAAGAATGAAAGAGGACCCCTATCTCACCCTTTATACAAGAATCAACTCCAAATGGATCAAAGTTCTAAATATAAAAACCAGGACCATAAAACTACTATAAGAAAATACAGGGGAAAATATTCAAGACCTTGTAGTAGGTGGTGGTTTCTTGGACCTTACACCCAAAGCACGTGCAACAAAAGGAAAAATAGATAATTGGGAGTTCCTCAAAATTAAACACTTTTGCACATCACAGGACTTTGTCAAAAGAGTGAAAAGGCAGCCAACTCAATGGGAAAAAATATTTGGAAATCACATATTGGATAAGGGTTTAATATCCAGGATATATAAAGAGATGTTACAACTCAACAGTAAAAAGACAAATGACCCAATTAAAAAATGGGCAAAAGAATTAAATAGACATTTGTCCAAAGAAGAAATACAAATGGCAAAAAATGAACTTACACATCCTGGAGCTTTGCCACCAACCATAGACCACAGTTCACACCGTAGACCACACTCTCTCGCACTCAGTTCTGAGTGGTGTGTGCTGATTTAAATCGCCAGGATGTGTAAGTTCATTGAGGGTGGTGGGCCACACTTGTGGGAGATGTTTGTGTGGGATGTGGTGGGAGGTGTGGGAGGTGGGCAACATGGGAATCCCAGTGGGTTCCGTGTAATATTTTGGGTAATCTAAGCACCTCTTAAAATATATGTATATATATATATAACATTTTTGTAAGCAAATACACATATATGCATATATATTTTTATATCATTTTGCAAATGTTTGTATGTATTGTGAGAATTTTGATTTTTACCCACAATAAAAATAAATAAAAAAATTAAAGAAAAAAAAAAAAACAAGTGGCAAAAAATCACATGAAGAAATGCTCAACATCACTAATCATTAGG
>JAKSZT010046074.1:0-16476 GCA_026826555.1 Tolypeutes matacus
CAATGGCATTACCTTCCCCCCTCAAGCCCTATCTTTCAACCCCTGCCCACAGGAATTGTCCACACCCCAATGATATAAGCAAAGATATCAGCCAGAGACCTGAATTCCCCAATCTAACTCCAGGACCAAAAAGGAGCCCTCTGAATGATGCCTGCCAGAAGGAATGACTCTGTAGAGGCACAGCTAAAAATCAAGGACCTTTGTTTGAAAAGTGATAATAACTCATAACTGCCAACCTCAGAATGGAGCTGCCAAGAGGTCATCTACTCCCCCACCCCACCCCTGCCACCTTCTCTGCTCAGGATCTCAGAGCTGAAATTGGATTTCTAGTACTCAGTGCATGGCCCCCTAATGCAGCCCTACCCAGGACAAGTCTACTGGGGCCCAGTGAAGAGCAGTCCTGGCCCAGGCCTCCCAAGCAGGGTTCCTGAAGGCCTCCATGACCAGATAGGACCTGACACCCAGCAAGTATTTACACTTTGATGCTATTTTCTTCCTGTCTCCCTGGCCTAGAGCCAGATAGAAAGAAACACTGGGTTGGAATTCCTGCTCTCCCTCAGTGGTGTGACTACTTATCTCCTTTCTTAAACTCTCCAGTCCTCAGTCCTCCTGTTATGTAGGATGGGTCCTTCTGCCCTATTTCACACTTCACAGCTCCCATTTCCCATTTGAAAAACAAGAGAGGATTTAGAACCAACTTCTAGGAATGGTGGGAGTCATTTTAATTTGCCTGGGCTAATGGTTGGGAAAAGGGAATCAGCTCATTGACAAGAATACAGTTAATTTTATTGTGCACATACATTCCATGTGTGCATACATTGGTTAATTTTCTCATCCCTTCAGGGAGTGAGAAAAAGGTCCTGGTGCTTGAGAAAGTTATCTAAGGCCTCAGAGCCCAGGATGCCTGGCTCTGGGTCTGTGCTATTCTTCTGGATTCTTTCCCTTTCCCACTTTCTAGAACACTGAGTCAGCTCCCTAGGGCCTCCTAAGTGGATCAAGGAGATTTTGTCTAGTTTTCAATCACCATAAAGGCATGGCCTACAGCATGTTTGGTGCTTGTGTCTACCAGTCATGCTTTTGGAGGTGCATTTATCCCCTCCTGTCCAGAGGACACATTTCAAGTGGAGTCCCTCTGCTTGGCCATTTTGTTCATGGTCCAAGGTGAAAAGCCCTTTCTCTGGGTACCTATGTTGTTAGCTTTGAACTTGGTTTTCCAAGGCCTGGGTCATGTCCAGGGAAGAGTACACAAGGGAGAAGGTAGGTCAGGAGAAGATGTTGTGGGCACTGAGGGCTGCCCCAGGCAGTGTGGTTTGTGGAAAGTGTGCCTACCCACTCTGCTCTCAGGTACACTGGAACCAGGGGGCCTCAGACCTTCAGTATGGGGATATGGTACTCAGCCTTCCCCCTCCACCATCACCCTCTCTAACTTGCCCCCTGACTTACTTTGATCCTCTGAAATGATTTGCACCAGCTTGTAGTCTTCTGGCTTGTTCCATTCCAGGTTGTGTTCTTCCAGGGCCTTGTGGATCACAGCTGGAGCCCTTTCTTGGTCAGTCACCTGCAGTGGATCCAGATACATGTCCTCAGGGCTTGGGTCCTGGAGCCAGCTCCCCCAGAGTGCAGCTGCCAGAGACCCTATGGAGCCATCTCTAGTCAGGGCTGGGTCTATAGGGGCCTCACTGTCTTCCCTTGCTCCCCTGGGGAGACCACCATGGAATGAGGGGTCTTTCCAATATTTCCTACAACCATCTCCTATAAGAACCTCTACCTCTGTCTTGAGGCTGTTTCCCAGTGTGGGTCCAAACCCCTGTCCTATAGGTTGAATGCTGTCCCCTGGGTCCTCAGCCTGAAAACTGTTATGGGGTCCCAGGGTCATAGGGACAAAGGGTGACCATGAAGCAGATAGTGGGAACTGAAGAGTGATATCTAGGCCTCTTTTCTGTCACCTCCTGCCTCCCAATGATGGGAGATGGCTTATCCTGACCCTGTCCCTCCAGGACACCTCCAGGTAGCAGTGAAACCCAGGGCAAAGTACATGACATTTAGTCCAAGCCTAAATGTCAGAGAGGAGGAAGGGCGAGATGACAGGCCTGCCCTGGCCTCAAGGATGCAGCCAAGGTCAGCAAGGCCCAGACCACTGTTGCCTTGACCATGAGGGCCCAGCTACAGGCAGGGCTCAGGTCATGAGTTAGGCAAGTGACAGCTTATTAAAACCACACCTGCTCCTAGCCACAAGAGAAGTGCAGCCTGGGGTGGGTGTCTAACATGGCAGCTCAGCCAGCCTTTGTGCAGTGGGGCTGGGGTGGCTCCATCTGCATGTCCCATCCAGGATCTGGCTCCTGCTCATGCCTTGAAGGCCACCATTGTGGGGCAGACCCTATCCTAACTTCTAGGTCACCTCAGCAGCCCATCATTGGCTGGTGTCTCCACACACTGGTCCAATCTCCACTTTGAGACCAAAGGTCAACTGCTGTCCCTGTTCTGCTCTGACCCTCCAGTGAATCCCATCTCCACATGTGAGAAAGTCAAGCTCTGTTCATCAGCTCACAGGGCCTGATGTGACCCAGCTCCCAACACCTCTCTGACCTCAGCTCTTCCCCTTGACCCTTGCTTCTTCACCCTGGCCTCCAGGCTGTCCCTCTGGCTGGCCAAGCACATGTCCCCATCAGGGTTGGCAGGCTTTCCCCTCCTCCTCCTCTTTGAGGCTGCCTCATAGAGCCCTTCTCAGGCCTTCCTCTCTCAGTGTGCCAGCCTCAGCCCCTATGTCCACCATCCTGAGCCCTGACTGCCATCGAACTCACACTCTTCCTGCTTCTGGAGGGGGCTGTCTGTCCTTACCCACCCATTAGGAAGTCTGCTCCAGGGTGGCACGGAGGGAACATGTCATTCCTTATGAGTCTACTACCTGAACCACTGAGGGACCCGAGGGGATGGCCGCTTGTCCGGCTCACCAGGATGTTCTTGTACTTGTCCTTGTTCTCAAGCAGGCTGACGCAGACGATGCAACAGTTGCCCATGTGTTGTTTATAGCGTGGCCGTGTATCACGGCACTTGTGGCTGGTCCGCTTGCCCTTGGGTTTGATGGAGGACGAGGAAGACAACGTTCCTCCAGATGCTGGTGTGACAGTGGAGGATTTCTGTGATGATGTGGAGGTCGACTGCTCCAACTGGGTGACAGATAGATCAGCAGAAGGCCTGGAGGCTTGGAAAACCCCAGGGCTGCTTGAGAAGCTCCAGGAGGCTCTAGAAGTACTGTAGTTGTCAACAATTCTCGACCTCTTTGTGGACTCGGAGAGAGCCATCCCAGCACGGGAGAAGGAGGGTGAGGGCTGACATGAGAAGAGGTGGGCTGTCACCTTTGTTTCCTGGCCATCTTGGGATTCTGAGACATGGCCCAGGTGGATTTTCACCTTAGAACTTGAGGAGTTGGCCACGTGTATGTGAGGTGAGTCAGCTGCATCCCCGCTGCTGAAGTCAGGGCCACACTGGAGCTGCACACTGTAGTGGGTAGTGCTGCTACCACTGGACTCAGTGCCTGGGGCCTGGCTGCTGGAAGGACGGTCGGCTTACCTTGGGGGCCTCCCTGGAGTTGTAACCAAACTTCTGCCCTGCTACTACTGCACTTGCTTGGTGGTCTGCCCGTCTAAAGGAGTCAGTGGGCTTTGACTGCCTTAGAGATCATGCAGCATCACTCCATTCACAGAACAGGAAACAGGCCCAGAGATTGGGCAACTCTCCCCAGTCAAAGGCTTGGTCGGGTGTGGAGCGCTAAACTGTCAGGCTCCCCAAGCCCATGCTTACCCTGAAGATTCCCTGAGTCCTGAGCCAGCCCACACTTGCCCACCCTACATGTGGAACTCACTCGTCACTCCAAGACCTGATGCCTTCTGGGTGGTGTTTGTCCATGAAGCTCTTACTGGCCGCCTGGGTTGGGGGCTCCAGCTCACAAGATAGGTGGTAGCTACAGAGAGGACAGCGTGGTGGCTTTGAGGCTCCTGGGAACCACATCTCAGGGCTGCCTCCAAGTGTCTGCACAGGAGTTGGCATTCGGGTGCCCCAGAATCTTCAGACAGCAGGTCCCATGCTGAGCCAGGAGCCAGCAGGGCAATCCTGCCCCTATAGCTGCTAAATCCAGTCCTGGACTCACCTGTCAATCTCACTGAGCTACTTCAAGACCCCTAACCAGCCCTCAAATTGTTCATTGGGAACAAGAGAGTCATAGCAGCAGCCTGCCTGGAGCTGCTGGAGCTCAGCTACCATCTGGTATTCCTGGGGCCAGAAATAAGGAAGAGGCACTGCTGAGGTCTGGGTGGGCTTGCTGGGTGGGAAGGGGGCCAGTCACTGGTTTTGCTTCTATGGGTCCCCCACTCCTCCACTCCCTTCCAGGCACTACCTGCCCTCAGGGCTCAGTTCCCACATATAACACCCACCCCACATATAACCCCCACCCTCCAGAGGGAGGGGTCAGCCCTGTCTTTTCTCCTCAAACTTTCCCCATCAATCTAAGAGGAAGTTGCATGCAGTTTGGGGTGTCCTGCCCAGAAGGGCCCCTGTTTTCCATCTCCCCCTCCCACCCCCCCACCCCCACAGTGATGGCCACAGCTGCTCACCTTCTTTTTGTCAAAACTGACCATCCTCCCTTGGAAGGCAGAGAGTTTGCATCCACCATAAAGAGGCCCCCATCCATTGCCATGCCTACTGCCCCTTAGGCCCTGTCACACTGAATGACTGCAGAGTTCAACATGCATTGAGCACCCCAGACCAGGGATGGACCCAGGCAGACTTCTGGGTGCCAGGAGTGGGGACTGGGAGTGGAGACAGCCTATGAAGACAATGGAGAGATGGCCTCTTGGACCAGCCTCCTTTTACTCATCTGCAAGGGAGCCATGGTACCCCAGATCCTAGGGCACTGTGAGTCTCTCAGGAGATGTGGTGTGCCCACTGGTAAGAGCTCAGGGCTCAGGGAGAAGGCCTCTCCTCACAAGACTCAGGGTCCCTTTCCCACCCTGCCCCAGCCCCCAAGCTCACTTACATGCAGATACTCCTGCATAACATAGTCCACCACCAAAAATTGAGTGAGGAATGTCCCCAGGCATGGGAAAATGCCCTGGATGACACCCTGTGGCATAGGGTAGGGTGGGGATGAGCACAGGCTCTCAGTTGCCCCCAAGATCCCTCCCTGAATACTCCTCAGTCTCAGACCGTTAGGATCACACAGCTTTCCCCTGGGACAGTCTCACACACTTAGCTGTCACCCCTAAGATAACTTCCCAGCTTCCAAGGACTATTCTAAAATCACCAAGTTTATCCCCCTCTGCCACCCAATTCACACTGATTCAGGTCTTCCAGGCTCTTCCTCTGACTGGCTGGCTGCATCTAGTTCCCCCTGGATTCCCACAGCTCACTGCCCTAAAGGTCCCAGAGGAGGCAACACTGAAGGGAGGCCTTCCAAGCTCAGTGGTCCTGGAAGGATGGGCTTGAGGAGGGCCCCCATGCTGACTTGGAGGCCACACCATTCTGAACCTCCTGGCCTCAGGCAACTCACCTTCTCCTCCTGGGGCTGCTTCTGGGCTCTTTTGGGATTCCTCTCCAGGATACCAAACTTGGAGATCCCCTCCTGGCAAGGTTGAAGACAAGGTCAGTGAGGCCCTCCACCCCTCATCTATGGCCCCTTGGGTCTTGGACACCTGGACCAAGTGGGCAGGTGGAAATCTGCTGCCATCACATGCCAGATATCCCCTGCAGGAACTTTTGCAAGCTGTCTGGCCTCCCTGAACCTGTTTCTTCATCTGTGATCTGAGGTCAAAGACCTGATCATCTTCATCAGGAGTCCAGAAGCCTGTGTTGCATGCTATCGAGGATGCTCTGGCTATTACACTATCCAGCTCAGAGTCACAGGAACACTCAGCCACGTTTCTTACCCCCCCTTGAACCTCGCCACCTCACCATGAGGGTGACACCACTGGATGGTCATGCCTCTGTTCCGTGTGAGTCCTCAGAGGCAAATACAGCAACAAAATGCACACGTATCTGAAGGGAGCCCACCTTTCAGCCTGCCCTGAAGGGTAACCCATGCAAAAGACCCCATTCTGCTATTCTTTTATCCATTTGAAGTGACCTGCCCCCTGCTCTATAGAATGGCAGTGTGATGGGTGATTGGTGGGGACACAGGTGCTTCAGGAATTGGGATATTGGGTCACTCGGGCATGAAACCCCTGGGACAGGGAGCAGGTATGTGGCCAGGGTGGGATCCAGGTGCTGGGGTGCTCTCCTGGTGTTTTGTGACCCCCATCAGCACCTGCTCCACTTGGAGAAGGTGCTGGCACTGACAGGGACCACAATGTACCTGCACCTTTTGCAGAGAGATGGTACATATGAGCCCCTCCTCCAGCTACTCGTTGAAAACCTGTGTAGAGCTCTGTGAAGATATTGCCTGAGAGCCTGGCCAAGAGGCATCAGAGTGGCCTTCCCTACTCCACAAAGGAAGACATGCCTCATTTGGGCTGGGTCCCAGATCAGGCACAGATGGGTGTCTGCCTTCACCTTCAACCTCATTGGAGAGGAGATGACAGCTTGAGGGCTCAGAATTAACACTGGTACACATGGGTGCTACCCCAAGATACGCCTCCTCACCCTTCCTGCCATGACCTGGCAGGTGACAGGGAAGGACCTACTGGGTTCCCATCCCTGCTGGCCTGCTCCTTCCCATGGTGGTCTCATTGCTCATGCCTCCCACTCACTGGGAGGTGGATGGGATGTGGGGCTGCCCAGGCAAGTGCACAGTAGTGGCATGTGCTGAATTGGCTGGGCCTGGGCCACCCCATGTTACCTTTGGGTACCTCCTTAACGATGGTCAGGGGCTTTGTGGTTGAGGCCTGAGCCAATGTCGAAAGTGATAGAAAAGGGTCTCATTCCTAGGTTGGTTGAGACTTGAGCCTTGGGATCTAAGCACACAGCAGAACATGTTGCTCTCTTGAGCATCTCCTGCCAAGTGAGCTGGGAACAGGGTTGCCTTTGGAATCTGGGTGTCTGGTTACCAGAGTTCCAAGTTCTGTTGGGGTCTCTCACCAAGGAAGTGAGGTCACCTCCTTAGGTCTCCTTTCCCTGGCCTCCTCAATGGTTAAAACTCCTCAAAATCCCTCTGCAGGTCTTTCTGTCTATCCTCCTCACCTACACCATTTTGTTAACTGGACACAGTTCTGCCAGCAAGTTCCTCCGCACAGCTACCTGGGAAGGCCTGTGTGCAGCTTGGGCCTTAGCTATGTGGAGACCCAGCTGTATTGAGACCCACCTACTCCTTCTTTTCAGTTTTGTGACCCCAGACTACCCACCGAGGCACCCCAATTTCCTCATCAACACTGTGGGAATCATTCTAGCATCTGCTTCCCTGGGGTGTCATGAAGTATATGTGGGGCAAACACTGCAAACCCCAGTCTTGTTTCCCACATAGCTAATACACAGATGTAGACATAGAATAAACAGGAAAGGGATGGATATAACATTGAATACAACTCAAAACAGAGCTGGGTAGGCCTGTGTGATCTCAGGAAAATCACTTTCACTCCTGGTTTGCTGTCTCAGTCTGTACCATGATGAGGTTGAAATGAGATGAAATTCAGTCATTGTTACTGTGTCAGAATCCTTCCAGAGCCTTCCCATTGCATTTAGTGTCAGATGTAAGTGCCTCCTCTCAACCTCTGTGGTGGCTGCCTGTGCCCTGGGTCCCTGCTGTCTCTGCTTCCAGGTACAAGCAGCTTCATATACCCCCCCTTGGAGAGAGTCCTGGCCTGGTGACTCACTGCTAAACAAGGTCATATGGCTAAATGTCAGGGCATCCCTCATAAGACTTAAACAAAATGCTCTGCTGTCTTCACCACTCTCTCTTGTGAGCGAACTCTCACTCTCTTGGTCTATCTCCCATCCCAATATCAATCTTGTGGTTCAAAACAACAGAGCTGGGAAGCAGCTCCTCTCCATCTGAGCCTCAGTTGAGGCTCTGCCCACAGCAGCTGCCTTCCTAACCTCTCTGGCCACTCCCTCTACCTCCTTCTCTTCCCCTGCTGTGCCTTCTTCCGGGTACCCTCTCCCCACATGTGTGCAGGGCTGGCTCCCTCTTGTAATTCTGGTCACAATGTATCACTGCAATGTGTCCTTCTGGGCCCTCACCCCTGGTAGTCCCATAGCCCTCCTCCTAGAACCCTGCTGAGCTTTCTCTATAGCCCTTGCTCTTCTCTTGCACTTGTGTTTGCTTTCATACTTTGTCCACCTCCTGATGGGCAGAGACCACCAGGATTCTTTTCACTCCATACCCAGGACCAAACACAGAGCTTGGTGCATGGTGAGTGCTTGGGGCAGAGTTGCTGAATGAATACCTGATGATCTCACAGGGTGGGGGAACACATTGGGGAGGGTTCTTTGGCCACAGCACACAGAATGGTGAGAGCTGGCAGGAGCTGAGGGGGCACAAGCACTTCCCCCACCCAGGCTTATGTCACTGAGCACCTGCCATGGATGAGGGGGCTGCCTCAGTGTTCTGCTTTGAACACTGTGGGTCCTACAGTGATCTCCCTGGTTTGACCATGCTGGCTGCAATCCCAGCACTAAGAGCCAAGCAGCTGTTCAGGAAGGTCAGTGCCCAGATAGGGCTTATGCCCTTAATGTTATTTAATCTTCATCAGGGGCTCAAAGGCATGCAGTGACCAACCTGATGGTCTATAGCTCAGAGGTGCTGGGAATGCCTTCTAAATTTATTTTCTTTCCACTGCCTCACAGTCTTTCAGACACTCAACAAACCTTTATGGAGTGCCTTCTGGGTGTCTGGCACCATGGCACAGGGTGTCAGGCACTGTCCGTGCTCTGTTAGAGCTGATAGCTGGGGAGGGGTAGAGTTGGGCATAACAATATGGTAAATGCCGACACAGAGACCAGGAGAAGGTGTTATGGGAACACAGAAAGCCACTCACTACAGAGGGGACACATCAAGGCAGGCTTCCTGGAAGAGTTGACAACACAGTGAGTCACTGGGAATTGTGCAGGTACAGGGACAGGTATGTTGGGAAGAGCAGCCTGAGCAGTGGATAGAGCGAGCATGTGTGTGCTGGGCCAGGTTCCATAAGCCACATGCCTTACTTTGCCAAAGGGCTGCTGATACAAAGTACCAGAAATGCGCTGGCTTTTCGTAGGGGATTTATTTGGGCTAAAAGCTTACAAGACCATGAAAAGTCCAACTTGAGGCACCATAAAAGGTGCTTTCACCAGGAGGTAAAGCAAGAAGGCCACCCATCTCTGCTGAGACCCCTGCCTTTCTGCAGCTGTGGATAAACCAGGCATAGAGTTTGTCTCTTACTGGACCTCCTCACTCAGTCCCAGCATGGCAGGATCTAATATGGCAGAGTAGTTTTCCTGTGTCTGTCTGTGTATCTCTCTCTGTGTTTCCATATATATCAGACCCAGCAAGGGGGCAGAGATTCAACCTGAGCCAGGCCTCACTGACATAGTCCAATCAAAAGCACTGAATCAATCTTATCAAGTAATCTAATCCAAGGACCCTCAACTGAATTTAATGCAATCATAGGATACCACAGGAATAGATTAGTTTAAAAACATAATCTTTCTCTTTTGGGGATTAAAATTAGACAGTGCTCATGGTTGCACAAATCTCTAAGTGTACTAAAACCCAATAAATTGCAAACTTTCAAACGCTTAATTGAGTAGTATATAAGTTTTTATCTCAATAAAGGTGTTATATTAAAACAAAATTAGTTACCACCATCTACCAGGTCTTGCACATAATTCCACACTCTTTTCATGCACAGCAACTATATAAAGCCAGTTTTTGTTGCTTTCAATAGTAAAACTTACTCTATTTTAATTGTGTTTATCCAGTCTCCTACTAATAAACATTTAAGCTTATTTCTATTGTTATCACTATATTTATTATAAACATTACTGTAAGCAATATGCATATACATATAATGTGGTACACAATCTGAGTTTAATTATAAGATACATTGGTGGGTGGGTTAAAAAAACACGAACATTTTGATGTATATTGAAATATTGCCTCGTCTAAAGATGC
This sequence comes from Tolypeutes matacus, assembly GCA_026826555.1. NCBI lineage: Eukaryota > Metazoa > Chordata > Mammalia > Cingulata > Chlamyphoridae > Tolypeutes > Tolypeutes matacus. The sequence goes on from JAKSZT010046074.1 coordinate 10,079, forward strand.
TTTCCACTTACATTTATTGATATGACAGTAAGGTATGTAACAAAATTTGTTGTCTTATTCTATATTAATTTTCTCATCTACTCCATATATTTTTATTTTGTTTCATCTTCTGTGCTTCCAAGTTGATAGTTTGGAATAATTTTTCTCAGATTTTAATTTACCTGTTAGGTAAATTTTAACTTTATTTATATAAACCTTTTTTTCCTGAGTAATAATGGCTAATGAATACCAAACATAAAAATAGAAATTACTAGCACATCTAAACATCCATTCATTTCATCTCTTTATCATCAGTATTTCTGATTTAGTTATTTCTAAATCCATATTATTTTCCTTCTAATTATTCTAGTAATGCTGACCATATTTAGTACATTCTCTTAAATATTTGAGGAATTTGATTGAAAAATAACACACAATTCTTATTTACCCCAGTGTTTTTTTAAAATTGAGTGCTGCTGTAGGTAATTTACCAACTTCCCAGGACATTTGTTCTGCTTTTGTGTCCTTAGAATTATTTCTTCATTTATAAATATAGATTTGTTCACCAAAATAACTCTCTTGTTTCAATAATCTTTATCACTTGTTTATAGGAACATAGTGTTCATTTTACACCTACAGATTCAGATTTTCATATTAAGAGAAGTGTTTTTCCATTATTGCTGTGAATTTTATTTTTTCTATCAGTTCAGCTCTCTTCTCAAAAAATTTTTTACAATGGCTACCATTGTCTGTCTTCCAGTCCTATTAATTTCTTTCTTCTTACCTGAATAGCAAGTCTGCGTTGACTACAAGATTATCTGTAGATCTACTGACCTTTGGCCAAAGCTGTGGAATCTGTTAACTAAAGCTAAATGGTTGTCAGTCATCACAGGTCCAGAGTTTTTTCAGATGTTTAATGCTATCTGCTTAGTTTTGTAGTTACAATAGGACTTTTGATTTGCACCTGAGATTGTAGAACCTGGGTGGGGAGGGGGATGTGATGGTACAGCCTGGCCACATTCATTGAATGTGCCTACATGACCAGCTCACTATAAGAGTTGTCAACACCTGAGCAGATTGGGCTTATTAATACCTCCCAATTTGTATATGTTATTGGTAGCTTGAGACATGGACTGAGCATGTGTCCTCTCTAACTCACAGTGGAAGGACAAAAATGTCCATGCCTGATGTTGTCAACCCCTCACAATGAATATTATCTTCTTTTCTAGTTGTAAAGCTCTTTCCTAAGTTTAAACTGCTTGCGTCCTGAGAGTCCTTTCAGCAATCAAACTAAGGTGAATAATGTGTATGAACACATGACTTTAATAATCCTTATTTCATCTCAAATCTAACTTCAATGTCCGTGCTTATGTTTTCTTCATTATCAATTTTCAATTTCAAATGTCTTACACTCCTTTAATATGTTTATGGTTTTATCTTACAATTATTTCACGATCATTGACAGATTAAGTTAAGTATTTCTCTTAAGTATTCATCTCATCATTGTTCAATATAATCAATCCATTTCACACTGCATTAACTACACTTGCTCTTTCTGTCTGTTTTACTCACAAGGCAAAACCTCTGGACACATCCTCCCTGCTGAACATGGTTTTAGAATAAGGCATGGTCTTACTGACTGGTTTAACTTAAATTTATTATCTAAGAGTTCAAGTGAGTCATCAGTAATGTCCTTGATCTATTAGACTTGTTTCCTTTCCCCCTCAATTTCCAGCAGCCCTTCCAGTGCACTCGGTTTATAAATACTAATGCTATTTTAATTTCAAAGTAAGAGCATACATAAGACAAGGTTAGCCATTTCACACTATCACATATACAAAACTAATATATCTGTACCCACAGACTTTGTCTTCCTTCCTTATATCTTGTTAAAATACGTGAACTTCCCTTGTTTTTACACAAAACGAATCTATTCCCAGGATCATAAACTCAAAGACTTTGCTCCTTCAATTATTCTAACTCATCTATGGATCATAAATATTACCTGATCATCTCACTACCCTCTACATATCTTAAAAATAAAGCACTATATTTCTCCAAATACTTCTATATTAATCTTCACTAATTTTTAGAAACCTTCTCAAATGAATCGTCTATTCTTATAACACAATGTTCTCTCCTGCCACACTCTTGCAAAGCCATTTACTGTAACATATTTTACACATCGTGTACACTGAAAGAAATATGGACCTTCACTAAGAACAAAAATAAATGTGATTATGAATATTTGTCCATTCTGGGGGTTCCTTGCAGGATTGGGATAAAGATGGGCATTCATTTCATCTATCTCAAGATAGAGTGACTTTTTGGGTGGGATTTGATAAAAGCATTTGAAGACAATCTACATGCAGTAAGCAACACATAATGGGTCAAGCAGCAGAGAGACCTAAAAGCCTGGGCAGAACAAGGCTGAGGAGTAAGATTTTTATTGGGGTAAGGGCCTCCTGAAGCTAACACGAAGCCTAGAGTACCCAGGATTCTTGTGCAAGCCCAGTATTGGAAACATGACCCTAAGATTGCACTTCTGGCTGATCTTTAGGATCCACCTAAGAAGGAGGTGATGGTCAAGCCAGAGTAGGAGGCAGCCAGGTTTTAAATGAAGAAGTGGTGTAGCTCAGAGCCAATCTGCAAAGAAAGGAAGAGATTTTTTAGTTTTGTTTTTTGTTTTTCAGTTCTTGGCATTGAAGGAAATATCTGTCAGGTCCCTGTCTGACTGCTGAGATAAGGAAATAGAGACCTCAGAAATAGCACATGGAGGCTTCCGGAAAGATGGCAGATATGTAAGACAAGAAACTCACCTTAGAACCAGAGATACAAACCCGCTGAAAGTGAAAGGTTGGAAAAAGATACTCCACACGAATAGTAACCAGAAAAGAGCAGGGGCAGCTGCACTAATATCAGACAAAACAGACTTTAAATGCAAAGAAGTTATAAGAGATACAGAAGGCAATTATATTTTAATAAAGAGAAAATTCCGCCAAGAAGATATAACAGTCATAAATATCATGCACCTAACCAAGGTGCCCCAAAATACATGAGATAAACTCTGGCAAAACTGAAGAGAGAAATAGACGTTTCTACAATAATCGTTGGAGACTCAACATCCCACCCACATCATTAGATAGAATAACTAGACAGAAGATCAACAAGGAAACAGAGAACTTGACAATATGATAAACAGTTTAGACCTAACAGACATATACAGAATACTGCATCTAAACTCAGTGGGTTATACATTCTTCTCAAGTGCCCATGGATCTTTCTCCAGGATAGACCATATGTTAGGGCACAATTCAGTGCTCAATAAATATAAAAAGATTGAAATTATACAAAGGACTTTCTCAGATCATAATGGAATGAAACTGGAAATCAATAATAGACAGGAAAAAAGTAAATTTGCGATGTGTGGAGGCTGAACAACACACTGCTAAATAATCAGTGGGACAAAGAAGAAAATTGCAAGTGAAATCAGTAAATATATTCAGACAAATGAAAATGAGAACACAATGTATCAACACTTCTGGAATACAGCGAAGGCAGTCTTGAGAGGGAAATTTTTAGTCCTAAATGCCTATATTAAAAAAGAAGAAAGAGCTAAACTCAAAGACTTAACTGAACAACTAGGGAAACTAAAAAAAGAACAGCAAACCAATTCTAAAGCAAGCAGAAGGAAAGAAATAATAAAGATTAGAGCAGAAATAAATGAAAATGAGAACAAACAAACAAACAAACAAAAAATAGAGAAAATCAACACAAAACCAAAAGCCAGTTCTTTGAGAAGATCAATAAAATGGACAAACCCCTAGCTAGACTAAAAAAGCTAAAAAGAGAGAAAATGCAAATAAATACAATCAGAAATGAAAGGGGGGGGGAGTTACAAATAACCCCATAGAAATAAAAAGAATCATAAGAGGATATTATGAGAAACTATATGCCAACAAACTAGACAACCTAGATGAAATGGACAAATTCCTAGAAATGCACAACCAACTTACACTGATGCTACAAGAAATACAAGAAATTAACAAACAAATCACATTTAAGGAGATTGAATACATCATAAAAAATCTCCCAGTAAAGAAAAGTCCAGAACCAGATGACTCCACAGGTGAATTCTACCAAGCATTTAGAAGAGAATTAACACCAATCCTGTTTAAACTCTTCTAAAAAATTGAAGAGGAGGGAAAATTACCCAACACATTTTATGAAGCCACCATCTTCCTAATACCAAAGACAGATAAAGATTCTACAAGAAAACAATATTACAGACCAATCTCTCTAATGAACATAGATGCAAAAATTCTCAACAAAATACTTGCAAATTGAATCCAACAGCATATTAAAAGATATACATCACGACAAAGTGGGATTTATTCCTGGTATGCATTGTTGGTTCAACATAAGAAAATCAATCAATGTAATACACCACATTAACAAATTGAAGGAAAATAAACCATGTAATCATCTCAATGGATGCAGAAAAGGCTTTTGACAAAATCCAGCATACTTTTTTGATAAAAACACTTCAAAATTTAGGAATAGAAGTAAAATTCCTCAATATAATAAAAGGCATATATGAAAAACTCACAGCCAACATCATACTCAATGTGGAAAGGTTGAAAGCTTTCCCTCTAAGATCAGGACAAGGATGCCCACTGTCACCATTGTTATTCAATATTGTACTACAAGTTCTAACTAGGGCAATTAGAGAAGAGAAGAAAAATTAAAGGCACCTAAATAGGAAAAGAGGAAGTAAAACTCTCCTTGTTTTCCTTGTTTGTGGATGACATGATTCTGTACTTGGAAAATTTGACATATCCACTACAAAGCTACTTAAGATAATAAATGTGTTCAGTAAAGTGGCAGGATAAAAGATCAACAGGCAAAAATCATTAATGTTTTTGTACACTAGTACTGAACAATCTGAGGAGGAAATCAGGGAAAAAATTCCATTTTCAGTAGCAACAAAAAGACTCAAATACCTAGGAATTAATTTAACCAAAGAAGTACAGGACCTATATGCAGAAAACTACAAAATAATGCTAAAAGAAATTTTAAAAGACCTAAACAAATGGAAAAACATTCCATGTTCATGGATTGGAAGAATAAATATCATGAAGATGTCAGTCTTACCTAAACTGATTTATAGATTCAAGGTAATACCAATCAAAATCCCAACAGCTTACTTTACAGAATTAAAGAAGGCAATTATCAAATTCATTTGGAAGTGTAAGTATACCCGAATAGCCAAAAACATTCTAAAAAAGAAGAGCAATGTGGGAGGAATTTCACTGCCTGATCTTGAAACGTATTACAAACTATGGTAGTCAAAACAGCATGGTACTGGCATAAAGATAGACACATTGATCACTGGAATAGAATTGAGAACCCAGAAATAAATCCTTACCTATACATTCAACTGGTTTTTGACAAACCTACCAAGTCCAAGTTAACAGGACAAAATAGTCCTTTCTCTTCAAGAAATGGGAGAATGGATATCTACAACCAAAAGAATGAAAGAGGACCCCTATCTCACCCTTTATACAAGAATCAACTCCAAATGGATCAAAGTTCTAAATATAAAAACCAGGACCATAAAACTACTATAAGAAAATACAGGGGAACATATTCAAGACCTTGTAGTAGGTGGTGGTTTCTTGGACCTTACACCCAAAGCACGTGCAACAAAAGGAAAAATAGATAATTGGGAGTTCCTCAAAATTAAACACTTTTTCACATCACAGGACTTTGTCAAAAGAGTGAAAAGGCAGCCAACTCAATGGGGAAAAATATTTGGAAATCACATATTGGATAAGGGTTTAATATCCAGGATATATAAAGAGATGTTACAACTCAACAGTAAAAAGACAAATGACCCAATTAAAAAATGGGCAAAAGAATTAAATAGACATTTGTCCAAAGAAGAAATACAAATGGCAAAAAATGAACTTACACATCCTGGAGCTTTGCCACCAACCATAGACCACAGTTCACACCGTAGACCACACTCTCTCGCACTCAGTTCTGAGTGGTGTGTGCTGATTTAAATGGCCAGGATGTGTAAGTTCATTGAGGGTGGTGGGCCACACTTGTGGGAGATGTTTGTGTGGGATGTGGTGGGAGGTGTGGGAGGTGGTCAACATGGGAATCCCAGTGGGTTCCGTGTAATATTTTGGGTAATCTAAGCACCTCTTAAAATATATATATATATATAGCATTTTTGTAAGCAAATACACATATATGCATATATATTTATATATCATTTTGCAAATGTTTGTATGTATTGTGAGAATTTTGATTTTTACCCACAATAAAAATAAATAAAAAAATTAAAGAAAAAAAAAAAACAAATGGCAAAAAATCACATGAAGAAATGCTCAACATCACTAATCATTAGG
>JAKSZT010046099.1:3284-16996 GCA_026826555.1 Tolypeutes matacus
CCCTAAATTGGTCATATCAAGTAAGCTTAATACCTTGGAATTGAATACAATCAAAGGGAATCACACCCAGAGGAACAGACTAGTTTACAAACGTTATCTTTCTCTTGTTGGGATTCATAAATAACATCAAACTGCCACAGTGCATATATGTTCATATTTGTTAGATCTTCCTGATGAATAGATCCTATATACCATCTTTCTTTGTTCCCTTTAACAGTTTTTTCTTCAAGTCTCTTTCGCTGATATTACTATAGCCACCTCAGCTCTCTTTTGGTTACTATTTGCATGGAAGAGGTTTTCCATCTCTCACTTTCAACCTAGTAGTGTCTTTCAATTTAAGGTAAGTCTCTTGTAAATAGTATAAGGCTCAGTCATACTTTTTTAACCATTATGCCATTCTCTGCCTTTAGAGTGGAGATTTAAAGTAACTGTTTGTAATACAGAGCTTTCTTCTGCCATTTAAAGTAACTACTGGTAATATAGGACTTTCTGTCATTTTTCTATTTGGTCTTTGTAAGTCTTGTGTTTTCCTTTCCCTTAATTCTTCTATTACTGTCTATTTATATCTTTATTTTACTTTTTGTATTCTACCATTTTGAGTCCTTTCTCTTTTCCTTTAGTGTATATTTTTCAGACATTTTCTTTTTGGCTACAATAAGGTTTAATTTTAACATCCTAAATCTATAACAATCACATTTAATTTGATACCAACTTAAAATCAATAGCATTCAAAACCTGTGTCCCTATATATTTACATCCTCCGACCGTTTGGAGTACTTATTACAGATTATGTCTTTATAGATGGGCTGTCCAAATCATAGATTTATCATTACTCTTTATTATGCATTTGCTTCTTTGATCCAGTAAGAAGTAAAAAGTGGATTTACAAGCCAGTAATACAACAGTACTGACATTTATATTTCCCCTATCATTATTACATTACCGAAGAACTTTATTTCTTCATGTAGAACAGCGTACTGTCTAGTTTCTTTTCTTTTCTATCTGAAGAATTGCTGCAGATCCACGTGGCATGTGGAAAGGTGATCATGGAGCTCAATCGAAAAATACATAGTGGCACCCTACATGTAAAGGGGCATTGCAGAATTCATCTTATTGGAAGAATGACGCAGAAAATAGTCCCTGCTTCTTCAGCTTCCATTGCACTAGGGAGTCAGACACCTATACTTGATCTATAAGCATGAGGGTGAGTAACACGGTGGTCTGATGCATTCATGGCTCTCTCTAGGTGTGAGCATGTCCTCCCCTTATTTCAATAGAGGAAAGAATTGTGGACCAAAGAAAATTATGAGCCGTCCGTGGGTCAGAACGACGGGCCCCAAATTCCACAGTTGCGCTGGAAATATGCGGTGGGGATAGTGCCAGAGAAAGGCACATCAGATGCCTGCGTCACACAAATCAGATGTTTTGCACCCTGGTTTGATTTGTCCCCACCTGCACCATCCTGCAAATGGGATCCAGGAAAGTAGACGTGTTGAGCAAATTTCTCCCCACTCTGCCCAGGTGCTGAATTAAATGTCCTGAGCTGTAGGCAAGGTGGGGTAAGGCAGTTCCTATGCCAACAAAACCAATATGAAGGGGATGTGACACTCACAGGCCTTCAAAGGATATTGCAGCTCTTGCTATCTTGGCCTGAGGCTGAGATACATTTGGAACCTGAAAATGGGCAGGAGGTCCCCATTCACCAGGTACTTAGGAGCGCCTAATTTTCGAAACAGAGTGCGATGAGCAGAGCAGTTGCTGCATATCTCTGCTTTTCTGCAATCCCTTTCTGGAGAGAGCAGGGAAGACAGAAATATATGGCAAGGATCCCTGATATAGGTAAGATTTGTGCAAAGATTGGACACGAGCCTTCTATCATTGACAAGAGCCCTCTCTCCCCATGTAGGGACAGTCACCTCTGTCAGATCTGAGAGTGTATGGGGAGTGGTTGCAGGGACTGGAGATGGACAGGGACATGCACAGGAGCCCTCCCAAAACAAACTCATGGACACTTTGAGAAGAGAAAGTGGGCTGAAAGGGAATTACTCCAATCTGAAGTCTACACTCCTCTCACAGTGCCATCGGCTCTCTGCTCAGAAACCAGGGGGAGCGTCCCATGCCTTTTAGATTTGCCTTTTAGATTTCATTGCCAGCCACCAAGGGATGGGGCTCAATGCCCTACTGACGTGGCCCAGCCAAGGCCCTAATCATAACTTATTCATGCCCGGATTAACAGACCAGTTTACAATCATAATCCAATATCTATTTTTGGAATTCATAACTGTATTAAACTAACAAACTGATACAATAACTCCACAATACCTCACCTCCACTCACCATTCCTCCCCTAACTGAGGACCAAGAAAGACTTTTTTTTCTCTGAAGTGAAATTGTACTCTGCATTTAATTGGATAAGTTTTGTGACCTGAGCTTCCCTTTTGACCTTTTTGACAGGAAACTCAAAGCTCCATTTTTCTCCTTTCTTGCTGCAAAGCTCCTTTCTACAAATCTAGGTTTCTTTATCTTTTAAGAAATCCCAATTTATTATTTTTTTAATTTAATTGACTATTAGTTTATGGAGGGCTTTACTCAGTTCACAGGTTTAAGCTCTGTCCTTTTGTATCTGCCTTATTTCTTGCATCATGATGAGTTCAAGGTCAATCCATGTTACAGCATGTATCAGAATTTCATTCCATTTCATAGCTGATAAAGTATACCCCATTTTGTGTATCCATTCATCTACTGATGGACATTTGGTTTGCCTCCTCATTTTGGCCATTGTGGATAATGCTGCTATGAGTACTGGTGAAAAGATATCTCTTTGAGATCCTGCCTTCAATTCTTTGGTGTTATATACCTAAGGTTGGAATTTCTCAGTCAAGGAGAAATTTAACTTGTTCCAAGTTTAACTTGTTGAGGAACTTCCTATCTCTTTTCCACAGCAGTTGCACCATTTTACAACCCCATCAACTATGTACAAGGAATTCTCCACATCCTCACCAAAACGTGTTACGTCCTGGTTTTTCATTTTTTTTTTGGTTTTTTAAATAAAACCCATCCTAATGGATGTGAAGGGGCATTTCATGATGGTTTTGATTTGCATTTCCCTAACAGCTAATGATGTTGAGCATCTTTTCATTTGCTTATTAGCTATTTGTATATCTTCTTTGGAGAAAGGTCTAGTCAAGCTCTTTGCCCAAGCTCCACAGTTGAGCTGGAAATGTGTGGTGGGAGTAGTGGCAGAGAAGCGCATATCAGATCCCTGTGTCACTCAAATCAGATGTTTCGCACCCTGGTTGATATCTCCCCACCTGCACCATCCTGCAAATGGGATCCAGGAAAGTAGATGAGCTCAGCAAACTGCTCCCCACTCTGCCCAGGTGCTGAATTAAGGGTCCTGAGCAAGGTGGGATAAGGCAGTTCCTTTGCCAACAAAAACAAATATGAAGGGGATGTGTCACACACGGGCCCTCAAAGGATATGGCAGCTATTGGTATCTTGGCCTGAGTCTGAGGTACATTTTGAACCTTGAAGATGGGGCAGGAGGCCCCCATTCACCAGGTACTTAGTAGTGCCTAATTTTCGAAGCAGAGTGCGATGAGCAGAGCAGTTGCTGCCTATCTCTGCTTTTCTGCAATCCCTTTCTGGAGGGGGCAGGAAAGACAGAAAATATGCAATGATCCCTGACAGAGGTAAGATTTGTGCAACGTTTGGACACGAGCCTTCTATGATTGACAGTAGACCTCAGTCACCATTTAGGGGACAGTCAGTAACTGCCAGATCTGAGAGTATTTGGTGAGTGGGTGCAGGACCTGTGGATGGGAAGGACAGGCACAGGAGCCCTCCTAAAACACTCATGGATACTTTCAGGAGAGAAAGTGGGCTGAAGGGGAAGGTCTCCCTTATCTGCAGACTACTCTTCTCTCACAGTGCCATCGGCTCTCTTCTGAGAACCCACGTGGAGTGTCCCAGTGCGGACTTTTTCCAGTCTCACTGCTGCTTTATTCTCAAGGAACTAATGGCTTCCAAGTCTAGACAAATTTTGGGCTTGGCATGTCAGTGGAGGTCCCTCCTCCCGGTCCCCAGCTTGCCTTCAACCAATCAGGGATTTTAAGGCAGAAGGTGAGGATTTCTGGGAGTGTGTGCCTGTGATCTTGAGCACTTGGCATGGGTGGAGAATCCAGGCTGGATCTCCAGGGCTGGGATTGTCCAGGTGTAATAGGAACCTCAAAAGGCACATCAGTTGGACCTCTACCTGGGAAAGTTTCCTGGTGTGTGGGTGATGGGTTTGGGCATTTTGCACCTGAAATGCTTCGGCATATTTTGTGTCCTGGAATCTGTCAAGACATGAATCTTCCTACTCTTCCAGCTCTAGTGTCACCTCCATCACCTTCGTCTACTTTAGCTCCTCCTCCAGCTATGGATCAAAATCCTACCCCTGCTGCGGTACATGAATATCTGCAGCCATTTCCAACGTCAGAGTTTGGACTACCTTTGGAGTTCGAGCACCGTCCAGGCTGCGTTATTGATTCTGTTACCCTGAGTGCACTTTCAATATCCACTCCCCAGATGGTGGAACAAATAACACCAGGGCCAGCTATGGAGCTTCAGATTACACCATTCCCATCTCCAGCATCCTTTTCTCCAGCAGAGATTTCTGAAGACCTGGAGACTGCCCAAGTGCCACATGAAGACTTAGACCCATTACATCTTCTGGCAGTCCAAAAGAAGGAGACTTCCTTCCCTCAGCCTGAGAAGGCCATTTTGTTCCTCATTGCAACATTTTTTTTTTCATCTTCTTTATTTTTCATGGTTACATTTATTTTTTCCTTTTAAGTATATATTAAACTTATTTACTTATTATTATCCTGTTGTAGTGTGCATTTCAGGGTCTTAGGTACATGTAAGTTTGAATAACCTTGGTCACTGTCTGGTCCTGAACTTGTCTTCACCCCTAACTGAAACCTCACCCTACTGACATTCATTCTCCAATCTCACCACATTTGCATGCTGAGAACCACTAATCTGCTTCTTCTCCTTGTACCTCCATGGCCTGGGCCCTGCTTGCAGCATGTAGAGAGTCTTAGGATTTGGCCCATATTCAAGCTAAGTCAAGGAGCCTTTATAATTTTTTGATAGTTAGGGACAGTGCAGCTCAAGGAGTTTAAGTGATCAGCTGGAATGTCAGGGAAAGGGGTTTGGAAAGCAAACCAGGGCTCCCAGCAGGACCAGGTGTCTGTTGTCTTATTCACGTCTAGGTGGCTAGGACCCTCCCATCTTCTGCTACCTGCCAAGTGCTCAGTCCCCCACACCTTTTACAGTTCTGTCAGCATCTGTCCAGGAGGAAATTATGGGCTTGTTTACATGATATGTCCACAAACGAGCTGGTGGTGAAGGTCATCACTGTGACATCCTAAATATTGTCAACATGATCCCCCACACCAAGTAGAACAGGAGGGTATCCAGGGGAAACATGAAGGTGGAGATCTTGGTCCGCCTGAAGATGTCAGGGGTGAATGCCCAATTTGGCCAGGTGCTTACCAGGCGTATCCACCTCAGGGAATATCCCTGGCGGGAGGCTGTTGACAGAGCATGAATTACTCTGGGGAGTAACCCAGAACTCCCAAAGAAACCAGGATTCTTATTTCTGAGCAAGAAAACCCATCAGCCTTATTTAAGGTTTTCACAATTTAATACCTGTATTAGTCAGCAACAGGGATGCTGATACAAACTCCCAGAAATCTTTTGGTCTTTATAAAAGGTATTTATTTGTGGTAGAAGCTTACAGTTACCAGGCCATAAAGCATAAGTTTCTTCCTTCACCAACGTCTGTTGCCACGTGTTGGAGCAAGGCAGCTGCCGACATTTGCCGGGGTTCATACTTCTTGGTTTCCTCTCTTCCCAAGGCTCCTTTTCTCTCTGGGCTTCGCTCCTCTGTTTCCTCCACAAGGCCAGCTGTAGACTCTAAGACAAAAGGCTTGTCTCTATACTGGGGCCTTCTCTCCTTCCTCACCACCAAGCTACTCCATCTGCTTGCTTCCCCGCGTTCCAGCATCAAAATTCCAACATCAAAACTACTCCAACTCTGTCTTTTGCTATGCCTTTTATATTTGATGGCCCAGCCACCAAGGATTGGGGCTCAATGTCCTACTGATGTGGCCCAGTCAATGCCCTAATCATAATTTAATCATAATTTAATCAGATTATCAGACCAGTTTACAAGCATAATCCAATATCTATTTTTAGAATTCATAACTATATTAAACTACCAAAGTGCTACAATACCTCACCTCCACTCAACTTTTTGAGGCATCTTTCTCCCCTGAGTACCAAGAAAGACTTTTTTTTCTCTCCAAGTGAAATTGTATTCTGCATTTAATTGGATAAGTTTTGTGCCCTCAGCTCCCCTTTTTGACCTTTCTGACAGGAAACTCAGAGCTACATTTTCTCCTTTCTTGCTGCAAAGTTCCTTTCTACAAATCTAGGTTTCTTTATTTTTTAAGAAATTCCAACTTATTTTTTAAAAAATTTCAATGACTATTAGATTATGGAGGGTTTTACTGAGTTCACAGGCTTAAGCTCTGTTCTTTTCTATCTGCCTTATTTCTTACAACATGATGAGTTCAAGGTCAGTCCGTGTTACAGCATGTATCAGAATTTCATTCCATTTTATAGCCGATAAAATATACCCCATTTTGTTTATCCGTTCATCTACTGATGCACATTTGGGTTGCTTCCAAATTTTGGCCACTGTGGATAATGCTGCTATGAGCATTGGTATACAGATAACTCTTTGAGACCCTGCTTTCAATTCTTTAGGGTTATATACCTAAGAGTGGAATTTCTGAGTCCTAGAGAAATTAACTTGTTCCAAGTTTAACTTGTTGAGGAACTTCCCAACTCTTTTCCACAACAGCTGCACCCTTTTACAATCCCATCAACTATGTACAGGATTTCTCCACATCCTCACCAAAAACATCTGTTACTTTCTGTTTTATTGTTTCTTGTTTTTTTGGGTTTTTTAAAATAATGCCATCCTGATGGGTGTGAAGTGGCATTACATGATGGTTTTGATTTGCATTTCCCTAACAGCTATTGATGTTGAGCACCATTTCATATGCTTATTAAGTATTTGTATATATTCTTTGGAGAAAGGTCTAGTCAAGTCCTTTGCCCATTTTTCAATTGGGTTCTTTGATTTTTTGTGTTGAGATGGGGTATATAAACAGCTAGTCTGCATATTAAACCCTTATCATGTTGCGGCTGTCAGATGAGAAACCCAAACGGCACTTGGAGAAGCAGAGGAACCAGGCTTTATTTCGTGCGCAGGCCGAGAGGAAAGTTCGGTTTCCAAATTCTGGGCCCTCAGCCCCAGTTCTCTGGATTTTTTATTGGTGTCTGCAGGCTCCCATTCATTGGCTAGTGAGTTGGCGGGTGGAATTTTTCCATTATCTTAGGTAACTAAGCAAGCTTGTTACAGATGAAGAACTGAAGGTTACGAAATCAAGCAGGCAGTGTTACAGAGCCAGAAGTGCACGTTTCAGTTCTAAGGCGGGAGATTCTTGTCAGGTAAAGGGGGAGGGGTAAGGCTGCAGTGACTTTTCCTTATCATTTCCCTCCTCTGATGCCCTCAAAATTCCCATAGGGCATCATCTATACTCAGGGAACAGTATCCTCTTAGGGCTGGAATCTTGGTTGTAGTAATGTTTGATATCGTTGTTTCAGCGACCTGCTGAGTGCCTTGATCAGGCATGGGCCAGAGATTGCTGCTATGAGCAAGATGAATAAGGGTCCAGCCAGGGGTAGAAGCCAAGAGGTCCACAGTCCGAGGTTCTAGCCCCCGAATCCGTTTAAGTGGATTTTCCTCTTTTGGATTTGATCTCTAAGTTCTTTCACTTTGGTAGTGACTATTCTTGTCTCATTAACATAATGAAAGGACTCTTCCCCCAGGAAGATACATGTCCCCCCTCTCCTCACAAACCGAGTCTTCGGATAACTTATAACATTCTGCCAACATATGGGTAAGGTGGGTAAAGGAAGAGGAGGGTTGGGATTTCCTGCAAGCTGTTTCAATCTATCTGTGCTGAGAGAGGGGCTGTCTTGTAACAACTGGAGCAGGGCTGGTAACTGGCGTCAGCCCTGAAGGAGAATAGGAAAAACAGCCTAAGGCACAGAAACATCTTATTATGCACCAGTATGCTGTAGGAATTAGGTTTCTACTCACAACAGTCCAGACTGCAGGGCCACAACCCCGACAATTCCAAACACCTTGGCTTAAGGCTGCATAAACACAGGCCCCACCAGGAGCAGGGGACCATTCATCTGGTGTTCAGCGGGGTTGGTGCTCGAGGATCTCGGGTGATTTGCACTCTCAGGGGGTGGTTGGGTACGGTGTGCTGCCCAGCTGTTCTGCTCCTTATCGTGATGGGCCTTCTTGACCCTGGAATGATGAATCCAGGGGGTGATACCTGCAACTTTAATCGCAGTGGGAGTTACAAGGATTCCAGTATGTGGCCCGTCCAGGAAGGCTGGAGGGGTTCTTTCCTCCAGTCTTTGACCCAGAAAGGGTCCCCTGGCTGATGAGGGTGCACCGGGTGTCCCAAGGGAATGAGGTTTTGTGACAGGACAGTTTTATGTATTTCAGCTAGAGTTCTTCCAAGCTGCTGGAGAATGGAAAATAGGTTGGCCTCCCCCGGAAGCCTGAGACTTCCTCTGATCCCCCGGATGATTGGGGGTGGCCGCCCAAACAGAATTTCAAAGGGAGAGTAGCCTGTGGGTCCTGGGGTGCACCTAACTCAGAGAAGGGCCAAAGGGACAAATCTACCCAGGGGGGATCACTTTCCTGGCAGAATTTTGCTAGGGTGGCTTTGAATGTTCGATTCATGCGCTCAACTTTCCCTGAACTTTTAAGCCTGTGCTACTTTGTTTTTTTTTTCCGTGTACAAACAGGTTAAAGTCTTGAGTCACATTTGGAAGCCCCAAGGCGGGGGCTTGGCTGAGTTGTTTCTTGATGTCTTGAAAAGCCCTCTGTTGGACTTCTCCCCAGGCAAGAGATTCCCTTTCTTGACCCACCAGAGTTTTGTAAAGGGGTCTGGCCATTGCTGCAAACCCAGGGATCCAGATGCGGCAGAACCCTGCCGCTCCAAGAAACTCAGAGAGCTGTCTTTTCGTGGTGGGTGTGGGGATGGAGCAGATCACCCTTTTCAACTCAGGTCATAAGGTCCGGAGCCCTCACGAGATGTTGAACCTTAGGTATTTGACCCATTGTCTACAGATCTGAGCCTTTCTCAAACCAGTCCATGTTAAAAGTTGGAGTAGAGTTTGAGTTCCCTTCCAGCAACTTCTTCCATGTGAATTCGCCATTCTTCACTTAGGGGCAAGGTGACGAGGAAGGTGGGACTGGTTCCAAGGCTTAAGTTTGCTGGCCCTTCAGGTTTGAAAGTAATCTGGGCCCCAAGTTTGGTTAGGAGGTCTCTGCCAAACAGGGGAACCGGGCACTCAGGCAGGTATAGAAACTCATGAGTTACTTCATGGCTGCTGAGATGGCAGGTCCTTGACGGTCAAAAAGGCCGTCGGTTCGAATGGTCTCCAGTCGCACCTGTGACATTAGCAGTCTTTCCGCTAAAGGGGGCAACGGGGGTTGTGACTGCAGCATGTTCAGCACCAGTGTCCACCATGAACGTCATTGTCTGGCCCCCGACTTGTAATTTGACCATGGGCTCTTGGGGGCCAAGTTCCAGTGAGCCCCGTCCCCCAATTCAGGGTTGAATCCTGCCAGCCCGATCTGGTGATCTTGGGGCTCAGGTCGGTATTTTCCTTTAGGGGTGCTTCCTCTTGGTGTCTGAGACTTCTGGGGGCACTCATTTTTCCAGTGCCATTAGTGCATTGGTCTCTGGCCAGCGGCGTTCTCCTGGTGCTTCCCCTCTTTTGCACGGTGGTCCGTTTTGCCTGGTGGGGTCGGCATTTCCCAGGGCTGCCACTAGTAGGGAGGTTTGTTGTTTCACTCGCTTCTTGGCTTCGCTTGGCAACTTTGTCCCAATTGATGAACCTTTTGTTGGCAAGCTCTAGCTGTTGAGAGATGTTCATGCCTGCAAATCCTTCCAACTTTTGAAGTTTTTTTTTGATGTCTGCCACCGCTTGTGCCACGAAACATCATTCACCATCCTCTGGTTTTCTGGAGCTTCTAGTTTGAAGGGAATGTAGATCCTGAACCTCACAAAGACGTTCATAGAAATCCCCAGGAGATTCATCAGGTTTTTGAATAACTGACGTTGTATTTGTCATGTTCATGGGTCATTTCGCCCCTTCTTGGACCCCTCAGAGGAGCGCTTCCCGATATAGTTGAAGCACAGCCAGTCCCTGTTCAGTGTTAAAGTCCCAGTTAGGCTTAGCTTCCGGTGCCGCCACCGGTGCCCAAACTCTGGGTCTAGGACACCAGCAGGGATCTGCTCTTGTCCTGAGGCCGAGGTGGACCCTGCATCTCACGGAGGGGCATTTGCAATGATGGCTGCGCCAATCAGTCTCCTTGCCAATGGGAGTACAGGACTCCCCTCTGGGGGTGTTCTCGGTTCTACAAGGGCTGGGGGTGGTATCGCTGCATGATTCACCTGTAGCCCTGGTCCAGGAGGGGGGACCGAAGGGGGAGGTGTCTCTGGGAGACCTGCCAGTGCTCCTGGGAAAGGAGGAAGGGCTGGGGCTGTTGGCACATACGGCGGAGGGGGCAGTGGTGGATCTTCTTCTGAGGACCCCTGATAAATGACTGGTTTCTGGTGACTCATTTCTTGTGCAACTAAGATCCTGCTCTGCTTCTTCTTTCCAAAGCACAAGCGAACCCAAGGGGGCAGATTCCAGGCTATTTCTACCCAGGAGTCAATATAGGGGAACTGATCTGGGTGGCTAGGGGTTCTGGTGACTACTAGCCACACGGCACAGACCTTGGCTATGTCTAGGGTCCCTTCCGAGGGCCTTTAGATGTTGAACGTGGGACACTCCAACTCACATAGAGTTCAGAGGTTGCCGGGGTTCATCCAGAAACCATAATCTCCGGAAAACCCCTTCCCGAAGTTTTTTAGCATGCAGTTCAAGAGGGCGGATTTTGACCGTGATGAGCCCATACCTTGTTTCAGTGGCGCAAGTCAGACAAAGGTGGGGTGCCTCTTTCAAGGCTATTCAGATGCCCGCCTGTCTGTGTCCTTCATGGGAACTTAGGCTCATCTTAGCTAAGGCATCCGGACAATTTTCCGGGTGGGCAGTTATGCCAGATGACGTAGCTGCAGAAACAGGTTGGGGCCCACGCTGTCTCCATGGAACAGGCCGTGGGGGCCACATACTGGTACGATAGGCACAAGCCCCTACTGTCCACGTTCACGCACACAAACACTCAGAGGTTAAACAATCCCTTCCACAGGAATTGCCCTGTACTGGACTCTCGTCATGTGAGACCTTAGGAGGTGATCAGTCTCCTGCTCCGTCCAGAGATGGGCATGACTGGGGCTTGGCACCCGGGTGCTTACCTTTCCAAGTCTTGTGATATCGTTCAGTCTGTCTATCTCCCTTGAGTGTGACTGGGATGTGGGGACACAGCCAGCGGGAATCCGCCTCGGAAGGAGATTCTGTCAAGACGACAGGAGGTGCCTACCTGGTTCGCTCGGAGATCACCATTGGATGCCCTTTGGTCCCAAGCCGGAGGCACAATGGGCCTGCTCGGTTGGGTTTCCCAATCAGGGAACCAAATGTTGCGGATGTTGTGATGGGAAACCGAAAATGGCACTCAGAGAGAGCGGAGGAACCAGGCATTATTATGCGTGCGGGCCCAGAATTTGAAACCAAACTTTCCTCTGGGCCCACATGTGTAATAAAGCCTGGTTCCTCCGCTCTCTCTGAGTGCCGTTTTCAGTTTCTCATTGCGACCGCCACAACAGTATTCTGATGGTGGCTTGCTGTCAATCCATAACTCAGTCTCTGCCTCTGTCACATGGCCATCTGTCTCTTTCTGTTTCCTGCTTCTTTGTCCAAATTCCCTCCTCTTATAAGGACTCCAGTCATGTTAGATTAAGGCTCACCCTTATTCAGGTCAGACTCATCTTAATAGGATTTTTTTTTTTTGGTACCAGTGGCTAGGTATTGAACCTGGGACCTCATATGTAGGAAGCCTGTGCTCAAGCACTGAGCCACATTGGCTCCCCTGTGTTGGTTTTTCCATTTATTTTGCTTGTTGTTTGTTTTTGTTTTTTGTTTTTAGGAGGCACTGGGAACCGAACCTGGGGCCTCCCATGTGGGAAGCAGGCGCTCAACTGTCTGAGCCACATCCGCTCCCTTAAGAGGATTTTTGAAGATGTTATTTGCAAATGTGTTCCCAACCTCATGACTTGAACATGGTTTTGTAGGGTATATGATTCAATCCATAGCAACATGCAAACTCCCTGAATTTAGACAGTTCCAAGGAGGCAGAGAGAAGAAGAGCTGAGAGACAAGTCCTGAATTGAATAAGAAAACCCAGAAATGACCACATCTGCCTGGATTGACTAAATTATATTTTCTGATGTGAAGATAAATAGAGGTTTGAGATAGAAGCTAAACTTATTTACAGAGAAAAAAACCCACTTGCCCTTGGGTTCTGAGTCTTAAAAATATCATATACACTTGAAGACAGGGGACCTGGATTTAGTATTTGAATAACCTTGAGTAAATTGCTTAATGTGTCTGCATCTTGATTTCTTAACTAGGAAAACTAGATCTTAGTGGGTTTTAGTGAGTAATTCAAGTGCTGTAATTGATGTGAAATGTTTTCAAAAGTGGAAAATGCTGCAGGCATGGGAGATGGCAACACACCACTCCTCCCAGATATTGTCCTATGACTCAACACCTACAGGCTTCAGGTGAACAAGTTGATGAATTAATTGAATTTATCTATGCTGAGAATTGACTATCAAATGCCACTCACTTGCTAGAAGTAAGTGTGAGTCTTTGGGAAATAAGAAAGCTATCATCTGGCCCTGCCAATCATCTGTATCACCCAGCAGTATTCAAGTTAGCCCTAGGCAAAGACAAAGCAAAGTGGGCATTAAACTTTCATTTTTTCCACAGCAGTGTGGCTGCTTAACTTCCTGAAAGAAATGTTTTCATCCTGTACTCACACGGCTGAGATTTATGAAAACAGGATCTAAAATTTAATCCTGTGTGTGGCTGAATTACAATGCATGGTGAATTCTCTATGTCTTCTGTTAAAGCTAGGGGGCACATGGACAGCTCCCAATGAGGCTAGAGATCTTGGACCCCTAAATTCCTCCAGTCTTTGTTGGTAGAAGCAGCTCTTCTACCCTTGCCCAAGGAGGTTAGCCCACCATTGCCTGGAGAACAGGAGGTAGTTGCTTTGTAAGGGACAGTGGCCTCCCCTCAGGACTTCCTTGCTTCTAGACCTCTAGCCATCTCAAGTCCCAGGTGGCCCCAAAG
This sequence comes from Tolypeutes matacus, assembly GCA_026826555.1. NCBI lineage: Eukaryota > Metazoa > Chordata > Mammalia > Cingulata > Chlamyphoridae > Tolypeutes > Tolypeutes matacus. Next base: position 16,737 of record JAKSZT010046099.1, read on the forward strand.
GGTGAGGTCCAAAGTGTGAACTGAAAGCAGATATGATTCACACCAAGATTTGCATAATTTGATCAAGCTCAATTGACAGAAACCTGGAGAACATGTGTGGAAACAGGAGTGTGGATCTTAATGGGAGGAATATAAAATTGGATGAGGCCAAATTTATTGATTTATGCCTATTAAGCAGAGATTCCAAATTTAGTATTTCAGCTTGGGGGACTACGAATGGCTCTAAGAGTTTGCTTGATTGGTTGACTGAAATACAGACC
>JAKSZT010046099.1:17096-36294 GCA_026826555.1 Tolypeutes matacus
CTCATCAGCATGGTGGCTTCAGGGTAGCTGGACCTTTCCTATAGGGGCTCAGGACTCCAATGTGTATGTCTGGAAGAGAGAGAGACAGCCAGGTGGAAGGTGCATTCTCTGTAATGAACTAGCCTTGGAGGTCATGCAGCATCACTTCTGCACCATTTGATTCTTTACAATTGAGCCACTAGAGTGGCTTATATTTAAGGAAAAAATAGACTCCACTTTTCAATAGAAGGAGTATCAGGAAATTTGTGGACATAATGTAAGAGTTAGCTTTGCATCTCTAGATATGCTAAAAATTATCTGGACTGTGGTGAAGAGTGGGAACTAGGAGAGACTCAATGCATTCCTACATACCCAAGAATGGGGAGAATGTGACATGCAGATCTGGGGGATGTAGAAGAGTCTCTGACATCCCAGAGGCCTGAAGAAAGCAATGCGGTGTAGACTGTGCAGCCTAAGTGCAGGTGGGTTGACAAAAGGCTCAGGGGAGTCTGCTGTGAGGTGTGACCAGGCTCAGAAGCAGGCAGGACAGGACATTGAGGTGGATGCCAGCAAGGACAGAGGACAGCTGTGGACCAGACACCTCGCTAACACACTGGCTGAGATGTCATGTGTCTTAGTTTGCCAGGGCTGCTATAACAAACACCACAGACTGGATGGCTTAGACAACAGGAATTTACTGTCTCACAGTCTCAGAGCCTAGAAGCCCAAAATTGAGATTTCGGCAGGATCATGCTTATCCCGAAGCTTGTAGTATTGTTGCGGCTGTCACAAGTGCCAAAATGGCACTCAGCGAAAGCGGAGGAACCAGGCATAATATGCACGCAGGCCCAGAGGAATGTTCGGTTTCCAAATTCTGGGCCCTCAGCCCCAGTTCTCTGGAGTTTTTATTGGGGTCTGCAGACTCCCATTCATTGGCTAGAGAGTTGGCAGGTGGAATTTTTCCATTACCTTCAGCAACTAAGCAAGCATGTTACAGAAGCAAACTGCAGGTTATGAAATCAAGCAGGCAGGGTTACAGAGCCAGAAGTGCAGGTTTCAGTTCTAAGGCGGGAGATTCTTGTCAGAAAAGGTGGAGGGGGAGGGCTGCAATGACTTTTCCTTATCATTTCCCCCCTTTGATGCCCTTATAATTCCCACAGGGCATCATCGGTACTCAGGGGATTGTACCCCTTAGGGCTAGATTCTTGGTGGTAGTTATGCGTGATATCGTTGTTTCAAGAACCTGATGAGTGCCTTTATCAGGCACGGGCCAAATATCGCCACTATGAGCAAGACGAATAAGGTTCCGGCCAGGGGCAGAAGCCAAGAGGTCCACTATCAGAGTTTCCAGCCCCAGAACTCATTTAAGTGGTTTTTCCTCTTTTGGATTTGATCTCTAAGTTCTTTCACTTTGGTAGTGACTCTTTCTGTCTCATGAACATAATAACAGTACTCTTCCCCCAGGAAGACACATGTCCCCCCTCTCCTCACAAACCAAGGCTTCGGATAACTTATAACATTCTGCCAGCATATGGGTATGGTGGGTAAATGAAGAGGAGGGTTGGTATTTCCCTGTGAGCTGTTTCCACCTATCTGTTGCTGAGAGAGTGGCAGTCTTGTAACAACTGGAGCAGGGCTGAGAAATGGCGTCAGCCCTGAAGAGAATAGGAAAAACAGCCTAAGACACAGAAACATCCTACTATACACCAGTATGCTATAGCAATTAGGGTTCTATTCACAACAGTCCAGTCCCTGGGGGCCACAGCCCTGAGCCCAATTCCAAACACCACGGCGATCAGTTTGCGTAAACACAGGCCCTACCAGGAGCAGGGGTCTATTCAGCTGGCGGGGTTGGTGCTCGAGGATCTCGGGTGATTCGCACTCTCAGGGGGTGGTTGGGTACGGGTTGTGCTGCCCAGTTGTTCTGGCCATTATCGTGATGGGCCTTCTTGACCCTGGAATGATGAATCCAGGGGGTGATACCTGCAACTTTAATCGCAGTGGGAGTTACAAGGATTCCAGTATGTGGACCAGTCCAGGAAGGCCGGAGGGGTTCTTTCCTCCAGTCTTTGACCCAGACCTGGTCCCCTGGCTGATGAGGGTGCACTGGGTGTCCCAAGGGAATGAGGTTTTGTGACAGGACAGTTTTATGTATTTCAGCTAGAGTTCTTCCAAGCTGCTGGAGAATGGAAAACAGGTTTGCCTCCCCTGGAAGCCTGAGACTTCCTCTGATCGCCCGGATGATTGGGGGTGGCCGCCCAAACAGAATTTCAAAGGGAGAGTAGCCTGTGGGTCCTGGGGTGCACCTAACTCGGAGAAGGGCCAAAGGGACAAATCTATCCAGGTGGGACCATTTTCCTGGCAGAACTTTGCTAGGGAGCTTTGAGGGTTCAATTCGCGCCCTCAACTTTCCCTGAACTTTGAGGCCTGTGCTACTTTGTTTTTTCATGTACAAACAGGTTAAAGTCTCAAGTCACATTTGGAAGCCCCAAGGCGGGGGCTTGGCTGAGTTGTTTCCTGATGTCTTGAAAAGTCCCTTGTTGAACTTCTCCCCAGGCAAGAGATTCCCTTTCTGGACCCGCAGAGTTTCGTAAAGCGGTCTGGCCATTGCTGAAAACCCAGGGATTCGTGGTGGGTGTGGGGATGGAGCAGATCACCCTTTTCCACTTCGGTCCTAGCATCTGGAGCCGTCGTGAGATGTTGAACCTTAGGTATTTGAACCGCTGTCTACAAATCTGAGCCTTTCTCCACCCAGTCCATGTTAAAAGTTGGAGGAGGATTTGGGTTCCCTTCCAATAACTTTCTTCCACGTGAAGTTTCCATTCTTCGTTTCAGGGCACAGTGACAAGGAGAGTGAGACTGGTTCTGAGGCTTAAGCTTGCTGGCCCCTCAGGTTTGAAGGTAATCTGGGCCCCAAGTTTGGTTAGGAGGTCTCTGCCAAGCAGGGCAAACGGGCACTCAGGCAGGTACAGAAAGTCATGAGTTACTTCGTGGCTGCCAAGCTGGCAGGTCCTTGACTGGCTAAAGGGCCGTTGGCTTGACTGGTCTCCAGTCACCCCTATGACATTAGCGGTCTTTCCGCTAAAGGGGGCAATGGAGGTTGTGACTGCAGCATGTTCAGCACCAGTGTCCACCATGAACGTCATTGTCTGGCCCCAACTTGTAATTTGACCATGGGCTCGTGGGGGCCAATTTCCAGTGAGCCCAGTCCCCCAATTCAGGGTTGAGTCCTGCCAGCCCGATCAGGTGGTCTTGGGGCTCAGGTCGGTATTCTCCTTTAGAGGTGCTTCCTCTTGGTGTCTGAGACTTCTGGGGGCACTCATTTTCCCAGTGCCTGCTCTCTTTGCAGTAAGTGCATTGATCTCTGGCCAGTGGCGTTCTCCTGGTGCTTCCTGCTCAGCGACTTCGTCCTGATTGACGAACACTTTGTTGGCGACCTCTCGCAGTTGAGAGATGTTCATGCCCGTGAATCCTTCCAACTTTTGAAGTTTTTTTTTTGATGTCTGCCACCGCTTGTGCCATGAAAATGGCATTTGTGGGTCATTTAGCCCCTTCTTGGACCCCTCAGAGGAGCACTTCCTAATATAGTTGAAGCGTAGCCAGTCCCTATTCAGTGTTTAAGTCCCAGTTAGACTTAGCTTCCGGTGCCACCACCCATGCCCAATCCTCCGGGTCTAGGACAGCAGTAGGGGCCTGCTGCAATATAGGGGAACTGATCTTGGAGGCTATTGGTTCCGGTGACTACTAGCCTCACTGCACGGACCTTGGCTACGTCTCGGGTCCCTTCTGAGGGCCAGTCGACATTAAAAGTGGGCCAGTGCAATTCACATGGAGTTCGGAGGGTGCCACGGTTCATCCGGATACCATAATCTCCAGAAAATCCCTTCCTGAAGTTTTTTAGCATGCAGTTGAAGATGGTGGGTTTTGACTGTGATGAGCCCATAACCTGTGTCAGTGGCACAAGACAGACAAAGGTGGGGTGCCTCTTTCAAGGCCACTCAGATGCCTGCCTGTCCGCGTCCTTCATGGGAACTTAGGCTCATCTTAGCTAAGGCATCTGGACAATTTTCCGGGTGGGCAGTTATGCCAGATGACGTAGCTGCAGAAACAGGTTGGGGCCCACGCTGTCACCGTGGAACAGGCCGAGGGGCCACATACTGGTAAGATAGGCACAAGCCCCTACCGTCCACATTCACGCACACAATCACTCAGAGGTTAAACAATCCCTTCCACAGGAAGTGCCCTGTACTGGACTCTCGTCATGTGAGATCTTAGGAGGTGATCAGTCTCCTCCTCTGTCCGGAGACGGGCCTGACTGGGACTTGGCACCCGGGTGCTTACCTTTCCGAAATATTGTGACATCGTTCAGTCCGTCTCTCTCCCTTGAGTCCGACTGGGACGTGGGGATGCGGCCCTTGGGGGTGCGCCTCAGAAGGAGTTCCCGTCAAGACGACAGGAGGCGCTTACCTTGTTCGCTCGGAGATCACCATTGGCTGCGCCCTTCAGTCCCAAGCCGGAGGCACAATGGGTCTGTTTGGTTGGGTTTCCCGGTCAAGGAACCAAATGTTGTGGCTGTCACGATGAGAAACCCAAACGGCACTCAGAGAGAGCAGAGGAACCACGCTTTATTATGCGCACAGGCCCAGGGAAAAGTTCGGTTTCCAAATAGTGGGTCCCCAGCCCCAGTTTTCTGGAATTTTTATTGGGGTCTGCAGGCTCCTGTTCATTGGCTAGCGAGTTGGCAGGTGGAATTTTTCCATTACTTTAGGCAACTAAGCAAGCATGTTACAGAGGCAGAACTGCAGGTGAGGAAATCAAGCAGGCAGGGTTACAGAGCCAGAAGTACAGGTTTCAGTTCTAAGGCGGGAGATTCTTGTCAGGAAAGAGGGAGGGGTAAGGCTGCAGTGACTTTTCCTTATCAATCAGATAGATGGTTTCCCAAAATTTTCTCCCATTCTATAGGTTATCTTTTTTAACTTTTTGGTAATGTCCTTTGATGCATAAAGCTTTTAAATTTTGATGAAATCCAATTTACCTATTTTTGCTTTTTTTGACTTACTTTTTGTCTCAAGTCTGACTCCATTGCTTAATACAATGTTCTGAAGTTATTTCCCTGTGTTTACCTCTAACAGTTATATAATATTGCTCTTATAATTTAGCTTATTGATCCATTTTGAGTTAATTTTCTGTATGTGGTATGGAATAGGGTTCACTTTAATTCTTCCGAATGTGAATGTTCAGTTTTCCCAGCACTATTTGTTGAAGAGACTCTTCTTTGTCCAGTTGAGTGGAATTGGTACCCTTGTGAAAAATCACTTGGTCATGGATGTGTGGATTTACTTTTGAGATCTTAATTCTATTTCATTGCTCTACATGTCTGTCCTTGCGCCACTACCACACTGCATTAACTACTGTATTTATGTTTTAAGGTTAAAAAATCATGAAGTGGTACTCAGGACAACCTCCAAATCCCAAAGAAGCCCCTGTATTTCAACTACTCGTCCCCTCCCTGCCCCAAAAGTGTCAAGTGGCCACTGGCTCCACCTCATTGTTATAATTTCTTTCATTGCTAGAATCACCATATGTGTACAACAGAATACCATCAAGTCCACTCTAGCCCATAGTTCTTCCCCCAATCCTGAGGGGACTGTGATGGTGATGTCCACTCCACCTCCAAGTGAGAGAGGGCTTATATCCCATGGGTATGGTGGGTGGGATGATCCTTCCTGCAGATGCAGGCCCTCTCCATTCCCTGGGATGGCGTTGCCCATCGTTGTCTCCTCGCCAGGTGACTTGGATGAGTCCATTGAGCTGTAGGGTAGGAGTTGCATCTCCACCGAGATTCCATGCACACCTGGCACATAGGTAGGCCAGAGGCTCCAGTCTCTGGAAGTATGCCTAAAAACTTCTGCATCACATATAGGTTTGAATAGAAGGGACTGATGAACCATGTGCAGGGAGGACTTATTTGAGTACAATTCTGTCACTCTCAGGAGCACAGATTCCAAAATAGAGCCCACTGATAAGGCGTCAGTATCTGGGGCTATCCCCACTTCTATAGGACCTGGGTGTCTCCAGAGCTCTCAGGAGCCCCTCTGTATGGGGTGATAGGCACTTAGATGTTCTATGAGCTCCTACTGAGGTGTGCGTAAGAGTTACCTCTGGGATGACATCCCGACTCTCTTTGAAGTCTCTTAGCCACTTGAACTCATTTGTCTTTACCTTTTCCCCCTTTTATTCAAGGTCTTTTTCCAGTTGTGTTGCCAGTTGGCACTTGGTATTAATCTCTTGTTGCCAGGGAGGCTCATCCCCGGGAGTAATGTCCCATGTTGGGGGGAAGGTAATGCAATCATATGCTGAGTTTGGCTTAGAGAGAGGCCACATTTGAGCAACAAGGAGGCTCCCAGGTGGCAACCCTTAGGCACCCCACAACTGCAGGCTAAGTCTCAGTTACAAGAGCAAAGACTCAAAAGGGTAGTCATCAATAAAAAGAACACATCAGTGGGTCATCCTCTTTTGACAGACACTGTCCCTGCCCTCAGAGGACTATTGGTGCTCTCTTGGAGACTGTGGCAGAGCTCTCCAGGCTAGGAATTCAGATTCCCTCATTTATTGTGTGATTGTCCACCCATCATGACCATGCCCCATCTTTTGATCTTTAGAACGATTTTGTATATCTTCATGTATATTCGGATGAACTAATTCCCATGAATCCCCCCTCCCAGACACCCCCCACCAATAATCCCCTGCAGTACTCATTGTAACCCTTCTGTGATCCAAATCCTCCATGAACATGTAGTCCATAAAATAATAAAATACATTTACTAGGAAAAAGAAACAACTATGATAAGCTTACATGCAAGAGACAAGCATAAGGAAACTCAGGGAAAAAAAAAAAAAGAGAAGGAAAAAAAAAACAACAAAAATATAAACAAACAAAAAAACACAACAAAATATAATTAGTGGATTGGGACATTCAAAAAATGGGCAAAAAGCAAAGGAAATGCGTGGCAACGGATGTAGGCCATTTTAAATCAGCACACACCACTCAGAACTGTGTGGGAGAGAGTGTGGTCTACGATGTGAACTGTGGTCTATGGTTGGTGGCAAGGCCCCAGGATGTGTAAGTCCATTGAGGGTGGTGGGCCACACTTGTGGGAGATGTTTGTGTGGGATGTGGTGGGAGGTGTGGGAGGTGGGCAACATGGGAATCCCAGGGGGTTCTGTGTAATATTTTCAGTAATCTAAGCACCTCTTAAAATATATTTATTTATATATAAATTTTAAAAAAAGTGGAAGCAGAGAGATGGAGAGGTGAGGAATTTTCTTGTTTATTGTTTGTCAGTTTTTGTTTACTATTATTATTGAAATAATGAAAATACTCTAATAATGATTGAAATGATGAATGCACAACTATGAGAATATACCAAATACTATTATTGTACACATTGAATGAATTGTATGCTTGATTAATATGTACCAATAAAATAGATTTGTTTAAAAAAAAAAAAATCATGAAGTATGAGTCCTCCGATTTGTTCTTCTTTTTCAAGATGTTTTGGCCTTGCAGGGCCCCTTATTCTTCCATACAATTTTTTTTTTTTAAAGATTTTATTTCTTTATTCATTCATCCCCCCCTTGCCGCCTGTGCTCGCTGGGTCAGCCAACCATGCCGTGCGGGTGGGCCTGCCTTCACCAGGAGGCCCCGGGAACCAAACCCGGGGCCTCCCACATGGTAAACGGGAGCCCCACTGATTGAGCCACAGCCGCCTCCCCCATACAAATTTGATTAGTGGCTTTTCTATTTATGCAGAGAAGGCTGTTGAAATTTTTATTGGGATTGGGTTACATTTGTATACTGTAAATGCTTTGGACAGCATTGACATGTTCATGATATTATGTCTTCCAATCCATGAAGATAAGCTATCTTTCCATTTATTTAGGTCTTCTTTATTTTCTTTCAGCAGTCATTATACTTTTCTGTATACAAGGCCTTTAATCCTTGTTTAATGTTATTCCTATTGAAAATAGAATCATTTTTTTGGTTTCTTTGTTGGTATATAGAAATGCCCAATTTTTGTGTGTTGATCCTGCACTCCTCCATCTTGCTAAATTTTTTTTACGGCTAGTAGATTCGTTGTTGATTTTTCAGAATTTTCTATACATGTAGGATCATGTAATCTGCAAGTACAGATTGTTTTACTTCTTCCTTTCCAATTTGGATGCCTTTATTTTCTTTGACTAGCTGTTCTGTCCAGAACTTTTAGTACAGTTCTGTATAGTAGTGGTGAAAGGGGACATCCTTGTCTTAATACTGATCTAAGGAGGAAAACTTTCAGTCTTTCATAGAATTTGTTAACAACTGTACCTTCCTCTTCAAAGTTTTGAAGGAGTTTGAGATAGATTGGTGTGATTCTTTGATTATTCTTTGAATGTTTGGTAAAATTCCCCACTGAACTCATCTGGTCCTGGGCTTTTCTTTTTTGGGAATTTTTTAATTACTTTATTACTTCAATATCTTCATTTATTGGTGTGTTGAGATCTTCTATTTCTTTTTGTGTCAGTTTAGGTAATTTTTATGTTTCTAGGAATTTCTTCATTTCATCAAATTAGATTCTCTAATTTGTTGGTGTACAGGTGTTCACGGTATACGCTTCTAAATATTTTTCTATTTCTGTGTTTGGTAGAAATGTCCCCTCCTGCACTCATTTGTGATTTTTGTTGTTTGCATCTTCTTCCTTTTTCTTAGTCTGGCTAAAGGTTTTTCAATTTATTGATCTTTTCAAAGAACCCTTTTCTATTCTCTATTTCTTTCATTTCTGCTTGAATCTTTGTTGTTTCTTTCCTTCTGCTTACTTGGAGTTTAGTTGGCTTTTCTTTTTCTAGTTACTCTAGGTATAGGGTTATGCTACTGAAATGAGATATTTTCTTCTTTTTAATGTAAGCATCTGCTTACATTAGGTATTTTCCTCTGAGCCTTGCCTTTGCTGTATCCCACAAATTTTGGTATGTCGTATTTTCGTTTTCATTTGTCTCAAGGTACTTCCTAATTTCCATGTGATTTTTTCCCCTTTGGCCCATTGGTTAAGAATGTTTTGTGTAATTTCCACATATTTGTGAAATCCTTGTTTTCCCTCTGTTATTACTTCTAGCTTCATCTCATTATTTTGGGAGGAAATAATTCATATAATCTCCTATTTTGAAATTTATTGAGACTTGTTTTGTGGCCTATCATATGGTCTCTACTTTTATTGATCCATGTGCTCTTGAGAAGACTATGTATTGTAGGGTTGCGAGATGATATATTGCCTATGTGTCTATTGGGTCTCTTTGTTTTATGGTATCATTCAAGTCCTCTATTTCTTTATTTACTTCTGTCTAGATATTTTACCCATTATTGAAAGTGGTATATTATCGTCTCCTGCAGTCACTGTAGAATATCTCTTTCTCCCTTCACATCTGTCACTGTTTGCATCATATATTTTTGGTCCTGTGGTGAGATGCCCATATTAGTCAGCCAAAGGGGTGCTGATGCAAAGTACAAGAACACTGTTGGCATTTTTTTAAAAAACAATTTATTGAAGTATGTCCTTCATACATGCATAGAACATAGAAAAGCTATAAGTGTTCAGTAAACACGGCTCCCACACATCACCCCCTCAAACACCCTGCATTGTTGTGAAACAGGGCAGTGCATCCACGGAAAGGGCTTCAAGGCTCATCCGCTCATGGGTCCTGGCAGCGCACCCTCGCACAGGGCACGTTTGCTCCACACCTGAGGCGACTGGCTGCGCACCTGTCAATGGAGCCTGATGGCTCTCACACTCGCTGGTCATCGCGGCGCACACGCAGACGTGGCCTGGCGGCTCATACTCTCACAGGGCAGGGCTGCGCACCTATGCATGAGGCCTGACAGTGCACGCACAAAGGGTCCTGAGGCTCACCCACTCGCGGGACCTGGCGGCACAACTGTGCATGGGGCTTGGTGGCTCACACGCACCCATGTCCTTGCCGATCACATGCTTGCGGGGCCTGACTGCGCACCCATGGGCGTGGCCTGGCATCGCGCCCACTCTAGGGGCCTTGCGACTCATCCGCTTGCTAGGACTCACGGCACACCCATGGTTGGAGCCTGACTTCTCACCTGCTAGCAGGGCCCGGCGGTGCACCCTCTCATGGGGCCTTGCGGATCATCTGCTCGCGTGGCCTGGCGGCGCATCCATGAAGAAGACCTGACTGCTCACCCGCTCATGGGCCCTGGCGGTGCCCAAGTGCACGGGACAGACAGTTCACCCGATTGTAGGTCCTGGAATGCACCCTAGAACAGGGCCTGGCAGCTCACACACTCACTTGGCCAGGTGGAGCAACTGCAAAAGAGGCCTGATGAATCACCCACTCGTGTGGCATGGCCGGGCAACTGTGCGTGGGGCATAACGACACACCTGTTGACGAGGCGTGACGGCAAACCCGCTCACAGGGCATGACGATGCACTCGTGGATGTGGCCTAACGGCTCACCCGCTCGTGGGGCCTGGCAGCTAACGTGCTCGCAAGGTCTTGCAGCAACACAGGAACGGGGCCTGGCGGGTCACCTGATCACACGCCTGGCTGCACAACCTTCACAGGGCCTGACGGTGTAACTGCTGGCAGGGCGTGTAGGTGAACTCATGGTTGGGGCCTGCTGGCTCACCTGCTAGCAGGGCTTGGCTGCATACCCATGCACAAGGACTGACAGTGCACCCGCGGACGGAGTCTGGCAGCTCACAAGCTTGCGGGGCCTAGAGGCGCACCCACGCACAGGGCTGGACAGTGCAACTGCAGACAGGACCTGACGGCTCAATCTCCCACGGGGTTGACGATGCACTCATGGACAGGGCCTGAAGGCTCACCCGCTAGCAGGGCCTGGCAGCTGAGCTGCAAACAGCTCATGACGGCTCACCCGCTCACGGGGTCTGGTGGTTCAACCGTGCACAGGGCTGGGCGGCTCACCAGCTGGTGGGCCTGACATCACACTTGTGGACGGCGCCTGATGACTCACCTACTCACAGTGTATGATGCAGCACTCGTGGACGGGACCGTAGGGCTCACCCGCTTGCAGGGCATGGCAGTGCACACGCTCACGGGTCCTGAAGGCGCACCTGTGGACGAAGCCTGACGACTCACTCACTCACGGGGCCTGTTGACGCTGCCATGGACGGGGCCAGGCAGTGCACCTGCAATCAGGGCCTGACGGTGAATTCGCAGACAGGACCTGGAAACTAACAGGCTCGTGGGGCTGAGCGGCTTAGCGACTCATGGGGCCTGATGGCGCATCCAGAAACAGATCTGAGAGGTCACCTGCACACTGGGCTGATGGCTCACAGGCTCACGGTGTCTAGCGGCGAACACATGCACAGTAACGGGCGCTCACAGGCTCGTGGAGTTTTGCCTATCACTCGCTTTAGGGGCCTGATTGTGGACCCATGGATGGGGCCTGGCGGCCCACTCAAGCACGTGGCCTGGGGGCTTAAACGCTTGTGTGGACTGGTTGCGAATCTGTGAAATGGGCCTGACGGCTCACCTGCTTTCCGGGCCTGGCGGCGCATCCTCTCCAGAGGCCTGACGGCGCTCCTGTTGACGGAGCCTGGCTGCGCAACCAGCGCACAGTGCCTAATGCCACACCCATGGACGGGACCTGGCAGCCCACAAGCAAACAGGGCATGCGGTGAATTTGCAGACAGGGCCTGGCAACTAACATGCTCGTGGGGCCGAGCGGCTCACCCCCTCGCAGGGCCTTGAGGTGCTCCCGCGCACGGGACTGGACTGTTCTCTTGATTGCAGGGACTGGCGCCTCTCATGCTCAAGGGGCTTGACGGTGCACCTGCTCTCAGGGCCGGATAGTTCACCCGCTCATGGCGCCTGGTGGCTCACCCACTCGCAGGACTTTGCAGTGCACCGGCGCAGGCATACTTATGTCAGATCAATGGACGGGGCCTGGCGGCTCACTTGCTCGGGGGTCCTGGCGGCACACCTGTGCACAGGGCTTGGTGGCTCACATGCACTTGGGGCCTGACTATGCACCCATGGACATGGCCTGACAGCTCACACGCTCACGGGGCCTGGCGGTGCACCCGAAAACATGCTTTGCTGATCACCCACGCATGGGGCCTGATGGCTCACCCGTTCACGCTGACTGGTGGTGGTGCAGACGTGCACCAGGCCTGGTGGCTCACCTTCTCAAGGGCCTAGTGGGGCACTGGCGCAGGGGACCTGACATAGCACCCATGGACAGGGCCTAATGGCTCACCCACTTGTGGGGCCCGGTGGTGAACCCCGACACACGATCGGGAGACTCGCCCATTCTTGGGGCCTGGTGGTGCATCCACAGCCGGGACCTGATGGCTCACGCAGGTGCGAGGGCTGGTGGCGTCCCGTGCACACAGCCAGAACACTCACCCATTCGTGGGGCTTGGCGGTGCACCTGTGCGTGGGGCCTAACGGCCACCGGCAGACGGGGCCTGAAGGCACACCTGCTTGCGGGGCATGACAGCGGATATGTGGACAAGGCCTTACAGCTCAACTGCTCCTGGGTCTGGTGGCTAATCCTAGCACGGGGCCTGGCGGCTCACATGCACGTGGGGCCTGGCACCTCATAGGCTCGCAGGGCCCAGTGGCACACTCAGGGAAGGGGCCTGAAGGCTTACTTGCTCACAGGGCCTGGAAGCCCACCCAAGCATGGGTCCTGGGGGCTCACACGACCGCGGGGACTGGTGGTACTCCCACACGCGGGGCTGAATTGCATACCCGAGTCGGGTCCTGTCGGCTCACCCGATCGCGGGCCTGACTGGGCACCCTCTCACGGAGCCTGAAGGCACACACTCTCACAGGCCCTGGCAATATACACAAGCAGGGGGCCTCACAGCACACATGTGAACAGTGCCTGACGGCTCACCCACTCGTGGGGCCTGGGGACGAATCGGAACACAGGGCTGGCGGTTCACATGCTGGCGGGGCCTGGCATTTCACCTGTGCATGGGACCTAACGGCTCACCCGCTCACGGGGACTTGCGGCGCACCTGCGCACAGAACCTCACGGCTCACCCATGGACAGTGCCTAGAAGCTCACCCACTCGGGGGACTGGTGATACTGGCACATGGGGCCTTGAGGTCCACACACCTTCTATATTTTTCTTTTTAAAAATTTTATTGGCAGTTCCCACGGATTGAACCCAGGTATCTCCATATGGGAGAAGGACGCCCAGCCACCCGAGCCACATCTTTCCCCCTGCTTTATCTCTTAAGATTGACCAAAGCTACCCAAAGTTGAAGTCTTTTCCCATACAGGATGGTCATACAATAAATCAAGCTTCATTTAACCCCAGCATTCCAATAAGCATACCTAGAGAAAAAATCTAGGTGTGCTGCACATGCATGGTTTCTAATATAGCGAAAGTTTAGCCTCTCTGTTGGTTTTTATAAAAGGTATTTATTTTGGGTGAAAGCTTACACTTACAAGGCCCTAAAGAGTCCTACTCAAGATGCTTTCCCACCAAAGTCAGTTACCACATGTTGAAACTAGATGGCAGACTCTCCTTCCTTCCTCCTCTTAAGGCTCCGTGGGCCCAGCTTCTTCCAATCTCAGCTGTAGCCTGGCATATGGCTCATCCCTCTGGGTTTCCTATATCACTCTGGCATGGGGCTCATTTCTTTCCAGGCTTTCCCAAGGGGGAAGGGACTCACCCTGAGTGATACCCTACTGAAGTTCTCGAATCAAAAGCCCTAAATTGGTCATATCAAGTAAGCTTAATACCTTGGAATTGAATACAATTAAAGGGTATCACACCCAGAGGAACAGATCAGTTTACAAACATTATCTTTCTCTTGTTGGGATTCATGAATAACATCAAACTGCCACAGTGCATATATGTTCATATTTGTTAGATCTTCCTGATGAATAGATCCTTTAATCAACATATACCATCTTTCTCTGTTCCCTTTAATACTTTTTTACTTCAAGTCTCTTTCCCTCATATTAGTATAGTCCCCTCAGCTCTCTTTTGGTTACGATTTGCATGGAAGAGGTTTTCCATCTCTCACTTTCGACCTAGTAGTTTCTTTCAATTTAAGATAAGTCTCTTGAAAACAGTGTAAGGCACAGTCATGCTTTTTTAACCATTTGCCATTCTCTGCCTTTTGAGTGGAGATTTAAATTAACTATTTGTAACACTCAGCTTTCTTCTGCTATTTAAAGTAACTACTGGTAATACAGGACTTTCTGTCATTTCTCTATTTGGTCTTTGTAAGTCTTGTGTTTTCCTTTCCCTTAATTCTTCTATTACTGTTTATATATATCTTTATTTTACTTTTTGTATTCTACCAATTTGAGTCCTTTCTCTTTTCTTTTAGTGTATATTTTTCAGACATTTTCTTTTTGGCTATAGTAAGGCTTAATTTTAACATCCTAAATCTATAACAATCACATTTAATTTGATACCAACATAAAATCAATAGCATTCAAAACCTGTGTCCCTATATCTTTCCATTTTCCGACCGTTTGGAGTACTTATTACAGATTATGTCTTTATAGATGGGCTGTCTAAATCATAGATTTATCATTACTCTTTATTATGCATTTGCTTCTTTGATCCAGTAAGAAGAAAAAGTGGAGTTACAAGCCAGTAATACAACAGTACTGGCATTTATATTTCCCCTATCATTATTACTTTAACGGAGAACTTTATTTCTTCATGTGGAACAGTGTACTGTCTAGTTTCTTTTCCTTTCAATCTGAAGAATTGCTGCAGATCCACGTGGCATGTGGAAAGGTGATCATGGAGCTCAATCGAAAAATACATAGTGGGAGCCTACATGTATAGGGGCATTGCAGAATTCATCTTATACGAAGAATGATGCAGAAAAAAGTCCCTGCTCCTTCAGCTTCCATTGAACTAGGGAGTCAGACACCTATACTTGATCTATATCATGAGGGTGAACAATACGGTAGTCTGATGCATTCATGGCTCTCTCTAGGTGTGAGCATGTCCTCCCGTTCTTTCAAGGAGAGGAAAGAATTCTGGATCAAAGAAAATTATGAGTGGTCTGTAGGTCAGAACGACGGGCCTCAAATTCCACAGTTGAGCTGGAAATATGCGGTGGGAATAGTGCCAGAGAAAGGCACATCAGATCCCTGTGTCACACAAATCAGATGTTTCGCACCCTGGATTGATTTGTCCCCACCTGCACCATCCTGCAAATGGGATCCAGGAAAGTAGATGTGTTGAGCAAACTGCTCCCCACTCTACCCGAGTGCTGAATTAAATGTCCGGAGCTGTAGGCAAGGTGGGGTAAGGCAGTTCCTATGCCAACAAAACCAATATGAAGGGGATGTGACCCTCACAGGGCTTCAAAGGATATAGCAGCTCTTGGTATCTTGGCCTGAGGCTGAGGTACATTTGGAACCTTGAAAATGGGGCAGGAGGTCCCCATTCACCAGGTACTTAGGAGCGCCTAATTTTCGAAGCAGAGTGAGATGAGTAGAGCAATTGCTGCATATCTCTGCTTTTCTGCAATCCCTTTCTGGAGGGGGCAGGGAAGACAGAAATATATGGCAAGGATCCCTGATATAGGTAAGATTTGTGCAAAGATTGGACACGAGCCTTCTATGACTGACAATAGCCCTCTCTCCCCATTTAGGGACAGTCACCTCTGTCAGATCTGAGAGTGTATGGGGAGTGGTTGCAGGGCCTGGAGATGGGCAGGGACATGCACAGGAGCCCTCCCAAAACAAACTCATGGACACTTTCAGAAGAGCAAGTGGGCTGAAAGGGAATTACTCTCTAATCCGAAGTCTACAATCCTCTCACAGTGCCATCGGCTCTCTGCTCAGAAACCAGGGGGAGCGTCCCATGCCTTTTAGATTTGCCTTTTATATTTGATTGCCAGCCAACAAGGGGTGGGACTCAATGCCCTACTGACGTGGCCCAGCCAACGCCCTAATCATAACATATTCATGCCCGGATTAACAGACCAGTTTACAAACTAATCCAATATCTATTTTTGGAATTCATAACTATTAAACTAAGAAACTGCTACAATACCTCACCTCCACAATACCTCACCTCTACTCACCATTCCTCCCCTAACTGAGTACCAAGGAAGACTTATTTTTCGCTCCAAGTGAAATTGTACTCTGCATTTAATTGGATAAGTTTTGTGACCTGAGCTTCCCTTTTGACCTTTTTGACAGGAAACTCAGAGATCCATTTTCTCCTTTCTTGCTGCAAACCTCCTTTCTACAAATCTGGGTTTTTTATCTTTTAAGAAATCCCAATTAAAAAAAAAATTTAATTAACGATTAGTTTATGGAGGGCTTTACTGTGTTCACAGGCTTAAGCTCTGTCCTTTTTTTTTTTTTTTTTAAAGATTTTATTTATTTATTCATTTATCCCCCCCTTGCTGCTTGTGCTCGCTGGGTCAGCTAACCACGCCGTGCGGGCGGGCTTGCCTTCACCAGGAGGCCCCGGGAACCGAACCTGGGGCCTCCCATATGGTAAACGGGAGCCCTACTGATTGAGCCACAGCCGCTTCCCGAGCTCTGTCCTTTTGTATCTGCCTTATTTCTTGCACCATGATGAGTTCAAGGTCAATCCATGTTACAGCATGTATCAGAATTTCATTCCATTTTATAGCTGATAAAATATACCCCATTTTGCGTATCCATTCATCTACTGATGGACATTTGGGTTGCTTCCACATTTTGGCCACTGTGGATAATGTTGTCATGAGTACTGGTGTACATATATCTCTTTGAGATCCTGCTTTCAATTCTTTGGTGTTTTATACCCAAGATTGGAATTTCTCCGTCAAAAAGAAATTTAACTTGTTCCAAGTTTAACTTGTTGAGGAAATTCCCAACGCTTTTCCACAGCAGCTGCACCATTTTACAACCACATCCACTATGTACAAGGATTTCTCCACATCCTCACCAAAACACGTGTTACTTCCTGGTTTTGTGTTTTTTTTTTTTTAATAAAATCCATCCTGATGGATGTGAAGTGGCATTTCATGATGGTTTTGATTTGCATTTCCCTAAGAGCTAAAGATGTTGAGCATCTTTTCATTTGCTTATTAGCTGTTCGTATATCTTCTTTGGAGAAAGGTCTAGTCAAGACCTTTGCCCATTTTTCAATTGGGTTCTTTGGTTTTCTTTTGTATTAAATTGTGGTATATAAACAGCTAGGCTGCATATTAAACCCTTATCAGATATATCGTTTCCCAATATTTTCTCCCATTCTATAGGTTGTCTTTTTTAACTTTTTGGTAATGTCCTTTGATGCACAAAAGTTTTAAATTTTGATGAAGTCCAATTTATCTATTTTTTCTCTTTTTGACTTACTTTTAGTCTCAAGTCTGACTACATTGCCTAATACAATGTCCTTAAGATATTTCCCTGTGTTTACCTCTAACAGTTTTATAGTATTGCTCTCATAATTTAGGTTCTTGATCCATTTTGAGCTAATTTTTGTATTTGGTATGGGATTGGGGTTCACTTTCATCATTTTGAATGTGAGTGTTCAATTTTCCCAGCACTATTTTTTGAAAAGTCTCCTCTTTGTCCAGTTGAGTGGACTTGGTACCCTTGTCAACAATCCCTTGGTCATGGATGTGTGGATCTACTTCTGAGATCTCAATTCTATTTCATTGCTTTACAAGTCTATCCTTGTGTCAGTACCATTTTGCTTACCTATTGTATTTTTGTAAAAAGTTTTGAAATTGAGAAATATGATTCCTACAATTTGTTCTTTTTTTCAAGGTATTTTGGCTCTGCAGGGCCTCTTACCCTTCCGCAGGAATTTCCTTATTGCCTTTTCCATTAATGTAGAGAAAGCTATTAGAATTTTTATTGGGATTAAGGTAAATCTGTAAACTGCAAATGCTTTGTATATTATTCATATCTTAATGATATTAAGTCTTCCAATCCGTTAAGACAAGCTATCTTTCCATTTATTTAGGTCTTCATTTTCATTCAACAGGCGTTATAGTTTTTTGTTTACAAGAACTTTAATCCTTGGTTAAATTTATTCTTATTGTAAACAAAATCTTTTTTTTGGGGGGGGGGTTCTTTTTTGTATTGTTCATTGTTGGTATATAGAAATGCCCAATTTTGGGGTATTGATCCTGTACCCCTCCATCTTGCTGAATTTGTGTTTTAGCTTAGTAGATCAGTTGTAGTGTTTTCAGAATTTTCTGTACATATGGGATCATGTCATCTGCAAGTCCTGATGGTTTTACTTCTTCCTTTCCAATTTGGATGCCTGCTTTCTTTGACTAGCTGCTATGTCCAGAACTTCCAGTACAATGCTGAATAGTCGTGGTGAAAGTGGACCTCCTTGTTTTGATATTGATCTGAGGAGAAAAACTTTCATTCTTTCAAAGAATTTGTTAAGAAGTGTACCTTCCTTTCAAAGTTTTGAAAGATTTTGAGATAGATTGGTGTTGATACTTCCTTGAAGGTTTGGTAAAATTCACTACTGAACTCATCTGGTCCTGGGCTTTTGTTTTCGGGGAAGTTTTTTATTACTTCAATATCTTCATTTATTGGTGTATTGAGATCTTCTATTTCTTTTTGTGTCAGTTTAGGTAATTTGTATGTTTCTAGAAATTTCTTCATTTCTTCTAGGTTCTCTAATTTGTTGGTGTACAGGTGTTCACGGTATACTCTTCTAATCATTTTTTATTGTGTGTCGGTAGAAATGTCCCCTCCTTCATTCATTTGTGATTTTTGTTGTTTGCATCCTCTTTCTTTTTTTGTCAGTCTGGATAAAGGTTCTTTCATTTTTATCGAGCTTTTCAAAGAGCCTTTTTCTATTCTCTATTTCATTCATCTCTGCTTGAGTGTGTGCTGTTTTTCTCCTTCTGCTCTCTTGCAGTTTATTTGGCTTTTCTTTTTCTAGTTACTCTAGGTATCAGGTTATGCTACTGAAATGAGATATTATCTTCTTTTTTAATGTAAGCATTTGCTTATATTATCTAGTTCCCTCTGAGCATTGCCTTTGCTATATCCCACAAATTTGGGCATGTTGTATTTTCATTTTCATTTGTCTCAAGCTACTTCCTAATTTTCCATGTGATTTTTTTTTTCTTTTGGCCCATTGGTTAGAAGTGTTTTGTTTAATTTCCACATATTTGTGAAACCTTTGTTTTCCCTCTCTTATTACTTCCTGCTTCATTTCATTATTTGG
>JAKSZT010046099.1:48100-76051 GCA_026826555.1 Tolypeutes matacus
CTGGCAGGACTCAACCCTGAATTGGGGGATGGGGCTCACTGGATCTTTGCCCCTATGAGCCCATGGTCAACTTACAAGTCAGGGGCCAGACAATGACTTTCATGGTGGACACTGAACATTCTGTAGTCAACAACCCCCGTCGCCCCCTTTAGAGGAAAGACCGCTAATATCATAGGGGTGATTGGAGACCCCATTAGCAAGGAGAATCTGCATTGCAGATGCCCCTCTAGAGACACAGAGACCACCCTGGCCTCAGGACAAGAGGAGGCAACTACTGCTGTCCTAGACTCGGAGTATTGGGCACGGGTGGCGGCACCGGAAGCTAAGCCTAACTGGGACTTTACACTGAATAGGGACTGGCTGCGCTTCAACTATATTGGGAAGCGCTCCCCTGAGGGGTTCAAGAAGGGGCTAAATGACGCACGAATGCCATTTTCGTGGCACAAGCAGTGGCAGACATCAAAAAAAACTTCCAAATTTGGAAGGATCCACGGGCATGAACATCTCTCAACAGCTAGAGGTCGCCAAAAAAGTGTTCGTCAATCAAAACGAAGTCGCCTAGTGGAAGCACCCCTACAGGAGAATACCGACCAGAGTCCCAAGACCACCTGGTCGGGCTGGCAGGACTCAACCCTGAATAGGTGCGGCCGGGCTCACTGGAACTTGGCCCCCACGAGCCCATGGTCAAATTACAAGTCGGGGGCCAGACAATGACGTTCATGGTGGACACTGGTGCTGAACATGCTGCAGTCACAACCCCCATTGCCCCCTTTAGAGGAAAGACTGCTAACGTCCTAGGGGCGACTGGAGACCAGTCGAACCAACGGCCCTTTTGCCAGTCAAGGACCTGCCACCTCGGTGACCATGAAGTAACTCATGACTTTCTGTACCTGCCAGAGTGCCCTGGTCCCCTGCTTGGCAGAGACCTCCTAACCAAACTTGGGGCCCAGATTACCTTCAAACCTGAAGGCTCAGCATGTTTAAGCCTCGGAACCAGTCTCACTCTCCTCATCACCGTGCCACGAAGTAAAGAATGGAGACTACATGTGGAAGAAAGTTATTGGAAGGGAACCCAAACCCTCCGCCAACTTTTAACACGGATGGGGTACAAAGTATCATGGAGAAAGGCTCAGATCTGTAGACAGCAGGTCAAATATCTAAGGTTCAAAATCTGGCGAGGGCTCTGGACGCTAGGACCCAGGTGGAAAAGGGTGATCTGCTCCACCCCCAAACCCACCACAAAAAGACAGCTCCGCAAGTTTCTCAGAGCAGCAGGGTTCTGCCACATTTGGATCCCTGGGTTTGCAGCAATGGCCAGACCGCTTTAAGAAACTCTGGCAGGCAGAAAGGGAATCAATTGCCTGGGGACAAGTCCAACAGGGGGCTTTTTAAGACATCAAGAAACAACAGAGCCAAGGCCCCGCCTTGGTGCTTCCAAATGTGACTGGAGACCTTAACCTGTTTGTACATGAAAAAACAAAGTAGCACAGGCCTCAAACTTCAGGGAAAGTTGAGTGCATGAATCGAACCCTCACAGCAACCCTAGCAAAGTTCTGCCAGGAAACTGGTCCCTCCTGGGTAGATTTACTCCCTTTGGCCCTTCTCCGAGTTAGGTGCAACCCAGGACCCACAGGCTACTCTCCTTTTGAAATTCTGTTTGGGCAGCCACCCCCAATCATTCGGGCGATCAGAGGAAGTCTAGGCTTCCTGGGGAGGTCAACCTATTTTCCACTCTCCAGCAGCTTGGAAGAACTCTAGTTGAAATACATAAAACTGTCCTGTCCCAAAACCTCATCCCCTTGGGATACCCGTGCACCCTCATCAGCCAGGGGACCAGATCCGGGTCAAAGACTGGAGGAAAGAACCCCTCCAGCCTTCCTGGACTGGTCCACATACTGGAATCCTTGTAACTCCCACTGCGATTAAAGTTGCAGGTATCAGCCCCTGGATTCATCATTCCAGGGTCAAGAAGGCCCATCACGATAAGGAGCAGAACAGCTGGGCAGCACAACCCGTACCAAACCACCCCCTGAGAGTGTGAGTCACCCGAGATCCTCGAGCACAAACCCCGCCAGCTGAAGAGACTCGAGCTCCTGGTGGGGCCTGTGTTTATGCAAACTGATCACCTTGGTGTTTGGAATTGGGCTTGGGGCTGTGGACTCGCAGCCGACTGGACTTTTGTGTATAGAACCCTAATTGCTATAGCATACTGGTACATAGTAGGATGTTTCTGTGTCTTAGGCTGTTTTTCCTATTCTCCTTCAGGTCTGACGCCATTTCCCAGCCCGGCTCCAGTTCTTACAAGACTGCCCCTCTCTCAGCAACAGATAGGTTGAAACGGTTTACAGGGAAATACCAACCTTCCTCTTCCTTGACCCACCTTACTCATATGGTGGCAAAATGTTATAAGTTATCCGAAGGCTCGGTTTGTGAGGAGAGGGGGGACATGTATCTTCCTGGGGGAAGAGTGCTGTTATTATGTTAATGAGACAGAAAGAGTGACTACCAAAGTGAAAGAACTTAGAGATCAAATCCAAAAGAGAAAAATCCACTTAAACGAATTCTGGGGCTGGCACCTGGGACAGTGGACCTCTTGGCTTCTGCCCCTGGCTGGACCCCTATTCGTCTTGCTCATAGCAGCGATCTCTGGCCCATGCCTGATCAAGGCACTCAGCAGGTTCTTGAAACAATGATATCACACAGAACTACAACCAATGTGCTTGCCCTAAGGGGATACAGTCCCTTGAGTACAGATGATGCCCTATGGGAATTTTAAGGGCATCAGAGGGGGGAAATGATAAGGAAAATCACTGCAACCTTATCCCTCCCCCTTTTCCTGACAAGAATCTCCTGCCTTAGAACTGAAACGTACACTTCTGGCTCTGTAACCCTGCCTGTTTGATTTCATAACCTGCAGTTCTGCTTCTGTAACAAGCTTGCTTAGTTACCTAAGGTAATGGAAAAATTCCACCCACCAACTCTCTAGCCAATGAGCGGGAGTCTGCAGACCCCAGTAAAAAATCCAGAGACCTGGGGCTGAGACCCAGAATTTGGAAACCGAATGTTCGTCTCGGCCCGCGCACGTTATAAAGCCTGGCTCCTCCGATTCGGTTTCTCATCTGACAGCCGCAACATGATAAGGGTTTAATATACAGACTAGCTGTTTATATACCCCATCTTAACACAAAAAAAACAAAGAACCCAATTGAAAAATGGACAAAGGACTAATTGGACCTTTCACCAAAGAATATATACAAATACCTAATAAGCATATGAAATGGTGCTCACCTCATTAGCTGTTAGGGAAATGCAAATCAAAACCATCATGAAATGCCACTTCATATCCATCAGGATGGCATTATTAAAAAAAAAAAAAAAAAAAACAAGAAACAATAAAACAGGAAGTAACAAATGTTATGGGGGGGATGTGAAGAAATCCTGTACATATTTGATGGGATTGTAAAAGGGTGCAGCTCTTTTGGAAAAGAGTCGGAAAATTCCTGAACAAGTTAAACTTGGAACCAGTTAAATTTCTCTAGGACTCAGAAATTCCACTCTTAGGTATATAAACCTAAAGAATTGAAAGCAGGGTCTCAAAGAGATATCTGTACAACAATGTTCATAGCAGCCTTATCCACAGTGGCCAAAATTTGGAAGCAACCCAAATGCGCATCAGTAGATGAATGGATACTCAAAATAGGGTATATTTTATCAGCTATAAAATGGAATGAAATTCTGAAACATGCTGTAACATGTCTTGACCTTGAAATCATCATGGTGCAAGAAATAAGGCAGATATAAAAGGACATAGCTTAAGCCTGTGAACTCAGTAAAGCCCTCCATAATCTAATAGTCAATTAAATTTTTTAAAAAATAAGTTGGGATTCCTTAAAAGATAAAGAAACCTAGATTTTTAGAAAGGAGCTTTGCAGCAAAAAAGGAGAAAATGTAGCTCTGAGTTTACTGTCAGAAAGGTCAAAAGGGGAGCCCAGGGCACAAAACTTATCCAATTCAATGCAGAATACAATTTGACTTGGAGAGAAAAAAAAGTCTTTCTTGGTACTCAGGGGAAAAAGATGCCTCAAAATGATGAGTGGAGTCGAGGTATTGTAGCAGTTTGGTAGTTTAATATAGTTATGAATTCTAAAAATAGATATTGGATTATATTTGTAATCTGGTCTGTTAATCTGGGCATGATTAAATTATGATTAGGGCATTGACAGGGCCATATCAGTAGGACATTGTGCCCACCCCTTGGTGGCTGGGCCATCAAATATAAAAGGCATAGGAAAGGACAGAGTTGGAATAGTTTTGATGTTGGAGTTTTGATGCTGGAGCCCAGGGAAGCAAGCAGATGGAGTAGCTTGGTGGTGAGGAAGGAGAGAAGTCCCAGGATAGAGACAAGCCATTTGTCTTAGAGTCTACAGCTGGCCTTGTGGAGGAAACACAGGAGCGAAGCCCAGAGAGAAAAGGAGCCTTGGGAAGAGAGGAAACCAAGAAGCCTGAACCCTGGCAAATGTCGGCAGCTGCCTTGCTCCAACACGTGGCAATAGACGTTGGTGAAGGAAGAAACTTATGCTTTATGGCCTGGTAACTGTAAGCTTCTACCACAAATAAATACCTTTTATAAAGACCAACAGATTTCTGGTATTTTGTATCAGCACCCCTGTTGCTGACTAAAACAGGTATCTATTAAATTAAAATTGTGAAAACCTTAAATAGGCTGATGCCTTTTCTTGCTCAGGAATAAGAATCCCAGTTTCTTTGGTATTTCTGGGGTATTCCCCAGAGAATTCCATGCTCCGCCAACAGCCTCCCACCAGGGATAACTTTGGGGTGGATACGCCTGGTAAGTACCTGGCCAATTTGGGCATTCACCCCTGACATCTTCAGGAGGACCAAGATCTCCACCTTCATGTTTACCCTGGATACCCTCCTGTTCTACTTGGTGTGGGGGATCATCTTGACAATATTTAGGATGTCACGGTGATGACCTTCACCACCAGCTCTATTGTGGACATATCATGTAAACAAGGCCATAATCTCCTCCTGGTTAGATGCTGACAGAACTGCAAAAGGTGTGTGGGACTGAGCCCTTGGCAGGGAGCAGAAGACGGGAGGGTCCTAGCCACCTAGAGGTGAATAAGACAACAGACACCTGGTCATGCTGTGAGCCCTGGTTTGGTTTCCAATCCATGTTCCCTGACATTCAAGCTGATCACTTAACCTCCTTGAGCTGCACTGTCCATAACTATCAAAAAATTATAAAGGCTCCTTGACTGAGCTTGAATCTGGGTCAAATCCTAAGACTCTCTACATGCTGCAAGCAGGGCGCAGGCCATGGGGATACAAGGAGAAGAAGCAGTTTAGTGGTTCTCAGCATGCAAATGCGGTGAGATTGGAGAGTGAATGTCAGTAGGGTGAGGTTTCAGTAAGGGTTGAAGACAGGTTCTGGACCAGACAGTGACCAAAGTTGTTCAATCTTACATGTACCTAAGACACTGAAATGCACACTACAACAGGATAATAATAAGTAAATAAGTTTAATATATACTTAAAAGGAAAAAATTAATGTAACCATGAAAAATAAAGAAGATGAAAAAAAATGTTGCAATGAGGAACAAAATGGCCTTCTCAGGCTCAGGGAAGGAAGTCTCCTCCTCTTGGACTGCCGGAAGATATAATGGGTCTAAGACTACATGTGGCACTTGGGCAGTCTCCAGGTCTTCAGAAAACTCTGCTGCAGAGAGGAATGCTGGACATCGGAATGGTGTAATCTGAAGCTCCATAGCTGGCCCTGGTGTTATTTGCTCCACCATCTGGGGAGTGGATATTGAAAGTGCACACAGGGCAACCGAATCAATAATGCAGCCTGGACGGTGCGCGAACTCCAAAGGTAGTCCAAACTCTGACCTTGGAAATGGCTGCAGATATTCATGTACTGCATCAAGGGCAGGATTTTGATCCATAGCTGGAAGAGGAGCTAAAGTAGACGCAGGTGATGGAGGTGGCACTAGAGCTGGAAGAGGAGGAAGGTTCATGGGCTTGACAGACTCCAGGGCACAAAATATGCCCAAGCATTTCAGGTGCAAAATGCCCAAACCCATCACACACACACCAGGAATCTTTCCCAGGTAGAGGTCCCACTGATGTGCCTTTTAAGGTTCCTATTACACCTGGACAACCAAGCCCTGGAGATCCAGCCTGGATTCTCCACCCATGCCAAGTGCTCAAGATCACAGGCACCCACTCCCAGAAATCTTCACCTTCTGCCTTAAAATCCCTTGATTGGTTGAAGTCAAGCTGGGAACCGGGTGGAGGGGACCTCCACTGACGTGCCAAGCCCTCAATTTGTCTAGACTTGGAAGCCGTTAGTTTCTTGAGAATAAAGCAGCAGCGAGGCTGGAAAATGCCCCCACTGGGACACTCCACCTGGGTTCTGAGAAGAGAGCCGCTGGCACTCTGAGAGCAGAGTAGACTGCAGATAAGAGAGACCTTCCCCTTCAGCCCACTTTCTCTCCTGAAAGTATCCATGAGTGTGTTTTTGGAGGGCTCCTGTGCCTGACCTTGCCCATCACCAGGTCCTGCACCCACTCACCAAATATTCTCAGATCTGGCAGTGACTGACTGTCCCCTAAATGGGTACTGAGGAGTATTGTCAATCATAGAAGGCTCATGTCCAAACTTTGCACAAATCTTTCCTCTGTCAGGGACCATTGCATATTTTCTGTCTCTCCTGCCCCCTCCAGAAAGGGATTGCAGAAAATCAGAGATAGGCAGCAACTGCTATGCTCATCGCACTCTGCTTTGAAAATTAGGCACACCTAAGTACCTGGAGAATGGGGGCCTCCTGCCCCAGATTCAAGGTTCAAAATGTACCTCAGCCTCAGACCAAGATACCAAGAGCTGCCATATCCTTTGAGGGCCTGTGAGTGACACATCCTCTTCATATTTGTTTTTGTTGGCAAAGAAACTGCCTTATCCCACCTTGCATACAGCTCAAGACACTTAATTCAGCACCTGGGCAGAGTGGGGAGCAGTTTCCTCAGCTCATCTACTTTCCTGGATCCCATTTGCAGGATGGTGCAGGTGGGGAGAAATCAACCAGGGTGCGAAACATCTGATTTGAGTGACACAGGGATCTGATATGCGCTTCTCTGCCATTATTCCCACTACACATATCCAGCTCAACTGTGGAGCTTGGTGCCCTTCATTCTGATCCACGGTCGACTCACAATTTTCTTTGGTCAAGATTTCTTTCGTCTCCTTGAGTAAATGGGTGGATTTGCCCATACCTACAAAGAGCCATGAATACATCAGAACAACGTGCTCTTCACCCTCATGCTCATAGATGAAGTAAAGGTGTCAGACTCCCTAGTGCAATGGAAGCTCAAGAAGCAGGGATTTTTTCCTACTTCATCCCTCCAATAAGATGAATTTTGCAATGTCCCTATACACGTAGGCAGCCACTGTATGTTTTAGACTTGAGTTTGAGGATCACCTTTCCACATGCCACTTGGATCTGCAGCAATTATCTGAAAGCCCAGAGAGCCCTGCTATTACAGGAACTCACATGGGAACCTCCCGGATGGATGCTGTAGCATTCTTTGCAAATGAGAAATAAGTCTGTCTATGGCAAGATGATAGTGACAGATGCATCTAACCAGGGGGTGGAAAAGAATCTGCACAACCCTGCACCTCTATCAGCCAATCAGACCTGTGAGAACACCTTCCATACCTAATCTGCTCAGGTCCTGACAATGAACTTGTGACGTATGTCCTCTCACTCTTACTCCCTGAGGAGCCACAAGAGTTCAAAGAAGGGGACTGACAAACCCAACCTTATAAAGAATGTGGACTGAGTCAGGGATGTCGATGGGCAGGGTACTCACCCGGTGAGGAACTGGATCAGGACAAGGTGAGTGGGCATGTACACTCGATCATTCATTAGAAGTGTATCAGAGAGAAGGAACTCCTCTCCAGGTTGGCAGGCACCAGTCTGCGCTGTGGCTCCTGCTGTCTGGTGGCACCGATCATAGCCTGCTCCCAGTAGGACTCCCCCATGTCCCCAGGACGCTCACTACCCACAGCAGTTAGAATTGTGGTGTGACGGAGGATGTTCCCTAGAAATAGCCATGAAATAGGCTTTTAGAGCAAAGAAAGTGCAAAGACAGAGGGTGCTCCAGCTCTATGGGTGTTTCTATGCCTGTTTCTTTGTGTGGAGCAGGAGGTAGTCCTGGCAGGGAGTTGGTTAGGGAGCCAAAACTGGAGCTTGAAGAGGAGGAGGGTTCCCCACCATGAGGGCCTTTCCTGTGACTTTTCAAATGCAGAAAATATCCCCAACTATTTCAGTTGAAAATAACCCAAACCTGCCACCCAGAAACCAGGAGAATTTCCTAGGAGGTGGTCCAACCAATGTCCCTTCTGATTTCCCCTTACTCCTGGGCAACCCCAGGCATGGAGATCCTCACTGGGTACTCCACCCATGCCAAGTGCTCAGGTTCACAGGCACCCACTCCCAGAAATCCTCACCTTCTGCGTTGAAATCCCCTGATTGCAGGAAGGCAAGCTGGGCAAGTCTCCTCTGCGATGGTTCGAGCAGGTCCTGAATAGAGCCCATGGCACTGTGAGAGGAGTGTAGATTGCTGATGACAATCCTTCTCTTTCAACCCAATTTCTCTTGAATGTTTCCATGAGTGTGTTTTGAGAAGGCTTCTGTGCATTTTGCTTTGCAAGCCCAGGCCCTGCACCAACTCCACAAACACTCTCAGATCTGGTAGTGGCTGAATGTCTTTAGCCAAGGACTGAGAACTACTGTCAATCATAGAAGGCTCATTGTGGCAGTTTGATGTAATCATGAATTCCAATTATATAATTGAATTATGCTTGTAAACTGATCTGTTAATCTGGGCATGATTAGGTTAGGATTACGGCATTGAGCCCCACCCCTTGGTGAGTGGAGAATTGAATATGAAATACAAGGCCAAAGAAAATTGAAGCAGTCATTTGAGAAGCAGCCTTGATGTGGGAAAGTAGAGAAGAGAAGCAAGCTGTTTGCCTGATCATCTACAGCTGACCTTGTGGAGGAAACAGGAGCTAAGCCCGGAGAGAAATGTAGCCCCGGGAAGAGAGGAACCCCAGAAGCCTGAACCCTGGCAGACGCCGGCAACTGTCTTGCTCTAACAAGTGACAATGGACTGTGGTGAGAGAAGAAACTTAATGCTTTATGGCCTGGTATCTGTGGACTTCTACCCCAAATAAATACCCTTTATAAAGACCAACCCATTTTTGGTATTTCTTATTAGCACCCCGTTGGCTGACTAATAAACTCATGTCCAATATTTTAACAACACTTACCTACATCAAGCACCCTTGTCACTTAATTTTCTGTCTTTCCTGCCCCGTTCAGAAAAGAATCAGGATTGCAGAAATGCAGCCAAAGACAACAACTGCTCTGCTCCTTGCACTGTGCTTCGAATTAGGCACTTTTAAATACCTGGTGAATGGGGACCTCCTGCCCCATTTTTCAGGTACAAATGGTACCTCCACTAGAAGCCAATAAACCAAGAGCACCAAACTTTTAAGGACTGTGAGTGTCTCATCCCCTTCAAATTATTCTTTTGTTGACATAGGCACTGCCTTGCCCCAACTTGCCAACACTTGAGCACCGTTAATTCAGCCTCCGGACTTATTGTAGTTTTCTTTTTTTTTTTTTTTTTTAATATAGTAATCTTTATTTTTAAACAGATTACCAAAAGGTTACATTAAAATAATAAGGGATTGCCATATATCCACACCCTCACGCTCCCACAACTTCCCCTATTAGTTACATCTTCCAATTGTGTGGTACATTTCTTACAATTGTTGAAAAAATATTCATGTATTGTTACTGACCAAGGTATATATATATATATATATTTTTTATTATGGGTAAAAATCAAAATTCTCACAATACATACAAACATTTGCAAAATGATATATGAATATATATGCATATATGTGTATGTGTATTTGCTTACAAAAATGTTATTTATATATATATATATACACATATATTTTAAGAGGTGCTTAGATTACCCAAAATATTACACGGAACCCACTGGGATTCCCATGTTGCCCACCTCCCACACCTCCCACCACATCCCACACAAGCATCTCCCACAGTGTGGCCCACCACCCTCAATGAACTTACACATCCTGGGGCCTTGCCACCAACCATAGACCACAGTTCACACTGTAGACCACACTCTCTCCCACTCAGTTCTGAGTGTTGTGTGCTGATTTAAAATGGCCTACATCCGTTGCCACAACAGTACTCAGGACAACTTCCAACTCCCAAAGGAGCCCCTGTATTTCAACTGGTCATCCGCTCCCTACCCCAAAATTGTTAAGTGGCCACGGGCTCCACCTCATTGTTATAATTTCTTGCATTGCTAGAATCACCATATGTGAACAAGAGAATACCATCAAGTCCACTCTAGTCCATAGTTCTTTCCCCAATCCTGAATGTAGTTTTCGATTGAGGTAGGAGCTTCTTCAACACATCTACTTTCCTGGGACCATGGACCCTATTTGCAGTATAGTGTAGGTGGGGCCAAATCAAACCAGATAGGAAGCCTCTGATTTGCAGGACAAAGGAGTTTGTGCTGAACATCACAGCAACTCTCCCCACTGCACGTTTCTGACTCAACTGTGGAGTTTGGAACCCTTATTCTTGTCAGAGTCCACTAAAATTTTTCTTATTTCCAGGAGTCTTCCTTGCTCTTCACTGTTCTGGCAGAATTGCCAATACCTAAAGAGAACCATTATGTATCACACCTAACATGCTGTGTTCTCATTATGCAAGTGATGTCTAGTGTGTTTGTCTGATTCCCCTGTGGAATGGAAGTCCAAGAGGCAGGGATTTTGGCCCCTTCATTCCTGCAAATACTATCTTTTTCAATGTCCCTATACACAGTCACTGTTTTTTGTTGACTGAGCCCAATCATTGCACTCTCAGAAGCCAAATTTTGCCTCTTCCACTTCTCCAGGTCCTCAATGACTTTTGACTAGACCTTAGTTGAAAACATCCAGGATGGAATCTTTAATCTTCTTTACAAAAGGAAATTAGTGTTGTGCATTGCCCTGGGGTAGTTGAGGGCTCAATCTGAGGCTTCTTCATAGGTGAGTGGAAAATTATTCTGTCCATCTCCACCCCCTGTGACAGCCGATCATGTAGGGCCTGGCCTGGGTCAGTACTTCCCCTGCCTCATCCCATTCCATCCTCTCAATAACACTTCACTGTGTGTCCTCTAGCCCCCTACTCTTCCAAAGAGCCACCCGAGGTTCAGAGAAATGAATCGACCTTCAAAGTCCCATGGGGAAGACTGGCAGAGTTGAGGCCATGGAAGGGGCGCTGTGCTCACCTGGTGAATCTGCATGTCTGTTGAGTGGGGAGGACAGCTTGAATGTTGCCCAGAATTTTGGGTGTATCTAGGTACTCTCTGGCCAGGTGGGCAGGCACCAGGTGCTGCACTGGCTTCTTCCTGCTGGAACTGAAATTTCTCTGCACTGGTGTTGTCTCTTCCAGTTCTTCAACAGAGTCATCTTCACATTGGCAGATTGAGTGTTGGGACAAAAAACAACATGCATTAAGCAGCTGCCACATGTCTACAAGGGCAGTTCCAACTCGGTTTCAAATCCTAAATCGCTGTCCTCAGTGATTGTTGCAGGGGTGGGCCATGGGTCTCTCTTGGATGGTTACAGGACACAGAGTGATCCATCCTGCTTTCATGCACTTGATTTCAAGACCTCAAAAACTTTCTCTCCTCTCTTCCAGAATAAAGGGAGTTTTGAGGATCTGAGGCTAAGGTGGTATCAGATTCTGTAAGGGATAAATTCCTGGAGATTCCAGGATAGGAGAAAGACCCTTTATTGCCCAAGGAAATGAGCTGTTGCCACAGTGAAGGGAAATTCCAATTGGTCTTGAAAATATTCAATATTAGAATAGTCTATGTTAAATTGCCTTCTAAGGGGCAATTACAAACATGAATCTGCCTTGCTGACTCTAGACGACAAATTATCAGACTGTTCACACCAAAGGTTAGCGGATTCCAGGGAAGCACCAGCCATCACTGTCTGCTTTTGGCTGCCTGAATTGCTTCAAGGAATATCACCCCAGCCATTCACACTTTAAATATGTATAACATTTGAACAAGCCATCCCATTCGTGGGAGCCCATAGTGGGAGAACTGGAAACATTAGACTGTTCACGGTCACATGACTTTCCCTGCAGCCCTGCAGCTGAAGGAGGCCCGTCTAGTTCCAAGGGCAGTGAGGCTGGACATGTGAGGGTCCTGGCCTCCCCTTTGAAACATGATGCAGCCTTGCCACCTGACCTGGAAAGGTGTCGGTATTGAATTCTGAGGGTTTACAAGTTGCAGAGAAACATGAAGTGCAGTATGATCTTCTCACCCTTTTTAGGTAAAAACAGCCTAAGAAACAGGATGTTGCATAAGGATGGAGAAGGTTTTGAGAGACAGTCTTGCACAATGCAGGTGGGACACTTGGGGACGGGGAGCACCTAAGGGCAG
This sequence comes from Tolypeutes matacus, assembly GCA_026826555.1. Lineage (NCBI taxonomy): Eukaryota > Metazoa > Chordata > Mammalia > Cingulata > Chlamyphoridae > Tolypeutes > Tolypeutes matacus. The sequence continues at coordinate 60,673 of JAKSZT010046099.1, forward strand.
GGAGATTAAACAACCAAGGCAGGATCAAAACCAAAGACTGTCATGGCTTAACAAGAAGATGAATCAGTATAAAAGCCTCACTTCCGATATGCCAACAACCATTGCACCTGGTCACTACTGGGGCTGGGTTTTGGTGGTGGGAGATGGAGGCCCAGATCCCTCAGGTAGTAGGACTGAATTCCATCAATGAGAATCCATGGCAAGGAGCCTGGAGATTCTGCCAGGATAGGGTCGTTCCAGGAGTCTCCCGACTGTCTCGGACCTGTGTGCAGAACCCTCAGCCCTTATCTCACCTCAGGACTGTTCCAGCCTCTGTTGGCGGTCATGGGTGCCGGCACCCTCGTCATGGAGGCGGTGTTGATGACATCATCATCCTGATCTGACCTGGCCTCACGGGTGGAGCGCTGCAAAGACAGGGTCGTCAGCAGGGCCACGATCGTCAGGGTCAGCCTGGTAGTCAGCCAGAGGAACAACCCCTCATGAAGTTCTACTTCCTGATGAGGCAGAGATCCTGTCTGTACACACCTCCTCACAGGTGGGAGATGACAGCTCTGGGGCTCAGGATCACTGTCTGGGCAGGGGCGCTCCACCCCCCGGCCTCCGCTTCTGGCTCAGCCAGCCATGACCTGAACGTGAACGTGACGAGCCCATAAGGTATTCACCCCCAATCACCCCTCACTGCCCAGTCCTGGGGCACACTCATGCCCTCCCCTCCGTACAGCCATCCTGGGAGGTAGAGGTGCTGAGGGTGCCCAGGAAAGATCACAGTGTCACCCTGGCCTGCATCCCCCTGCCCTGTTTCCACTGCGCTACCTTTGGATTTCTCCTATTAAATGGCCAGAGTCTTCGAGGGTGAGGGTTGAACCAACGCCTGCAGCATTGGAGAAACGTGTCTTTGTGGGGTTTCCTGTGGCCAATGCCTCGGGAAACAGGGACACAGCAGCAAGAGAACATCTTCCCTTGAGCGGCTGTGCCTGAATGAGCTCTTAGGGGCAGTCGCTAGAATGTGGTGCCTGGTTACTGGGGTTCAAAGTTCCATTGTGTTCTATCTCCAAGGAAGTGAGGTAACTTCCTACATCCCCTTCCCTGTGCCCCCTCCCTGGATAACAACTTCCCAAGGTCTGCTCTGGGCTGCTGACTGCCTGCCCTCCTATCCCATGGCATTTCCCATCTGTGCACAATTTCACCAGCACAGCCCTACAGGCTGCCCAGCTAAGGCCTGCTGACATCAAGAACCCTCTGAGGAAACTGAACTGGTTTCACAACCTTCCACCTCCTACCAGTTCTGTGACCCTGGACATGTCTCAGGGCCTCCCAGGTTTCCCCTGCTGCACATGGGTTCAAATCTAGCTTAAACTTCCCAGGCATGGCATCAGGTGGTTGGGAGAAAATCCTTAGGTAAGTTGAGGCCTGGCCTCACATCTAGCCAAGGCACAAATGAAGAATTTTTTTTTTTGATGATTTTAATAATTTTTTTATTTAGATTTCCTCCACTTACAAGTCTCTAGCCACATAACCTTTCATTTCCTTTAACAAAAATTAGATTATTATTTAAAAAAATTTTTAATAACAATATAATCATTATATTTATGGATCAGCTGAAGTTTTAAGGGAAAAAGACAATGTTGAAGTAAGTTTTATCATCATTATTCTAAATAACTTCCATGGGTAAGAAATGCAGAATATATGTACTCCAAAGCCAATTTTGGAAAATAATTTTTGTGAAACACTTGTCTCAAAAAATTACTTCAAAGGATATTTCAATGTATGAATGTCAAATGTTTTACAGTAATGACTTACTGTATTTTATGTATTCTTAAAAATAAATTCCTAAAATAGTACATTGGCATTCACAACAGAAATAATGCAAAGGGAAAGATGCCTAAACTACACGCATTCAGTCCTTTTGATAAGAAATGCTTCTAGTATCACAGACAAACTCAATCTTCTTTGAAATTTTTTGTCCACTGCTTTTCTGTTTCTGTCACAGTAGCTATAAATAGTTGCATAAGGTTATCCTTATCTAAATTCCTGCCAAAAAGGACCAATCTATTTGTCCTCTCTGTGTCAACTTTCCAGCTCACTGGAGTCTCCTCCAGATCATATAGCTAATGGACACCTTGGACAATCACTTGTCTTGCTTTGTCTTTGACTGACACCAGCCCCTTTAATTGTATGACCTCCATGCAGGGATTGCCCTTCTCACATTCTTTTCCCATAGGAGATTCTGAATAAAAACTTTATTCCTTTGCATTTCCTGGAACTTCAAATGTGACTCTAACAATAATCTGATCAAGGTGATGATGTGCTGGCACGATGAAGTTTTTTCTGCAAATATATTCCAGAAAGACTGTCAAAGACATGTAGATTTAATACATTAGAGAGATCAACTCTTGAACTTTGTGTTTCCAAAAGTTTTCCTAATCCATTTATTGATTTAATGGTTGTTCTTAATTTGTTTAAATTCTCTTCTGGAACCAAGTCTGTTTTACTGATGAAGCTGATATCTGCCAAAGCAACCTGCCTAGTAGCTTCATCGATAAAGCCAACAGCTTTTTCTTCTGACAGATGCTTTAAGCCACATTTAGAGTCCACAAGAGTTATGTTACCATCAAGAAAAAAAATCACACCCTAATTCAGCATTAATCCAAAACACAGAAACCACAGCACCAAGATCTGTTAAACCAGTGGTTTCTAACAGTATATAATCAAATTTCCCCTTCTTCTGCATCAAATTCTCAGTAGCTCTATGGCCATCGTCCTTTACCGAAGAACAGAGGCAACCATTTCCAAGTTCTAGCACTCTTCGTAGAGTTCTCCACCCTGGCTGACAGCTAAGGATTTCTCTGCTGTGCTCCCTTTCCCAAATTCATTTGAAACAATGGCTACTCTTTTACGATGTTGCTCGGTCAAAATGCAGTTCAGAAGTGTTGCCTTCCCAGCACCTAAATACCCGGTGATAATTGTGACTGGGATCTTGGTGCCGGGGCCAGACTTTTCCTCCACACTAGTTTTCATTTCAATTGGGACCAATTCAGGACAATCCCCTCAACGAAGAATTTTAAGATGGGGTGGAAAGCAGCAGGAAACACAACCCAAAAGAGGGCTGAGTCTGGCAGCGTCATCTTGAGAAAACCATGACCGCCTTGGCTTCATTTCCCTGTCCACACCAGGAGGGGCTTAAAATCAGTGAAAAGGTGATTTTGTCACCTTCAGGTTTAAAACCCTCCAAAGGTTTCCCATTACATTTAGTACCATATCGAAGGCTCCCACAAGGTCTGCATCCCACAGGTCCCTACACACCATAGATGGTCCTGGGCTCTGCCACGCTCTACCTCACCCCGAGTCCTCAGTTCCCCAATCCTCCAAGTCTTTGTCTATTCAGAACAACCCCTTGGGTGTAGAACATATTTTCAGCACGCCATGTAACAAGGGTGAACAATAGAGAACAAAGCCAAATAATTCTCCTAGCCAGGGGAAACTGAGGCCTTCTCTCAAGTAGCCTCCCTCCACACGGGGAGTACATCCTAATTCCAGGTGCTGAGATGGTAGAAGCAAGACCTCAGCTCTGTCCTCTCCTGATTGCCCTGGGGATGGCCCTCCCCAAGCAGAACCCTGGGAATCTCTGAGATCCCAATGCCCATCAGGCTGGCATCTCCTCCTTCCCATGCTTTGAGCTATGGATATGTTGACAGGAAAAAGAAGCCCCTACCGCATGGCAGAGCTGACACCATATCCCTTCTTCTGTCTCCTTGCCATTTCCTGGTGCCAGGGCCTACTCTTCCTCTCCCTCCATTGTCTCTACCTGTTTAATCAGTGTGTGGGGGGGCAGAGCTCCTGAGGCATTTTGGAATGCTCAGAAGAAAACATCCTCATATGGGCAATAGCAGGAAGAGTCTCGGTAGATTTAGGGGCTGATATATTCAAACATTCCTTGCAAGAGAGTTGACCAGTGCCTCGGATGTCAGAAGTTTCCAGGTCCTCTAGATTCTGCCCAAACCTTGTGGCTTGAGCCTGGCCTTTCTCTGGGCCTCCAATTCTTAATTCAAAAGTGAGGGGTTGAACATGGATCTGGTTCATTCATTCAACAAATATTTCATGAACATCTTATTTGCTGGGAGCTGATATAAGTTCAGGGTTATGTCACTGGACTACATAATGTCCATGTCTCATGACATTTCCATTCCAGGTTACTAAATATGTCAAGCATCAAAACAAACAAACAAACAAAGGCCAATGGATCTGGGTAAGAAGGTGGTCAGAGAGGACAGGCCCCCTCACTCCACCACCTTTCCCCATTCCCGCTGGTGCAATGTGGGTTATAGGAAGGCCCATAAGAAGGCAGACCTCATGTTTCCTAGTGTGTGATCTGGCTAGTTTCTATTGTCATGGAGCCCCTCTGACCCAAGTCTGTTCCCCATTTTGTAGAACAGCCACATAGTACAGCACTGAAGATCGCCCAGCTCTCAGGAACCAAACCCATCCCCAGGGTACATCTGGGAATCACAGCTCTGCAGCAGGGCAGGTCCCTGTGCTGAAACGTGCGCGGGTGCATTGCCAGGTCCCGGAAGCAGGTGAGCTGTCAGCCAGTTCCGTGGCTGTGATGTGTATTCCCTGCACCGGTGCACTGTTAGGCCCTGCGAGCCTGGCAGCCTCCAGGCACCTTGAGCGGGTGAGCCTGTAGGTCCCTTGAGCAGGTGCACCCCCAAGCCCCTTCAGACACGAAGCAAGATGATGACTTAACAGGAGACTGACAAAAGGCAGAGCCAAGATGAGACGCCTGGAAAAAATAGGAGGTAAGGTGGTAGAGGCGGTAGGACGCATATCTCCCATATCAGAGATTCTGTGATTTAATCCCAGTGAAGACAGGAGGAGATGAATGAGAATAGAGGGCAGGAAATGGATACAGAGAGTTCCCCAGTGAATGACTCAGCAACAGCAAAAAAGGCAGGTGGGGGGGGCAGAAAAACGCATGAAGGTAATTAAGTAAATGAATATATCCTTAAAAAAGTAGAGAGGAGAAAGATAGGGACTATAGTTAGCAGCAATACTTGGATGATGCTCTTTCATGGTGTGTTAACAAATGTTTCAAACAATGCAGGGTGTTTGAGGGGGTGATGTGTGGGAGCACTGTTTACCAAACATTTATACCTTATGTATGTTCATGTATGAAGGACATACTTCAATAAATTGTTTTTTTTAAAAAAGACCAACAGAGTTCTGGTAGTTTGCATCAGCACCCCATTGGCTGACTAATATGGGCATCTCACCACAGGGCCAAAAATATATGATGCAAACATTGACAGATATGAAAGGTGAAAGAGATATTCTACAATGACTGTAGGAAATTATAATAAACCACTTTCAATAATGGGTAAAATATCTAGACAGAAGAAAATAAAGAAATAGAGGACTTGAATGATACCATAAAGCAAATAGACCCAGTAGACACATATGCAATATATCATCTAGCAACCCTAGAATACCCAGTCTCCTCAAGAGCACATAGATCATACCCAGCAGAAACCATATGATAGGCCACAAAACAAGTCTCAATAAATTTCAAAATAGAGAAATCATTTGAAGTATTTCCCCACCAAATAATGAAATGAGGAAGGAAGTAATAAGAGAGGGAAAACAAAGGTTTCACAAATATGTGGAAATTAAACAAAACACTTCTAACCAATGGGCCAAAAGAAAAAAAAAATCACATGGAAAATTAGGAAGTAGCTTGAGACAAATGAAAATGAAAATACAACATGCCCAAATTTGTGGGATATAGCAAAGGCAATGCTCAGAGGGAACTAGATAATATAAGCAAATGCTTACATTAAAAAAGAAGATAATATCTCATTTCAGTAGCATAACCTGATACCTAGAGTAACTAGAAAAAGAAAAGCCAAATAAACTGCAAGAGAGCAGAAGGAGAAAAACAGCACACACTCAAGCAGAGATGAATGAAATAGAGAATAGAAAAAGGCTCTTTGAAAAGCTCGATAAAAATGAAAGAACCTTTATCCAGACTGACAAAAAAAGAAAGAGGATGCAAACAACAAAAATCACAAATGAATGAAGGAGGGGACATTTCTACCGACACACAATAAAAAATGATTAGAAGAGTATACCGTGAACACCTGTACACCAACAAATTAGAGAACCTAGAAGAAATGAAGAAATTTCTAGAAACATACAAATTACCTAAACTGACACAAAAAGAAATAGAAGATCTCAATACACCAATAAATGAAGATATTGAAGTAATAAAAAACTTCCCCAAAAACAAAAGCCCAGGACCAGATGAGTTCAGTAGTGAATTTTACCAAACCTTCAAGGAAGTATCAACACCAATCTATCTCAAAATCTTTCAAAACTTTGAAGAGGAAGGTACAGTTCTTAACAAATTCTTTGAAAGAATGAAAGTTTTTCTCCTCAGATCAATATCAAGACAAGGAGGTCCACTTTCACCACGACTATTCAGCATTGTAGTGGAAGTTCTGGACATAGCAGCTAGTCAAAGAAAGCAGGCATCCAAATTGGAAAGGAAGAAGTAAAACCATCAGGACTTGCAGATGACATGATCCCATATGTACAGAAAATTCTGAAAACACTACAACTGATCTACTAAGCTAAAACACAAATTCAGCAAGATGGAGGGGTACAGGATCAATACCCCAAAATTGGGCATTTCTATATACCAACAATGAACAATACAAAAAAGAACCCCCCCCCAAAAAAAAAAGATTTTGTTTACAATAAGAATAAATTTAACCAAGGATTAAAGTTCTTGTAAACAAAAAACTATAACACCTGTTGAAAGAAAATGAAGACCTAAATAAATGGAAAGATAGCTTGTCTTCACGGATTGGAAGACTTAATATCATTAAGATATGAATAATATACAAAGCATTTGCAGTTTACAGATTTACCTTAATCCCAATAAAAATTCTAATAACTTTCTCTGCATTAATGGAAATGCAATAATGAAATTCCTGTGGAAGGGTAAGGGGCCCTGCAGAGCCAAAATATCTTGAAAAAGAAAAATAAATCAGAGGAATCATACTTCTCAATTACAAAACTTTTAAAAAAATACAATAGATAAGCAAAATTGTACTGACACAAGGATAGACTTGTAAAGCAATGAAATAGAATTGAGATCTCAGAAGTAGATCCACACATCCATGAGCAAGGGATTGTTGACAAGGGTACCAAGTCCACTCAACTGGACAAAGAGGAGACTTTTCAAAAAATAGTGCTGGGAAAATTGAACACTCACATTCAAAACGATGAAAGTGAACCCCAATCCCATACCATGTACAAAAATTAGCTCAAAATGGATCAAGAACCTAAATTATGAAAGCAATACTATAAAACTGTTAGAGGTAAACACAGGGAAATATCTTAAGGACATTGTATTAGGCAATGTAGTCAGACTTGAGACTAAAAGTAAGTCGAAAAAAGAAAAAATAGATAAATTGGACTTCACCAAAATTTAAAAAGTTAAAAAGGACAACCTATAGAATGGGAGAAAATATTGGGAAACCATATATCTGATAAGGGTTTAATATGCAGCCTAGCTGTTTATATACCACAACTTAATACAAAAGAAAACCAAAGAACCCAATTGAAAAATGGGCAAAGGACTTGACTAGACATTTCTCCAAAGAAGATCTACAAATAGCTAATAAGAAAATGAAAAGATGCTTAACATCATTAGCTGTTAGGGAAATGCAAATCAAAACCATCATGAAATACCACTTCACATCCATCAGGATGGGTTTTATTAAAAAAAAAACGAAAAAACAAAACCAGGAAGTAACATGTGTTCTGGTGAGGATGTGGAGAAATCCTTGTACATAGTTGATTGGGTTGTAAAATGGTGCAGCTGCTGTGGAAAAGAGTTGGGAAGTTCCTCAACAAATTAAACTTGGAATAAGTTAAAATTCTCCTTGACGGAGAAATTCCAATCTTAGGTATACAACACCAAAGAATTGAAAGCAGGATCTCAAAGAGATATCTGTACACCAGTACTCATAGCAGCATTATCCACAATGGCCAAAATGTGGAAGCAACCCAAATGTCCATCAGTAGATGAATGGATACACAAAATGGGGTATATTTTATCAGCTATAAAATGGAATAAAATTCTGATACATGCTGTAACATGGATTGACCTTGAACGCATCATGGTGCAAGAAATAAGGCAGATACAAAAGGACAGATCTTAAGCCTATGAACACAGTAAAGCCCACCATAAACTAATAGTTAATTAAATTTAAAAAAAAATAAATTGGGATTTCTTAAAGATAAAATACCTAGATTTGTAGAAAGGAGGTTTGCAGCAAGAAAGGCGAAATGGAGCTCTTAGTTTCCTGTCAAAAAGGTCAAAAGTGAAGCTCAGGTCACAAAACTTATCCAATTAAATGCAGAGTACAATTTCACTTGGAGAGAAAAATAAGTCTTTCTTGGTACTCAGGGGAGGAATGGTGAGTGGAGGTGAGGTATTGTAGCAGTTTGTTAGTTTAATACAGTTATGAATTCCAAAAATAGATATTGGATTAGCTTGTAAACTGGTCTGTTAATCCGGGCATGAATAAGTTATGATTAGGGCGTTGGCTGGGCCACTTCAGTAGGGCATTGAGCCCCACCCCTTGGTGGCTGGCAATCAAATATAAAAGGCAAATCTAAAAGGCATGGGACGCTCCCCCTGGTTTCTGAGCAGCGATCCGATGGCACTGTGAGAGGAGTGTAGACTTCTGATTAGAGAGTAATTCCTTTTCAGCCCACTTGCTCTTCTGAAAGTGTCCATGAGTTTGTTTTGGGAGGGCTCCTGTGCATGTCCCTGCCCATCTCAAGGCCCTGCAACCACTCCCCATACACTCTCAGATCTGACAGAGGTGATTGTCCCTAAATGGGGACAGAGAACTATTGTCAATCATAGAAGGCTCGTGTCCAATCATTTCACAAATCTTACTATATCAGGGATCTTTGCCATATATTTCTGTCTTCCCTGGCCCCTCCAGAAAGGGATTGCAGAAAAGCAGAGATATGTAGCAACTGTTCTGCTCATCGCACTCTGCTTCGAAAATTAGGCGCTCCTAAGTCCCTGGTGAATGGGGACCTCCTGCCCCATTTTCAAGGTTCAAAATGTACCTCGCCTCAGGCCAAGATACCAAGAGCTGCCATATCCTTTGAGGGCCTGTGAGGGTCACATCCCCTTCATATTGGTTTTGTTGGCATAGGAACTGCCTTACCCCACCTTGCCTACAGCTCAGGACATTTAATTCAGCACTCGGATAGAGTGGGGAGCAGTTTGCTCAACACATCTACTTTCCTGGATCCCATTTGCAGGATGGTTCAGGTGGGGACAAATCAAACCAGGGTGCGAAATATCTGCTTTGTGTGACACAGGGATGTGATGTGCCTTTCTCTGGCACTATCCCTACCACACAAGTCCAGCTCAACTGTGGAGTTTGGGGCCCATTGTTCTGACCCACAGACCACTCGTAAATTTCTTTGGTCCAGAATTCTTTCCTCTCCTTGAAAGGACGGGAGGACATGCCCACACCTAGAGAGAGACATGAATGCATCAGACCACTGTGTTGCTCACCCTCATGCTTAAAGATCAAGTATAGGTGTCAGTACACTGTAATGAAGAAAAGTAATGATGAGAGGGGTAAATATAAATGCCAGTACTGTTGTATTACTGGATTGTAACTCCACATTTTACTTCTTACTGGATCAAAGAAGCAAATGCATAATAAAGAGTAATGATAAATCTATGATTTGACAGCCCATCTATGAAGACATAATCGGTAATAAGTACTCCAAAGGGTCGGAGAATGGAAAGATATAGGGACACAGGTTTTGAAAGCTATTGATTTTAAGTTGGTATCAAATTAAATGTGATTTTTATAGATTTAGGATGTTAAAATTAAGCCTTATTGTTGCCAAAAAGAAAATGTCTGAAAAATATACACTAAAGGAAAAGAGAAAGGACTCAAAATGGTAGAAAACAAAAAGTAAAATAAACATACAAATAGACATTAATGGAAGAATTAAGGGAAAGGAAAACACAAAACTTACAAAGACCAAATAAAAAAATGACAGAAAGTCCTGTATTACCAATAGTTACTTTAAATGGCAGAAGAAAGCTCTGTGTTACAAATAGTTAGTTTAAATATCCACTCAAGAGGCAGAGAATGGCATAATGGTTAAAAAAGCATGACTGAGCCTTATACTGTTTACAAGAGACTTACCTTAAATTGAAAGACACTTCTAGGTTGAAAGCGAGAGGTGGAAAAACTCTTCCATGCAAACAGTAACCAAAAGAGAGCTGAAGTGGCTCTACTAATATCAGGGAAAAGAGACTTGAAGAAAAAAAACTGTTAAAGAGAACAGAGAAAGGTGGTATATGTTGATTAAAGGACCTATTCATCAGGAAAATCTAACAAAAATGAACATATATGCACTGTGGCAGTTTGATATTATTTATGAATCCCAACAAGAGAAAGATAATATTTCTAAACTGGTCTGTTCCACTGGGTGTGATTCACTTTGATTGTATTCAATTCCAAGGTATTAAGCTTACTTGATATGACCAAATTAGGGCTTTTGATTCGAGAACTTCAGTAGGGTATCACTCAGGGTGAGTCCCTTCCCTCTTGGGAAAGCCTGGAAAGAAATGAGCCCTATGCCAGAGTGATATAGGAAGCCCAGAGGTATGAGCCATATGGCAGGCTATAGCTGAGATTGGAAGAGGCTGGGCCCACGGAGCCTTAAGAGGAAGAAGGAAGGAGAGTCTGCCATCTTGCTTCAACATGTGGCAACTGACTTTGGTGGGAAAGCATCTTGAGTAGGACTCTTTAGGGCCTTGTAAGTGTAAACTTTTACCCCAAATAAATATCTTTCATAAAAGGTAACAGAGAAGCTAAACATTTGCTATATTAGAAACAATGCATGTGCCGCAGACCTAGATTTTCTTTCTAGGTCTGCTTATTGGAATGCTGGGGTTAAACGAAGCCTGGTTTATTCTATGACCATCCTGTATGGGAACAGACTTTAACTTTGGGTACTTTTGGTCAATCTTAAGAGATAAAACAGGTGGACAGATGTGGCTCGGATGGCTGTGTGTCCGTCTCACATATGGAGATACCGGGGTTCAATCCACGGGAAATGCCAATAAAAATTTAACAAAGAAAAATATAGAAGGTGTGTGGGCCACAAGGCCCCGTGTGCCAGTGTCACCAGGCCCCCAAGTGGGTGAGCTTCTAGGCACTGTCCACGGGTGAGCCACGAGGCTCCGTGTGCAGGTGTGCCGCAAGTCCCAGGGAGTGGGTGAGCCGTTAGGTCCCATGCATGGGTGAAATGCCAGGCCCCGCCAAGGTGTGAACCACCAGCCTCATGCTCCGGTACACCCCCAGGCCCCGCGAGTGGGTGAGCCGTCAGGCACTGACCGCCGGTGTTTTGTGAGGCACCCTGCTTGGGTGTACAGCCAGGGCCCGTGAGAGTGTGTGCCTTCAGGCCCCATGCGAGGGTGCCCAGCCAGATCTGCTATCAGGTGAGCCACCAGGGCCCGACACGGGTATGCAATTCAGCCCTGCTTGCGGGAGTACCACCAGGCCCCGTGGACGTGTGAGCCCCCAGGACCCATGCTTGGGTGGGCTTCAAGGCCCTGTGAGCGAGTAAGCCTTCAGGCCCCTTCCCTGAGTGTGCCACTGGACCCTGCGAGCCTATGAGGTGCCAGGCCCCACGCGCATATGAGCCACCAGGCCCCGTGCTAGGATGAGCCGCCAGACCCCGTGAGCAGTTGAGCTGTAAGGCCTCCTCCACGTGTGCGTCGTAACGCCCTGTGTGTAGGTGTGCCTTCAGGCCCCTTCTGCCAGCGGCCGTTAGGCCCCAGGTACAGGTGCACCGCCAAGCCCCACGAATGGGTGAGCTGTCTGGATGTGTGCACGGGTGAGCCGCCATCCCTCGCAGCTGGGTGAGCCATCAGGCCCCTTCTGTGGATGCATCGCCAGCCCCCACGAATGGGCGAGTCGCCCGACCAAGTGAAAGTGTGAGTCATCAGGACCCGTGCTGGGTGATTGGCCAGGCAGGTTTTCGGGTGCGCCACCCGGCACCGCGAGCGTTTGAGCTGTCAGGCCCCGACCATGGGTGCATAGTCAGGACACAAGAGCATGTGAGCCTCCAAGCCCTGTGTACGGGTGTGCCACCAGGACCCCCGAGCAAGTGAGCCACCAGGCCCCGTGCATGGGGGCGCCGCCAGGTCCTGCGAGTGGGTGAGCCCGTAGGCCCTTGTGCAGATGTGCCATTAGGAACCATGCACGGGAGGACCACCAGGACCCCAGAGTGGGTGAGCCCACCAGAACGTGCACGGGTACGTTGCCAGGTCCTGCGAGTGGGTGAGCCATCAGGCCCAATATGTGGGTGCACTCTCAGGCCCTATATGCAGGTCCAACGCCAGGCACCACGAGCGAGTGAGCCGTCAGTCCACGCCACGGGTGCCACGTCAGGCTGCATGTGCTGGTTCTCCAGGAGGCCCTGCCTGCATGTGAGCCGCCAGACCCCGTGTCGGGTGCACCATCACGTCCTGCGAGTAAGGGAGCCCTCAGGCCCCATCTATTGCTGTGACATAAGATTCCCTGCGCCGGTGCACTGCAAAGTCCTGTGAGTGGGTGAGCCGCCAGGCGCCATGAGTGGGTGAATTGTCCGGCCCTGAGTGCGGGTGCACCGCCAGGCCCCTTGAGCATGAGAGACGCCAGGCTCCATACTCGGGTGCGCCGCCAGGCCCCGTGATCTGGTTAACAGTCCGGCCCCTGTCGGGTGCGCCGCATGGCCCTGCGAGGGTGTGAGCCGCTCGGCCCCACGAGCATGTTAGTTGCCAGACCCTGTCTGCGAATTCACCGTCATGACCTCTTTGCTGGTGGGCTGCCAGTTCTTGTCCATGGGTGTGGCGTTAGGCACTGAGAGCAGATTGCACAGCCAGGCCCCGTCCATAGGAGCGCTGACAGGCCTCTGGAGTGGATGCGCCACCAGGCCCAGCAAGCAGGTGAGTCGTCAGGCCCATTTCACAGATTCGCCCCCAGGCCACACAAGCGTGTGAGCCACCAGGCCACATGCGCGGGTTTTGGAGAAAATGCTGAGAGTCAGAGCATAAAGGGTTAAGCATCTAAAAAGCATGCTTGCTGGAAAAGAAACATTAGTAAATGTCTCCAAGGACACTGCATGCTGCAGCTATCAGTGGGAGGAGGCAGAGCAGAGTGAACTCACCACACAGATGTTACTGTCTAATTCCCAAGATAATTGTATGGGAACTCACAAACAGGTAGCGATTTCTGCACCAAGCTGAGAAACTAGTGAAGGACCCCCTACTTTTGTTATCAGCTTTGTACTATAAAAAGCAGCTTCGGCCTTAATAAACTTGCCTGCATTTCACATGGAGTGAGGTCCCCCGATCCCAATTTTTCTTTGGATCATTCCCGGCACCGTCTACCTCCACGTTGAATTACGACTAGTGGGTGGGTCCCCAGGCCCCATGCAAGGGTGCACAGTCAGGCCCCTAAAGCGGGTGATCTGCAAGACCCCGCGAGCGTGTGAGCTGCCCGTTATCGTGCATGTGTTCGCCACCAGGCACCGTGAGCTTGTGAGCCACCAGCCCAGTGCACAGGTTACCTGTCAGATGCGTTTTAGGGTGCGACACCAGGCCCCATGAGTCCGTAAGCCGCTCGGCCCCAGGAGCCTGTTAGTTTCCAGGTCCTGTCCGCGAATTCACCGTCAGGCCCTGTTTGCAGGTGCGCTGCCTGGCCCCGTCCATGGCAGCGTCAACAGGCCCCATGAGTGAGTGAGCCGTCAGGCTTCGTCGACAGGTGTGCCTTTAGGGCCCGTGTGCGTGTGCGCTGCCATGCCCTGCAAGCGGGTGAGCCCTTAGGTCCCGATCACGAGTGCTCCATCATACAATGTGAGCAGGTGAGTCATCAGGCGCAATCCACAAGTGTGACGCCAGGCCCACGAGCTGGTGAGCCGCCCGGCCCTGTGCAGGGTTGCACCACAGGCCCCGTGAGCAGGTGAGCCCTCATGAACTGTGTGCAGCTCAGCTGTCAGGTCCTGCGAGTGGGTGAGCCTTCAGGCCCTGTCCATGAGTGCGTCGTTAACCCCGTGGGAGATTGAGCCATCAGGTCCTGTCCGCATTTGCACTGTCCAGCCCTGTGCATGGGTGCGCCGCTAGGCCCCACGAGCTTGTGAGCTGCCAGGCTCCGTCCGCAGGTGCCCTGTCAGTACTCGTGCACGGGTAGGCAGCCAGGCATGTGATCAGGTGAGCCACCAGGCCCCGTTCCTGTGTGTGCCGCCAGACCTCGCAAGCACGTTAGCTGCCAGGCCCCACGAGTGGGTGAGCCGTTAAGCCACATCCACGAGTGCATCTCATTCCCTGTGAGTGAGTGGGCCAACACGCAACGTCAGCAGGTGTGTCGTTATGTCCCACGCACAGTTGCCAGGCCATGCCACACGAGTGGGTGATTCATCAGGTGCCTTTTGCAGGTGCACCGCCAGGCCAAGTGAGCGTGTGAGCTGCCAGGTCCTGATCTAGGGTGCGTTCCAGGCTCTACAATCGGGTGAACTGTCCATCCCCGTGTACTTGGGCACCGCCAGGGCCCATGAGTGGGTGAGCAGTCAGGTCTTGTTCATGGGTGCCCCGCCATGCCACGCGAGCAGATGAGCCGCAAGACCCTATGGGCGGGTGCACCGCCTGGCCCCGCTAGCAGGTGAGAAGTCAGGCTCCAACCATGTGTGTGTCGTGAGGCCTAGCAAGCGGATGAGTCGCAAGGCCCCAAGAGTGGGCGCGATGCCAGGCCACTCCATGGGTGCGCAGTCAGGCCCCGAAAGTGGGTGATCGGCAAGGACCGACGAGAGTGTGAACCACCAAGTCCCATGCACAGTTGTGCCAACAGGCCCCGTGAGGGGGTGAGCCACCAGGTACCGTGTGCTGCGGCATCTCTAGGCCCCACGAGGGGGTGAGCCCTCAGGACCCTCTGTGCGTGCACTGTCAGGCCTCATGCAAATTTGCGCAGCATGGCCCTTTGAGTGTGAGATGCCAGGCCACGTCTGCGTGTGCGCCGCGATGCCCAGCGAGTGTGACAGCCATCAGCCTCCATTGACAGGTGTGCAGCCAGTCGCCTCAGGTGTGGAGCAAACGTGCCCTGTGCGACAGTGCGCCGCCAGGACCCACGAGCAGATGAGCCTTCAGGCCCTTTCTGCGGATGCACTGCCATGTTTCACAACAATGCAGGGTGCTTGAGGGGTGATATGTGGGAGCCCTGTTTACTGAACAATTATAGCTTATGTATGTTCAAGTATGAAGGTCCTACTTCAATAAATTCTTTTT
>JAKSZT010046102.1:0-14755 GCA_026826555.1 Tolypeutes matacus
TCTATCTATCTATCTATCTATCTATCTATCTATCTATCTATCTATCTATCTATACTTTCTATCTACTTAAATAACCAAATGAGCCTTTAAGTGCAAGGCACTGAGCAGAATGTCTGGCTTAAGGTGAACACTCCAAAGATGTTGGCTTCCGGTGTCTCCAAGCCCAGAGGAGTCAAAAGCATGCCTACTTCCCTCCTCATCTCCTGCTGGCATGATAATATATAAAAGTGGGGTCCAGGAAGGCACTCAACATTAGCTATAGGAGGACTGTGTCTTACCAACACTCCCTGTGAGGCCTCTGAAAGGCCTCCTGCTAAGACCGTCCCAAGGGGACTGGCAGCCAACAGTGCTGCCAGTTCAAGTCCCAGAATTGGGGAATCCCCAGGATGGCAAGCCTCTCTCCAGGCCTGAGCTGGGATCTGGGCATACAAAAGGAAGGGAGAGCAGAGAAAAGAGGGACTGCAACATGAATCAGTGAGGAAAACCATGTTTTCTCCCCTTGCTGACCCTGTGCGTGTTTGTCCTGTGGGGCAGTAGACCATTTCCTCTCTTCTAAGGGGCTGCCCTGCCTGCTCTCCCAGGTACTTGCAAGCACAAATGACGATGCTACAAATGTGTGCGCGTGAAATGCATTATTTATTTACCAAATGGGAACATAATGCGTAAGACTGTTTTGCAACTTCCTTTTTCCCCCTTAATTTTCAGGGCCACCTTTTCCCTAACAGTGTGCCATTTCCTAGGCAGACCTTAATACATTTCACTAGGTGGTTCTCAAGCAGGGAACGCCACAATCGGCTGGAGGGCTTGCTGGAGCACAGATTGCTCGGCCCCACCCTGAAACTGTTGAGTCACAGGTCTGGGGAAAGGTCCAAGAATTTGCATTTTTAAAACAAGTTCCCAGGTGATGTGGTTGCCGCTGCTGGTCCCGGATCATTGAGCACCTGCTTTAACCAGGACTTCTTTTTGATAATTATTTAGATGATTTCTGTTTTTCCCTACTACCGATGGAGTGGCAGCAGCCTTCTGTCAGGTAACCATAAAATGACAGCATTTGAACTGAAAGCACGTTCAACATGACAAGAGTTGAATGCTAACAGATTCGGCAGGACAGTAGTTTGGGTGCTCAATGCAACTTATCTGCTTGCTTAATAAGCTGCCAACGCAACCAATACACAATATCCAGGTCGAGGACACACCCCACAGTTCAAGGCGGAGGACACCAGGGTCCATCAGCCGAAGGCCAGCACAAGGCAGGTGGGCACCTTTAACAAGAGGACTCGGGAGCTGGTCCCACGTGGCGTCGGCGAGGATCCGAAGCTGTGGGCGGCAGCAGCAGGGACACTGGAGCCAGGAGTCAGAGCGCCTCTCCCTGACACTCCCAGGAGGGGCATCTGCACTGGCCTTTTATGCCTGGGGATCTGGTCGTAATGTCCTTATTGAACGAGTGTCCCTCTGGCAGGCGACAGGTAAATCCCTATCATATTCTTGCACAAATGTTTGCTTATCACTTGTTCCACAAAAGGTTTTTCAATTGGTTTATATTCTAATTGTGGTCAACTGTGTTGACAATATTTGGGATTCAAGGTCACTAATACCACCCCTTGGACAGCAAAGGCCTCCTAAGTGGCCTCCTGCATTGCTTCTCTCTGATCTGTTCTCTTCACTGCAGAATGCCAATCTCATTTCACCCCCAGGCTGAAAATCCTTTAATGGCATCCTGTTACATTTAGGATAAAAAGGAAAATCCTTAGCCTGGCCTAACAAGGCCCTGCTTAGCTCTCAGCCTTATCTACCTCCCCACTGCCCGTAGGTCTCTATGGTTCTGACATGTTGGATTTTTTTAATTCCTAGAAGGTGGGCCTTTGCGCAGGCTCCTCCCTCTGCCTGAAACTCCCTTCCTTCTTCCTTGCTTAGCCAACTCCTCCAATACAACTTTTGGATCCCATTTCAGTCATATTTCTTCAGGGTCCCTGATCAGCCTCCTCCAACTCTGGCCTGCAACAAAACCACTTAAGAAATGTGGTTCTCTGCGAAGGTAGTACCACTCTTCTAGAGGACATTTGGATATTTGTGGTTGTCACAAAAATGAGGGGCCATTCCTGATGTTTAGTGGGCAGGGGTCAGAGATGCTAGACACCCAGCTACGCCAGGAAAACCTTCTCACACAACTTTTCAAAGTCCCACTGGACACTTACATAAGAGAAAACCCTATTTATAATCTACCTGTTTTATAAATAAACACAAAATGTTTTGGGGTGGGTTTTTGTTTTTTGTTTTTTTTTGCACATTTCTATCATTGAATTTTCTAGGAAGGTCACAACTGTATGAATTGAGGGAAGACATATTTTTACCAAAATTGTTGACCATTTTGGAAAATCATGTTCCCTTTAAAGAGCAAGGCGACTCCAGGGATTTGAATCACAATCAGCAACTGGGTCTGGACCTTCATGTGAGGCTGTTCATGGGGCTGCTGTGGGTGGGTGGGCATCTGACCCTCTGACGGGAAACTGGAACACTACCGAGATATTTGATGACATTAAGGAATTATTGTTATCTATTTTTTTTAAAGATTTGTTTACTCCACCCCCCTACCCCGGTTGTTTGCGTTCACTGTAATGGTTGTGTGCTCGCGGTCTGTCCTCTGTGTCTATTTGCTGCATGCTCTATATGTTTGCTTGTCTTCTTTTTAGGAGGCACCGGGAACTGAACCCAGGACCTCCCAGGTGGGAGGGAGGCACCCAATCTTTTGAGCCACCTCCGCTCCCTGCTTCTTGTGTCTCTCATTGTGTTTTTCCTCATTGTGCCTCCTTATTGTGTCATCTCATTGTGTCATCTTATTGCGTGAGTTTGCCACGCCAGCCCATTGTGTCAGCTCACTGTCTTGCTCATTTTCTTTAGAAGGTACAGGGAACCGAACCCAGGACAGGCGCCCAACTGCTTGAGCCACATCTGCTTCCCTATTGTTAACTATTTTTATGTGCAATAATGGAATTGCAATTAGTCCAATGTAAAGTATTTATTTATTTATTTAGAAGGCACGAGGAACTGAACCCGGGACCTGATATGTGCAAAGCAAGCACTCGACCATCGAGCTACACCCACTCCGCTATTTATTTTTTTTCAGACAGACCCACTGAAGTGTCTACAGAAATGATTTGATACCTAGGATTTGCTTCAAAATAACAGAAAGGGGTGGGGGAAAGAGGGTGGAGATAAAGATGTAGCAGGACTGGCCACAAGTTGATAATCATCAAAACCAGATGATGGCTACAAAGGCTTATTATACTATCTTCTCTCCTTTTGTATATGTTTGAAATTTTGCACAATAAAATATTAATGATACAATAAAGGACAGTTCTATGCTGTAATTTTTTTTTCTACTGAAACTGTAGAGTTGGCTTCCCCATAAAAGGCCTTCTCGTTCATACCGATTGATAGAAAACCACAGCTAAGAATCTAAAAGCTATATATAAAATTAGAAATTGTTGAATTGAAGCTACCCAGCCATGAACAGTGTGAGATTGCTTTTGCTCTCGTTCAGAGTGCATCTTGATGGCTTCCTGATTCCCTGAAGGCTGTTGGATGAGGCAGAGAACTCTCAAAAAGAAAGTGACTCATTGGAAACTCAAAGTTCAGGCACCTTAGGTTACTGATCGTGATGGTTAACTCTTACAGAACAGCTGCTGCATGCCAACACTTGTTAACACTTCACAAGTACTAGCTCATTTAACTCTCTCATCAATCCTAAGAAATATGTACTATTATTATGCCTTTTACAGATAAGGAAACAAAATCACAGGGGCCCGGGTTTTCATAGCTAGGAAGTGGTGAGGCCGGGATTTGAACCCAGGCTGCTTGATTCCATGCCTACACTCTTCATCTTGCCTATCTACTGCCTCTCTATTAATTTGGTAATGGCTTTCTGGCAGTTTACTGGGCATCAAATAACAGAGAATTGGGGGTAGCTTGGGAAAAACAATGAAGATCAGTTCTCATTCTGTGGGAATCTGAGGTGTCCCTAGAAATAAGAGATCATCTATATTATTTATCTGCCCTGGGAAAGCTATAAAATAATAATAGGGAACTTCTACTATGTACAAGCCACTGCACTAGGTGAAAAATACACCGTGACAATCACATTCACTTATTCAACAAATATTTCACGCACCAGGTTCCATTCTAGGCACTGGGAATACAGTTGTAAAAGACTGACATGGTTTCAACTCATACGGTGCTTTGTGGGACTTGCTTTTTTTTTTTTTTTTCCCTACCCACCCCCTTGTTGTTTTTCACTTTCTGAGTCTGTTTGTCTTCTTTGTTTCCTTAGGAGGCACCAGGAACCAAACCCGGGACCTCCGATGTGGGAGAGAGGTGTCTAATCACTTGAGCCACCTCCACTCCCTGGGATTTGGTTTGACCAACATAATCTTACAGCAGGGACACTGCACAAGTTCTGGAGCCTAGATATAAAAGGCCTTGCAGCTTCTATTTTCACTCTCTTGGACTGCTGCCCTGAGACCGTCACGCTATGAAGAAGCCGAGAATGAAAGACCACAGGGTGAGAGAGTTCCAGCTACCTGGCTGACCCTCCAACTGAGTGCAGTTACATGCGTGAGCCTGAGTGAGACCATCAGAAGAAACAGTCAACCAGCCCACAGACTCCTGAGAAATAAGAAGTGATTATTTTAAGCAACTCTGGTTTGGGGAAATTTGTTACACAGCAATAGATAATTGTTATAATAAATATAATCATGAAATTTAATAAGTATTACGCAGCATAGCTACTGGATGTCATAAAATAATATATAGAAGAATCTGACCTAATCTGGAGATGGGAGCGGTGCACATAAAAGAAAGAACATAGGCTTCTAAGCCAGGCAGACCTCTATTGAAGCCCAACTTCACCGTTTATATGCTGTGTGTCTGTAGGCAAGTCATATAGCTTCTCTGAGCCTCATTTACAAAATGTGGATCATCAACCTTACCTTGTAGATGTTAAATGAGTGATAAATGAGAGAATATATGCAGGCACACTGCCACAAAATAGGCATTCGACAGATGGTGGCCACTTCTTTTTTTAAGCAAATCCCAGCACATTGTTCAAAACCTACCTTGAGGAAGAAAAACAAAACCAAAGTTATTTCAGATCATAGAGATTCAAGTTCAGACCAAAAGAGTTGGAGAGGTTTTTTTTTTTTGCTAATTCATAGCTAGAACCTGAAAAATTGATTAATGCAATAGGATTTAAGAGTCAGCTTTATTTTTCCTGGTGCATTAAGAAAGAAATTGAAGGGAAAAAAATTGCATTTCGTTACTCGGGCGCTTAAGAGGAAAGAAATCAAACAAGTCAATTAACTGGAAGTAGCTGAGGATTGCTGAGTGCCCCAGTCACGTGGTCAAGAGGCTCTCCTGCCGTGTGTGCAATCACTTACCAAGAGCGGAGTCAATACCAGAGAAGGATTTCACCTGATAATTGTCAAAATGTTTAAACACACCATTACAGTATGCAAACAGGACTTTATCTCTTTGCCACGCATCAAAACCTCTGGCTCAATTCCAGCAGCTTAGCCTTCCAAAGGAGTGTTGAGTGATGGCAGAGAGGGAGGAGCTGAATCTGCACCTTCCCCCAGGCAGGGTAGATCCCCGGCAAACAATTACCCTGGACTGGGTCTTGTTTCAGACCCTGGGTGCAAAATCTCGAACTCTGCCACTGTTATGAAAGGCAGAAGGTTTGCCTTAGGACAAAGGACAGATCCAGGTTTTGTGAGACCTGAAGCTTACACAATTTGCAGGAGCATTCTTTTAAAAAAAATAAAATAAAAAAATAATGGGTAAAAAGGTGAATACTTATTTAAAGTGAGAAAATAAATCACAAAGCATTTTAGGGGCGGTGGTAGCCAGACTCCCGCATGGCCACAATGACCCTTGCTTCCTGGTGTTTCTGCCCTTATGCTGTCCCCTCCCACGCTGTACCAGGGTGGTCTGTGTGACCAACAGAATTCCACAGAAGTGATGGCCCGTCACTTCCGAGACGAGCTTACAAAAACCATGCGGCTCCTAGGTTGGTTGCTCGCGCTCTTTCTCTTTCTCTGTCGTGGGTCACTTGCTCAGGGAGAAGCCAGGTGCCCTGAGAGTTGTAAACTGCGCTCTGGAGAGGCCCGTGTGTGGCGAGGAACAAAAACCTCCTGCCACCGACCACAGGAATAAGCTCGGAAGTGGCTCCTCCAGCCCCAGTCACCGCGGCGGCTGCCAACTTGGGAAACCCTGAGCCAGAGCCATCTTGCCAAGCCGCTCCCGGATTCCTGGCCCACCAAAACAGTGAGATAATAACATCTATCATTTTCAGCCATGAAATCTGCCCCCACTACCGTCTTTTATTGCGCTCCAGCTTAGTGTCTGACCCACAGGTATACACGTATACTCCCGCACCTTCTTGCGTCCTCACCACAAGCTTGAAGGTGTGTGTCATCTTCCCGTTTTACAGAGGGGCCATGACCCAGGATCACCAGTGAGTCTAAAGGGCCTGGTTTGGACTCAAACAGGCTTCTGTGAGGAAACCAGTTTAAAGAACAAGCTAGGAGGGATGCCCACTGTTCCTTAATTAAAGCCACTAAATTTTGAGGTAATTTGTTATGCAGCAATAGATAATGAATACAGTAGCTTTGAAGATTCGTGTTCTTTTCTTCTGAAATCTCTTTTAAGCAATTTACCAGAAAGGCTTACTTACAAATGCTTCCTGTTTGCAGCCTGACTTCTGTCCCCACCAAGAACCTGTGACACCTCCCAGCAATTTCCTTTATTCTCTGGGCCCCTGCACAGGAAGAACCCTGAGCTATAAGCTGAGATTGGCTTCGTGGAAAATCCACCTCTGCTTAGAGGCAAAATAGTGTCAGAGCCTACCTTCCTCTTCCTGATTTAATCATTCCATTCTCAGTCGTATTCGAATTAGGATTGTTGTATTTGAATCAAACACCTAATCAGTGCAGTGACCTTGGATAAGGTATCACATATAACTTGAGCCCCTGCTTCTGTATCTGTAAAATAGGTATCACGGAAATGATTAGTGCTTTGGAATCTGGCAGACCTAGTATAGCACAAACTGTCCATTGCTTTCCCCAAAGCCATTGCCTTCCTTGGATCTTGTTCAGAGATCAGGTAGAGATGCCTTGATGGCAGGGAAGGTAAGTGACCAATTATGGCCAATGAGATATGAGAAGAGGTCTGTTGCTGACAGGCTTCAGTCAAAGGCACACAACACCCCCTACTCTCCGCCTTTGAATGTGGTAGGTGAGGACATGATGCCCAGAACTCTATTTTGCAACCATGAGGACTAAGAGAATCTCAGAGATTTGATCCAGATGTTGCTATCCCTGAGGCTTGTAATCCAAGCCAGTAAACCCTTACCTCCAGGCTTCTTGCATTGTGAGCAAACTGGCTCCCTCTTCTCCTAGCCAATGCCTGTTGGGTATTCTCTTATTTGTGGGAAAGCATTCCTAATTGAGTTCTCATTTCCAATCCTGGCTCTACCACTTATTAGCTGGGTGACCTGTAACATATCACCTGACCTAAATCTCAGTTTCCCCATTTTTAAAATGCTAATATTACCTACTTTGATGAGGTTCTCCGTGACACTTACTCTTAGAAACAAAATTTTCAGTGTGCCTGTTTCTTTCTTGTACATCTCCTAGATTAGGTGGTAAACTCCATATGAGTGGGGACTTTGTAATTTTCAGTGTTGTGTATCTACTTCCTAGAGGAGTGTGGGACATAGAGTAGAAACTCAATAAATATTTGTCAAATAAATGAATAAAGAAGCCTTTTGCAAGAGTGATATTTCAATCTCATTTTACAGTTGAGGAAATGGAACTCACTGCAGCTAGCTTGAGATCACCCAGCTAGAGGAGTGTTGATCTTTAGAGCTACAGTGTCCATTTCTTTGAAGTTTCCCACCATACCAAGCACATACTAAGTGCCTAATAAATGCAGATTGACTGATAGAGTTAATGATATGGCATGTCTTTATCTAATTTAGGTAAACGTCTCTCTAATATAAAACTGGAAGAGTGGTGTGGTGGGGGGAGAAATGTGTTACTTTCTGCATCACAAACAGTAATGAAGAAATGCCGTATTTAATGAAGAAAAAAACTTTTAAAAATCTAACAAAACCACTTCAAAAGTGTCCAGAGACTAAAATTCAGAATAAAAGGAATTTGTATTTCATTTCATGAATTATATTAAAACAATGGTTTTGTTGGCTTTAAAAGGCTGGGTAACAAGGATTAATTCATGATTCACATCCCACTCTTTTGAACAATTACAAAATCTCCAGATTGACGCATATCGTTTAGGGTCCAGTTACTCAAGAGTAACCAGGGGCAACTCTTGGTGCAGCACTTTCTTCCTTTAAGAGTCACTTAAGCACACCACTAGTCAGTTATGTAGTTAGTAAATGTCAAAAGTTAGCCATGTATGCCAAGAGTCTGAGGGTCACACAGGGACATGTGACTGCTTTGGCTTTCTTGGAACCCCTGGATACTCTGAAATTGCATAATCGAAGGGATTATGGATCTTCTAAGTAGGCCATGTGTAATTTCATTTTGGAGTGGTAAAACTTGCAATGTCTTCTAAATGCTCATTGAATAAACATTAAGCCTTTGAAAATTAATGGACATGTTTACTGATTATTATTCACAAACAGGTCTCCAGCTCCATGGACAGGGACATGCACATAGTAGGTACTCAAGCAATAAATAAAGTTGTTGACTTGAATGGGAATTAAGCACCTAAAAGGATGCTTTACTCGGCCTTTCCACGAGTTCCATCTCTTCTATCACTTCCAGGACATGCTGCTCTACTTGACTGCAAGTAGTTGATTCTGGTTTTTGCCTCGTGTAGTCAATATATGTTGAGTTTACCTCCCAGCATCCATGCTCTTCATCTCTGGAAACCAAGCACTTATTTTCCTTCATGGACTCTTGCTCTTTCCTTAGTCCATGTGACTTTGGAAGGCAGATTCCACTTCTGGCTACATATATGGGCATACAACCTGGGCCTGTCCAATTAGAATGCTCAATTTCCCTGGCCTTACTCGTGGGATCAAAGAGAGACACATGACTGAAGTGGATCCGATCAGAGCCAATCCCTGAACTTTTTGTTGGGTCATTCAGGAAAGTGGTATTCTCCCTGTTAAGTTGCTGTGGAGATAGGATGGAAGCCAGGAGCTTCTGGCAGCCATCTTGCAACGATAGGGCTGCGTGAGAATGAAGTCAACAAAGAAATAGAAACAGATGGATTACAGGGGAAAAAATAGCATAAATGGCTTATAAGCATATAAAAAATAAGGTCAACTTTACTCATAATAAGAGATGATGAATTTACAATGCAACACTGTCTTTTCACCTGGCAAAATGAAAACTGAAAAAAAATTTTTGATAATACAGTGTGTTGCGGAGGGTATGGGGACATGGTACTGTGAATTGGATTCATATTTGGCTTCAAGTAACAGAGACATGACAAATTGATGGCTTAAACGAGATAGAAGTTTATCTCTTTTCTCCTGTGAAATAAGTCAGTAGGTGGGTTGTCCAGGGTTGATATATTGGGTCCATTTTCTTTAGGGACCCAATTTCTCTCTGTTTGCTTCATCTAGTGCTCCTTTCTCAAAGTCAAATCATGACTCAAGATGATGGCTGGAATGCCACCCATCATGGCTGCATTCAGGCAGCACTTTCTGAAAGAGAAGGGTGCTTTCTTTCTGGATGTACTCAATCGCTTCCACATACATCTCATTGCCCAGAACTTAGTCATATGACACTACCTAGCTGCAAGGGAAGCTGGGAAATGTAACTTTTGTTCTATGTAGCAATGTGCTAGAATTAGGGTTCTGTTACTAGGAAGTAAGGCAAAAAGGGATTATGGAAAGTAACTAGGAATTGTTATGTTATTGATAGAAGTATAAATTGTTACAACCTTTATATTATTTCTAGTTGCTTTTTAAAAATTGCTTCATTTGATTCTTGCCTCATCTCATTATCGGTAATTTTTTTTTTTTCAGCTAAGGAAACTAAGGCTAAGACAGATGAAATAACTTACCCAAGGAAGCTGTATGAGGACTTTTCATAGCAAGTAACAGAAACCCAAATCAAATTGGCTTATGAAAAAAAATACACAGGCTTACATGATTGCAAGCATCAGAGGAAGCAGGAGCTTTATAAAGCATGGATGGATCCAGACGTTCAAACAGTGAGTTCAGGACTCCCCATCTCTTGGATCATTCCCAATTGTGTTGGTTTCATTCTCAGGGGGCTCACAAGGCCTCCCACAGATAAAATCATACATCTCTACAACTAAGAAATGATTGCAGAAAAGGAGCATCTCTTTTCCAGTCCTTCCAGCAAACATCCCAGAACTGATTCTCATTGGACTGTCTTGGGTCATATGCCAATCTGTGGACCAGTCACAGAGATGAGCTATGCCTGTGTCCAGGCAGACCTGAGCCACTTGCTCATTTCTGGAGCCTGGGGTTGGGGCCAGCTCTACCAGAACCACAGCAACCAAGTGGGGGAGGGGGAAATGCCCCCTGCAGGAACCCAGAGTGCTGTTTCCAGCCGAAGGAGGAAGAGTTGCTAGGTTGAATGAACTACAGACATCTGCTGTCACATGGTAAGCTCAGGCAGGTCCATTCCAGGAGCAGAGTTTCCTGATTCCTAGTTTCCTCTACACCAACCACCCTTCTGTTGCCTAGGAACTCACTTTTGAAAAAATTCACAAACTGTAAACACAGACTAAAGGAGAAGTGGTCAGAGGAGAATAGTATGTGAGGGAGGAGGTTCAGAAGGCCCTGGAGGAACATTCAACTTTTGGACTTTATTACCATATTCACCTTGTCAAAAAAGTCAGTAAACCTGAAGAATGACATTCCAAAGGACTGAAATAATTTGTAGATGTGACTGAGGAAGCATTGGCAGTCCCCTTTGAGAAATTATGGAGAATGGGACTAGCTGGAAGATTGGAGTTGGACAAATGTGCAAAAATGTTAAAAGTCAAATCCCAAATGCTACAGAGCAATTGGTTCAACAATGATTCTTCTTCTTCCTCCTCTTTTTCCTCTTTTTCTTCTTTTCTTTCTTTTTTTTAAAACCAGTTTTATTGAGGTGTAATTTGCATGCCATCAAATTCACCCCATTTAAATGTAAAATTCAATGATTTTTATAAATGTTTAATATAATCCCATTTTAGAACATTTTTCATCACTCCCATGAGACCTCTCAGGTTTATTTGCATTCAGTATCCTTTCCCATTCCCAGCCCCAGGCAACCACTAATCTACTTTCTGTCTTTATATAGATTTGCCTTTTCTAGGCATTTCTCCTTTTTTTTTTTTTTTTTTTTGAGGTACCAGGGCTAGGGATTGAACCCAGGACCTCGTATATGGGAAGCCAGCAGCACCCAACCACTGAGCCACGTCGGCTCCCCTTCTCCTTTTCTTTTGATGAAAGTATTTTTATCAATTTTATTGGCTCTGAAAGAAGACATTTGTAGTAAAAAGTAGAAATGATACAGAAGTGTACAAAGTGAAAAGTGAAAGTTTTCCTGGCAATCCTGCCTCTCAGATCATGTTGTTCCCCCTCTAGACACTTTTGCCCATATTAATTGAAATATTAGGTAGATCGCCCTGTGCATATTTATACTGCACTCCGAGAGCGCCGGTGTCCCTCTTCTTCAGGTTACAACACTTACATTCCTCTTGTGTAAGCTATCTCTTGCCTACCCCAGTCCTTGTAGACTGACGCCAGGAGTGGGGTCAGTGACTCAAGCATGACCAATCATTTCCTTTTTTGTTTACGCCACTGGGAGGTGTGGGTGTGCATGCACACACCTGTTTTACAACCTGCCTTTTCAATTTGTTTAGTATATTTTGGGGACAACTTTCCATATCAGTATACATGCCTTAACCACACTTATATTAATGATTACATAGATGTACTGAATACTTTACCATATTTCATCTAAGTGATCTCCCACCATCCTCCTAGACCATGATCTGAAACAATACACAACAGTGTTTTTCAAACGGCATTAGGTTGTGAAACTCATTGTGAAATTTGGTAGGTATGACTCAACATTTTATTTATAAGTATACTAGATGAGAACAAAATGGATTAGAAAATAATGGAATGTCAGAGCAAATATCAGAATGCATTGAATTGACACATATTGAAACCAATATTTTTGCTTCAGTTAAATGTGCACATCCGTGTATACTTGGTCATAGAGCAAAATTTATATTTTATTATCGGATCATTGTCCCAAAGGTTGGAAAACACAGCTTCTGCTGTCCTCTTATTACCCAATTTAAAAATAATAATAATAAACTTTATTTTTAGAACAGTTTTAGGTTGACAGAAAAATTGCAGAGGAACTACAGAGTTCCCATAAACCACCACTACTACCATTGCCAACACCCCACACACATAGCTTTCCCTATTATTAACGTCTTGCATTTGGGTGTGTGGCAATTTGAAATTATTTCACGAATCCCAAAAAGAGAAGGATTATGTTTGTGGGCTGGTCCACTGCCGTGGGTGTGAGACCTTCTTTCAATTGGGCTACCTCAAGGAGGCATGACTCCGGATGAGTCTCCACCCTCTTGCTGGGTCTGATAAAAAATGGAGACACCCCCGAAAAGAGAGCTCTGCTGTTTTTGATCCTGCTGTGTGACAGGAAGGAGAGGCTCATCAGCTGAGGCCCTGGGGAGAGATGAGCCATTTGCCTGAGAGCTTGCAGCTGAAATCAGGAAGAAACTGGAGCCGCAGTGCCTGAGAGAAGAGGCCTGGTAAGAGACAAGCCCTATGCGCGGTTGCCCTCAGCTGAGCTCCAGGAGACGGTACAGCCCGGAGGGGAAGCAGAGACCAGGCAGAGATGGCTCGCCATCTTGCTTCAACACGTGGCAGCTGACTTGGGTGAAAAAGCACCTCTTAGGGTGCCTTGAGTTGGACTTTTCATGGCCTTGGAACTGTAAGCTTTTACCCCAAATAAATACCCTTTATAAACACCAACACATTTCTGGTACTTTGCCTTAGCAGCCCTTTGGCAAACTAAAACAAGGAGGTACTTTTATTATAACTGATGAACCGATATTGATACATTATTAGTAACTAAAGTCCATACTTTATATTAGGGTTCACTCTTTGTGTTATACAGCTGTACATTGTGACAAATGCTTTGTGGCAGGTCTCCACCATTAAGGTATCACAGAGAATAGTTTCACAGCCCTAAAAATGCCCTGTGCTCCACCTGGGCTTCTCTTTCCCTCATTCTAGCCCCATCCGCGATAACCACTGATCTTTTTACTGTCTCTAGAGTTTTGCCTTTTCCAGATATCATATGGTTGGGATCATACAGCATTTGGCCTTTCCAGTCTGGCTACTTTCTCTTAGCAATATGTATTTAAGTTTCTTCCATTTCTTCTCGTGGTTATCTCACTTTTTATAGGAGTTCATTGTCTTTCATAAACCAAGAACTAAACTTTTAGATGATAGGGTATCCTTTCCTAATTATTTTATTGGCAATAAAAACTATAAGCCTGCTCTCCCCAGAACCAAAATAATGAAAACAAAAGGCTTTGATTCAGTCTTAGTAAAAATTAAAAGAAAGTTGGTCATCTTGGTTTTTTTGTTACCATTAATTACTTTGAGGGAAACGGATGTGGCTCAAGAGGTTCGGCGTCCGTCTACCATATGGAGAGACCAGGGTTCGATCCTCGGTACCTCCCAGTAAAAAAAAAAAAACATAATTACTTTGAGTTTTCAGTAAGATAAGGCAAAGGGGGTTGGGATACATTTCATTCTGATGACCTCACCAAATAGGGAAGAAGGAGACCCAGGCAGGTGGGGCAAAGGTCATAAAGTCATGACCTGGCTCTTTTAATGTCCTCTAAGAAGAAGCAAGAAAATTCCCAATGCACTTTTTGAGTACTTCATAAGCCATTTAACAATAAAGAGGTCCTTGTGGGGTAATTATTCAATATGAAATACAAACTTCCTATTTCTAAAAACATGTGAAAGATTGTTTTGTTCTTTAACCTAAAACAGGGATCTGCAAACTATTTCTGTAAAGGACCAGATAATAACTATTTTAGCCTTTGCATTGCAGCTATGCAACTCTGCTGCTGCAGGGCCAAAGCAGCCACATAAAAAGTATACATGAATGTTCATAGCTGTGTTCCAATAAAACTTTATTAGTAGATGTTGAAATTTGCATTTTGTATAATTTTCATGTGTCACAAAATAGTATTCTTCTTTTGATTCTTTTCCAACTATTTAAAAATGTAAAAACCATTTTTTCTTAGGTCATTGGGTCCCAAAGAATATTTTGTGGCAGTGAAAAATTTTATTACCTTTTTATTTTTCGTTTGTTTGTTTGTTCTTGGAGGTACCCAGGATTGAACCCGGAACAAACTTTTTCAATTTTAATTTTTATTTAGTTTTCTGAATAGGTCATACATTCGTCATTCAAAATTCAGAATTCAAAAGGTTCAAAGAAAAATATTTCTCCAGCTCTATCCCCAAACTACACAGTTCTCTATTGGAGAAATAAGTAATGGGCCCATTTTCCTGTGGATGCTTGCAGGGATTGTCCATGAATATTCAAAGAAATTATTTACATAAATTTATATTTTTTTTCTCACAAATTCATACAATCTATACTCGTCCAAACTTTGTTTTCTTCACTTAGTCATGAAGGTCATTATATAT
>JAKSZT010046102.1:15987-26572 GCA_026826555.1 Tolypeutes matacus
TTTTTTTACCGGGAGGTCCCGGGGATCGAACCCAGGTCCCTCCATATGGGAGACGGACGCCCAACCAGTTGAGCCACATCCGCCCCGAGACTTTTTTGATCTTTGTGAAATCAGCAGGTTAAAAACGGCATGTCAAAAACAACAACAACAAAAAAAACACAACGGCATGTCAGTATACTTTTAATTTTCATTTCTCTAATTGTGAATGAAGTTGGAATCTATTCACTTTTTTTTTTTTTTTTTTTTTTTTTTTTACCAGGAGGTTCTGGGGGTCGAACCCAGGTCCCTCCATATGGGAGATGGATGCCCAACCATTTGAGCCACATCCGCCCCCCCTATTCACTTTTAAAGTTGTAAATGAACTGTGTTAATCAGACCCATCACTATGCAGACATCATTGGTTCATCTAATAGTTGGTGGTCTTCAGTCCCTCAGGTCCACTTTTTCTTCTAGCCCAATGTGTAACTCAAATGAAAATAGAGGCTCCAGCAGATTTGATCCCAAGCACAATGCGTAGCCTGATGTGTATTTATTCCATGGAAAGCAAGTTTGGGCACCTAGATGACTAAACCAACTTTTGTTGAATTGAATTGAAATGCAAGGAATAAAATTTCCCTCCCTAAAACAGTAATAGCTAATGTTACTTTTATTATTATTAAGTTTTGTGATAATAATATTATGGTGATTGTATTAGTCAGCCAAAGGGGTGCTGATGCAAAGTACCAGAAATCTGTTGGCTTTCATAAAGGGTATTTATTTGGGGTAAAATCTTATAGTTACAAGGCCCTCAAGAGTCCAACTCAAGGCTGCTTTCTCACCAAAGTCAGTTGCCATGTATTGAAGCAAGGTGGCAGGCGATCTCTTTTCTTGGGCTGTAAACTATCAGGCCAATGGCTCATCACTCTTCCTGGGGTTTTAGCTGTTTGAGCCTTCTCCTTTCTGTCACATGGCAGGACCGAATTGACCAAGTTCTCTACTCTTCCCATGTGTGTTCTTGAATGAGTGCCCGTTTATCGCAGCCCACCAAGGGGGTGGGGTCTCAACCTTGAGTCATGCCTTACTGATGTGGCCGAATCAAAGGCCCTAAATTGATTTTAATTGAGTAAACTTAAAACCTTTGAATTTAATACAGTCAAAGGGTATCACACCCAGAGGAACAGACCAATATATAAACATAATTTCTCTTTTTGGGATTCATAAATAATCTCAAACTGTCACAATGATGTAACATTTATGCGTGTTTACTAAGAGCCAGGAACTTTTCTAAGCCCCTTCCATGCATTAATTCAGTTAGCCCTTTACAAATAAACTGAGGCACAAAGATGTCCAGCTAGGAAGGGGCAGAAGGATTCAGACCCAGCAACCCAATTCCAGGCTACTTGCTAAACCCTGAATAAACCCAGAAGGGGGTAGGGGGCTTTCAACTTCAGAACTGAGAGATTTTTTTTTCTTCCTCTGATAGATTTTAAAATAATGTACATCAAATACAATATGCTATTCAGCCCATGATTTTGAACAGTTTCTTCCTTAGAAAAGATATCTAGGCTGGTTATCACCATGATCTTTTTTTTTTCTTTCTTTCTATGCTCCACTTCCTCAACACTCTTCCTTTACCCCGAGTTGCTATGTCAGATCAGGAAGATTAAGAAACCATAAATAACTTTTCTGTGAATTATTCTACAGGAAATTCAACTTGATCAGATCCTGCTTGTAAATGGTAAAGAAAAAACAAACCAAGAATTAAACAAAGTACAAAACCCAAGTCAGGGTTTCTTAACACAAAAATGAATGACAAGATCAGTTCTGGCCTCCTCAACATTTTTTCAACAGATAGGTACTATGCAGTATTAAAGAAACAGTGAGTAATTGATCACTTCCTGTACTTTTTCCGCCCCCTGAGATGGCTCTTTTTCTGTTTGCTCATTGTTTTTGCTTGTTTTTTGCTCATTGTCTGTTTAGGGTTTTATTTTGTTCCCTCCCCTCCCCTCCCCTCCCCTCCCCTCTCCTCCCCTTCCCTTTCCTTTGGGAGGCACTGGGAATTGAACCCAGGACCTCCCGTGTGGGAGGCGGGCACTCAACTGCTTGAGCCACATCTGCTCCCTATTCTCTACTTTTTATATGTAACAAACTACTTTTTTTTTAAAAGGATCAGAAGTTGAATAATGTACTTATATGTTAGACAGTCCCCAGTTTCAAGGCTTGAAACTATTTCACAAATCCATAATTGAATTGTCCTTTTGAGATACAATGGACAGACATACATTTCCAGAACTTATACATGTTCCTTAATTGAACCTTGTTGACCAGCTTAAGTCGACCAGTTTAAGCCTTTTTTTTACATTCAATTATTTTTTGAGAGCCTACTATGTTAGCTAACCCCATTTTTATTGGTAATAAGTGGTAAGCTACTAATTTAAAACTACATAATCAGACATTAAAAGGTATGAAAAGAAACATCTCCCATCTGCCCAGTTTCTTTTTCCCTGCTCCTTCAAACCCTTTTTTTTTTTTCATATCTGGCTGCATCATTGTCTTTTTGGTGCCTTGCTTCACCGCACTCCACGCCGGGCGGGGGTCTGCGCCTCTCCATGCCGTGCATGTCTGGGATGCCTTTTTTTCTTTTTTTTCCAGGAGATTCCGGGGATCAAACCCAGGTCCTCCATATGGTAAATGGGAGCTCAATTGCTTGAGCCACAGCCACTTCATTCTAACCACTTTTATTAGTTTCCTTTCAAACATATTTTTCCCCTTTTAGTCAAAAGATAAACTTTTTTTTTTTTTTTATGGTATAAAAAGAATATTTTCATTTTCAAAACTTGGGTCCCCTTATAGAGCTCACACATTTAAATTTACATGGCACAGCAAAATAAGATTTAAACACAAGTTT
The DNA here is from genome assembly GCA_026826555.1 of Tolypeutes matacus. Taxonomy (NCBI): domain Eukaryota; kingdom Metazoa; phylum Chordata; class Mammalia; order Cingulata; family Chlamyphoridae; genus Tolypeutes; species Tolypeutes matacus. The sequence goes on from JAKSZT010046102.1 coordinate 18,875, forward strand.
TCATACAATAAATATTGTATAAAGCAAGACACATAGGTTTCCATGTATAATAGAGTCACAGTGCTGAACCTCACTTTATGGAAGTAAATTAGTTAAGGAATTTTTAAAAATCTTTTACCCAAGAAAGATAAATCAATATTCACCAACATACCTGATTAAACTCACCATGCCAAGAGCAATTAATGTCACAACAGCTCCAATAAAGCTTCAATAAATAATTAGTCATTTAAAAGAAAAGATTTAGCAAATAAAACACCTGGCCAATAGCATTTGTTTTTGTTTTGTAGGTACTGGGGATTGAACCCAGGACCTTGCACATGGGAAGCAGGCACTCAACCACTGTCCACTGTGAGCAGGTGCTCAACCACTGACCTACATCTGCTCCCCAGTGAGAGCTGGTTTTTTCATTTGTTTTTTTTTAGAAGGTACCCAGGATCAAACCCCCAACCTCTTACATGGGATGCAGGCACTCAACCACCAGAGCTACATCAGCTCCCAATTAATTTGTTTTTTGTGTGTGTATGTTTTTTTTTGTTTGTTTGTTTTTTCACATTTCTCAATTAAATGTAATGGATACATATAAATTTTGGTTTTTGTTTTTGTTTTTGAATCAAACAATATGTTACACAATTTGGTTCATAGTAACGCATTCATACAGTATTTGTCCTTTTGTGTCTGGCTTGCTTCACTCAACATAATGTCCTCCAGGTTCATCCCCGTTGCCACACAGGTCTGCATCTCACTTTTTTCACTCAGTCTTGGAGATGCATTTATTCTCCAATCCATATGTTCAGTAAACATTGATTGAGTGTTTACTGTGTGGTGGCACTGAAGCAGTGGCATGGATATGACAGTGAACAAAGAGACCGAAGTCCTACCCTCTAAGAATGCACATCCTAATGAGGGAGACTCATGATAAAAATTAAATTCAATAAATAATTAAATCATATAGCATGTTAGAAGATCAGTGCTACTGAAGAGAAAGAACAAGTAGAGCAAGTTACAGGGAACGGAGAGTGCCTGGGACAGGGCAGTTGGCAGTTTCAATGAGAATGGGCAGGGTAAGCCTCAGGAGGTAAATTTATGCAAAGACTGGAAAGAGTTGACCAAGTAGCTCTCTGGGGAAGAGCATGCAAGACAAAGGATGTCCAGCAAAAAGGCCAGTGTGGATGGATGGAGTGCAGTGAGCAAGCAAGGAAGTCCTCAGAAGGAGGCAGAGGGTAAGAGGGTGGTAACAGGTCATGTTGGGGCTGGTATATTTTGAAGGTAGGATGTAGTGGCTTGAAATATGTCCACCCATTCTGTGATCATTTCTTCAAAAGATGGAACTTAATTTCCTCTCCCTTGAGTATGGGCTGGATTTAGAGACTTGTGTCTAACAAATTAAAAAAAGGAGGAGTGGTGCAACTCTGGAGCCTAGGTCAGAAAAGGCACTGCAGTTTCTTCCTTGTTCTCTCTCTTGGATAGCTTGCATGGGAACGCCAGCCGCCATGTTGTAAGGACACTCAGGCCACCCTGTGGAGAGGCCTCTGTGGCAAGGAGCTGAAATCTCCTGCCAACAGCCATGTGTGTGAGGCATCTTTGGAAATAGATCCTCTAGTCTTGGTCAAGCCTTCAGATGACTTCGACCAACAGCTTCATTGAAACCTCATGAGAGACCCTCAAAAACCATGTGAGGTAATAAATGTTTGCTGTTTTAATCTGCTAACATTTAGGGTTATTTGTTATGCAGCACATAGGTAACCAATACATCAAGATACAATATTTCCCTGATGGAGAGCATGTGGGGAGTCAGAGAGAGAAGTCAAGGAAAATGTCTAGGTTTTGAGCTTGAGCAACTAGAAGGATAAAATTGCCATGAAAAAGATGAGAGAAGGCTTTCATGCTCTACCACATGGAACTTCCCAGAGTGTCTTTCCCACCTGATGAGTGGCTTCCCCCAAAATGAGCCATCAAAGAGAGAAGAAGGGGAAAACACAGTCTTTTTTTTTTAATATATTGGTTTAATATGTATGAATACAACAGATTTGTTTTAAAAATCGTGGGTTTGTCAGCAATTGTACACCCAAGTTGAGCCATGCTTAATATTTATTAGTCGTGTTTCAGAAATGCTCAGAAAACAGTCTTTTTTAACCTAGCTTCAGAAGTCACACGCCATCATTTCCTCAACATCCTATTGGTTACAGGTCAACTGTGTGGGAGACCATCTTGACAGCTGATACCAAATCCTGTTGGAGAGCTGCATTTCTCTATGACCATAGCCAATTAAGAAATATTTGAGGCTTTAAAACTGCACAGCATTTTGGAAACCGATTCTGTAGTCACAATGTGGCTTAGATAATGAATGTAAAAAAATGAGTACATGTCAAGCCTCAGGGTCACATATAATCTGATATCCTTAGCACGAGAAAAATAATAATAACAAAATCATTGATTGTACTTCAGGTGAAACTTCTATTTCTAAAGCTAATCATTTTCTTGACAGTAGTTCTAATTGCTCATTAATGAATGAAAGTGATTTATTATCCAAAATGAAGGAGCAGCAAGTGCTGGCTTTCTGAGAAATCTATTCTAGGCAAAAGCCCACAGTAAAGAAACAAATTATTAGCTTTGACAATAGATGTACAAACAGAAGAGCATTTATTTTATCACCTTTTCAAGTTTTCTTATACTGAGGATTATAATGTACATTAGACCTTCACTTATAAATATGGTCTTAAAGGAAACTAAATCATTTTGGCTCTAAGGAGTACAAAACAAAAAACAGGAAAAGCAATATGAGTTTTTTAAAATAAAAAACTAGGGGAGCGGCTGTGGCTCAATCAGTGGGGCTCCCGTTTACCATATGGGAGGCCCCGGGTTCGGTTCCTGGGGCCTCCTGGTGGGGGCAGGCCCGCCCGCACGGCGTGGTTGGCTGACCCGGCGAGCACGGGCAGCAGGGGGGGGATGAATGAATAAATAAATGAAATCTAAAAAAAAATAAAAATAAAAATAAATAAATAAATAAATAAATAAATAAAAAACTAATCAACTGTGGGAGCCGATGTAGCTCGAGTGGTTGAGCGCCTGCTTCCCATGTACGAGGTCCTTGGTGTGATCCCCGGTACCTCCTAAAAAATAAAAAAAATAAAAAAAACTAATGAACTGAGTTAAGTAGCTCATAAATACTAAGAATTATTTTATCTTATTTAAAATTACTTTTTAATTATGTGTTCAACCACATGGACACCAAAAATAAAAACTCCTAAGAATCTACCCAGGGGGAGCAGATGCAGCTCAATGGTTGAGTGCCTGCTTCCCATGTATGACGTCTTGGGTTCAATCCCTGGTAACTCTTAAAAAAAACAAACAAAAATAAAACAAAAGAATCTGCCCAGGAGAAAAATCTCACACCTGTGCCCAAGGAAACACGTTCGGGGAGATTCATTGCAGCATTTATTTGTAAAAGGAAAAAAAATAAACAGCCAAAATTTTCATTAACAAGAAAACAGATTATATGACATAATCAGATTGTGAATCATGATTTCAAAATAACTGGAAGTTTATCAATCAACCCAGATAAATATCACAATCATAATGCTGAGTAAAAGGAACAAAGTTCAGAAAAAAATGGTGTGAGATTTGTTGGATACATTTTTTTTTTTTTTTTACCGGGAGGTCCCGGGAATCAAACCCGGGTCCCTCCATATTGGAGACGGACGCCCAACCAGTTGAGCTACATCTTGAGAAACAATAATCAATAATGTTCATGGCTACATGCATGAAGAACATATGTATGGAAACACATTCATGGAAAACCCAGGGCTGGGCGGGATAAGCCCTGAGGTTGACATCCTCGTTTCAGTCCACAGGGGACCTCAGTGGTACCTCTAATGTGTTACTGCTTAAAAATAGTCCTAACCTTATGTGACCTAGCACTAAAATATGAAGAAACTGGTAGTGGAGACATGTTCATTAAATTAGTTTCTCTTTTTGTAGAGATGTCTGAAAAAGTTCACACCAAAAAAGGAAGGAAGGAAGGAGAGAGAGAGTAAAGGGCAGGAAGAAGAAAGAGGAAAGGGAAAGGGTGAGGGAGAAAGGGGGAAAAGGAAGGGAGAGGGAATAAAGAGGAGAGGGAAGGAGGGAGGGCAGGGGGAGGGAGGAAGGGAGGGAGGGAAAGAGGGGAGAAGGAGGAGAGGGAAGCTGGGCAGGAGGTGTAGAAGGAGGGAGGGAGGAGAAGAAAAGAGAAAAAAAGAAAGAGAAAGAACATAAAAGAGTGCAAGAGAAAGAGTGCTGGAGGGAGAGAAAGATGGGAGGAAGCTAGGAAGGAAGAGGGCCATTTCAAGCCCTCCCTACTAAATGCATTCAGTTGAATAAATGTGCTCTGAATCAGAATCACAGCTCCTGAAAATGAAGGGCAGTCATGCAGACTGGCACATCAGGATAATTACGACTTAGATTGGAAAAAGACTATTTTAAAAGGCATGGATTTAAAAAAAAAAAAAAAAAATCAATTTTATTGGTACATATTAATAAAACATACAATTCATCCAAAGTGTACAATCAATGGCATTTAGTATAATCACATGGTTGTGCATTCATCACCACAAAAGATTTTAGAACAATTTCATTACTCCAAAAAGAAAAAACCCACACCCCTTAGCAATTACCTCTCAATCCCTTTCTCCTTCCCCAGGAAAGGCAAGGATTTTTTTTTCTCTGAGGTATGGGGGCCGGGGATTGAACCCAGGACCTTGTATGTGGGAAGCCGGCGCTCAGCCACTGAGCCACATTGGCTTCCCTGCGTTTGTTTTTTCGTTTGTTTTGCTTGTTGTTTGTTTTTGTTTTTTTCAGGAGACACCGAGAACCAAACCTGGTTCCTCCCATGTGGGAGGCAGGTGCTCAACCGCTTGAGCCACATCCGCTCCCAAGGCATGGATTTTGAAGATTTTATTTATTTATTTATTCATTTATCCCCCCCTTGCTGCTTGTGCTCGCTGGGTCAGCCAACCACGCCGTGCAGGCGGGCTTGCCTTCACCAGGAGGCCCCGGGAACCGAACCCGGGGCCTCCCATATGATAAACAGGAGCCCTACTGATTGAGCCACAGCCGCTTCCCAAGGCATGGATTTTGAAGAGCATGTTTTTTGCTCTTACGAATTAAGACAAGTTCCCTATCTATCTATCTTATTTCTAGATGAAAAAGGTTCTGAAATCATCACAAATGTTACTGGTGACAAAGAAACTAGCCATGGTGGTAAGGTAACAGAGAAGGAATACAGGGGTTTGGGTATGGGCCACCAATGTCGGAGCATTTGTGACAAAATACGGGCACCACAGACACCATCCTCTCCTGCTTCCATCTGAGTTTCTGTCTTGGTTTCCCCTCCTGGGTTCTCAAGGGCAGTCTTGCCTAATGTTCCCCCTTGGACTGCAGCCCTGCCTCAGCCTTCCTGATGCTTCCCAACACTCCTCCCCAGGCCTGGCGTCTCGCCCCCCACCACCCTGCTCAGACACTGCAGGCCCCACCACCCATGGGCATCCGGATCTCCTGATAAGACTGCAGCCTGCTCGCACCATCTCTTTGGGGAGTGGGGCCAGGCCCAGCCAACTCACCCATTAAAGAGACATCTGCTGCTTTTTGGCCTCCCGCTCTATTTCCAGAAATAGCTGGCCAATGCCTTGCACGTCTCCAAGAACCACCATGCTCCCGGTCTTCACTGCAGTTCTGTAGTGCAGGGCCCCCGAGAGGCAGCATCCTGCTTTTGTTGAGAAATTCCCTTGGATCCATCTGCTTTGGGTAAGGAAAACAGAGGCACACCAAGGAAAAAGGGGTTTGGCGAAGGCATGAGGGCGTTGACAAATGGAAGAGGAGTTGGGGGAGTGAAGGTCTAGAGGATGGTGTAGGACAACTGGAGAACCAGTCACCACAGACTTCAGCTTGAAACACTGCAATGTGGTTGGAGAAACCAGAGCTGGCAGGGAAGGCTGGGAAGCCTGGGCAGCTGCCAGGACCTACCCAGGAGGAACCCGGGGAAGGAATGCTGGAGGTCCATGTGGGTTGGCCTTCACAGCACTTTTTTTTTATTGTGGGTAAAAATCAAATTTTTCACAATACAAACCAATATTTGTAAAATGATATATAAATATATATGCATATATGTGCATTTGCTTACATAAATGTTTTTTTTTTCATATATATTTTAAAAGGTGCTTAGATTACCTAAATGTTACACAAAGATTACAGGGATTCCCATGTTCCCCACCTCCCATACCTCCCATAACATCCCATATAAACATCCTTCATCAGTGTGGCACATCACCTGCAATGGGTATACACATCCTGGGGCTCTGCCACTAAGCATGGACCATAGTTCACATTGTAGACCACACTCTCTCCCACCCAGTTCTGCACAGTATATGCTGATGTGAAATGGCCTATATATTAAAAGTTCACAGCACTTTTAGCCTACAGAGTCCAGGATGGTGAGGTGGTTCAGAGCACAGACTTGCATATTTAGGTCTTTGATTTAGTTTGGGTAAGACTGACATCTTCACGATATTTAGTCTTCCATCCATGAACACGGAATGTCTTTCCATTTGCTTAGGTCTTCTTTGATTTCTTTTAGCAGTGTTGTGTAGTTTTCTGCATATAGGTCCTGCACTTCTTTGGTTAAATTGATTCCTAGGTATTTGAGTCTTTTTGTTGAGCTTGTAAATTCATTTTATTTCTATGATTTCCTCAGATTGTTCAGTACTAGTGTACAAAAACATTACTGATTTTTACATATTGATCTTGTGTCCTGCCACTTTGCTGAATTTGTTGATTAGCTCAAGTAGCTTTGTGGTACACATTTCAGAATTTTCTAAATATTGGATCATGTCATCTGCGAATAGCGAGAGTTTTACTTCCTCTTTTCCTCTTTGGATGCCTTTTATTTATTTATTTATTTATTTTCTTGTCTAATTGCCCTAGCTAGGACTTCTAGCACCATATTGAATAACATTGGTGGCAGTGGGCATCCTTGTCTTGGTCCTGATCTTAGAGGGAAAACTTTCAACCTTTCTCCTTTGAAGATGATACTGGGTTTTCCACATATGCCCTTTATCACATGGAGGGATTTTCTGTCTATTCCTATCATTCGAAGTGTTTTTATCAAGAAAGGATGCTGGATTTTGTCGACTGCCTTTTCTGCACCGATTGTGAATTTTCCCCTTTCCCATCTATTATTGATTTCCAATTTCATTCCATTATCATCTGAGAAGGTGCTTTGCATAATCTCAATCTTTTTATATTTTTTGAGACCTGCCCTGTAAAGTAACATGTGGTCTGTCTTGGAGAAAGATCCATGAGCACTTGAGAAGAATGTATACCCTGCTGACTCGGGATACAACATTCTGTATGTGTCTGTTAGGTCCAGCTTGTTTATCTTATTGTCAGTTTCTCTGTTTCCTTGTTGATCTTCTGTCTAGTTGTTTTATCTAATGATCTTCTCTCTAGTTGTTTTAGCTAATGATGTTAGTGGCATGCTGAAGTCTCCAACTATTATTGTAGAGATGTCTATTTCTCCCTTTAGTTTTGCCAGAATTTGCCTCAGGTATTTTGGGATACTCTGGGTAGGTGCATAGATATTTATGACTTATTTCTTCCTGGTGGATTGTTCCTTTTATAAAATATATAATGGCCCTCTGTATCTCTGTATTGTCAGAGTTCTCTCGG
>JAKSZT010046109.1:0-15002 GCA_026826555.1 Tolypeutes matacus
TTACACAAAAAATTGAATACAACAAAATTCAATGGAGAAAATGAAAAGTTTTCACAAATTTAATCTTCATATGCATTTGTGTTTATTATGCTTATTATATATATACTGATGTTTATATAATTTTATTGTACTGTATTTTCAGAAACATACTGACTTTATTATTAAATATTTATAATTCACCTTGACCAATGTTATATTAAACATTTCTAAAACCAAAATTTAATGTATTTTGCATTGCATATTGCAATGCTAACTTCTTTCTAACCATGTGCACCAGTTGATAGATGGATAATTTTGAGGCATTATATGGAAAATGTGGTGGAATTGCCCCAGGAAATTTGGCAGTACCATCAAATTGTTCTGCACAGTAAATATATTGCTGTATTCAACACAATAATGTTTGTTCAATCCATTTATTATTTTAAAGTATTAGCTTATTATATTAAAAGAAACATGCAAGAAGAAGGTAAACATCAGTGCAGAAGCAGTACATATCTTATAATTAATGTAATGGCCAATATATAACCAGGTGAATTGTTTCCTTGTGAATTTTACACTAATTAACAGTAATGAAATAATTTTTAAGTAGATTTGCAAGCAAGTCCTTTTACAATAGAAACTATATAAACTCAAGAATAGCAGGAGAGAATTTTATGGTATATGTCCAGGAGTTTTGCTTTTGTTTAGTTTCTTGTTTGTTGTCATTTCTTTTTCGCTGTTACCTTTTTTCTTTTACTTATTTTTTCTACCTACTTTATTTCATTTCTTTCCTTCATTTTTCCATCTTCTGTCTTCTCTTGCTTTTCTTTCATTCCATAACTTCTTGTTTCTTCTTCAGTCTCTTTCTTACTCTCTCTTTCTCTTCTCTTCTCGTCTTTATGGCCTTTTAATTCATTCTATTTTTTTCTCTATATTGCTGATTGTTTTAGATTATTCTATTCCACCTTTTAAAATTCTTATTCCTGTGTATTTTTGATGATTTTTACTTGTATTACTTATGTATTTATCATCTTTTATATGGCTTCTGTTCTACCCTTTTTATTATTATTATTTCATTATTATTTTTATTTTTTATTGCAATTTTATTATTATTGCAATTATTCTTTTTCTCTTATTATCTCTTTCCTTTTCTCTGGTCCTGACATTATTTTTCAAGGGAACACTGACCACTTCAATGATATAGAATAAGGGGAACTAGTGTCAAAAAGGAACTTATCACAGGAAAAAAAAACACAACAAAACAAAACACTAGAGTAGAGAGAGAAGATAACCAACTGAATAAGCCTATTGAGATAAACAGATGCCTAGACACCAATAAAAATTATAAACCATACTGAAAAACAGGAAGAGGTGGCCCAGGATCAGAAACAAACTGAATAATGGGAGGAGATGCAGAACATGGAATAACTAATCAGAGATATACAAATAATAATATGAATCAACTTAATGAAGCGAAGGAAGAGATAAAAGATATGAAGAAGACAGAAGACAATGGGGGAACACAAAGAAGAAATTATAAACATACTTAAAAGATAATGGATCTGTTGATGATGAATGGCACAGTGCAAGAAAAAAAAGTACACTGGAAGCACATAACAGCAGATTTGAACAGGCAGAGGAAATAATCAGTGATGTTGAAGACATACATCCAAAATGAGATCTATAGTAGAATAGATAAATAAAAAGAGAAAAAAAAATCCAGCGAGGACTCATGGATATGAATGATAACATTAAATAAAAACATATTCCTTATAGGCATCTCAGAAGAGAAAAAGAAAGGAGGTGAAGTAATTTTGGCAGGAATAATGGCAGAAAATTATTCAGTTCTTTTTTTTAAACAAATTTTTATTTTTATTTTTAAAATACTTAGATTACATAAATGTTACACAAAAATTATAGGGATTCCCATATGCCCCACCTTCCACATGTCCCACAGCTTCCCATATCAACATCCTTCATTAGTGTGGCATATCAACTGCAATGGATAAACATGTCCTGGGGCTTTGCCATTAAGCATGGACCATAGTTCACATTGCAGACCACACTCTGTCCCACACAGTTCTACATGCTATATGATGATATAAAATGGCCTATATCTGTCATTGCAATGTCTCTCAGGATAATTACCAAGTCCCAAATAAGCCCCTGTATTACAACTGCTTTTCCCTCTCCCTGCCTCTAGAGCATCCAGTGGCCACTGGCTCCACATTAATGTTGTAATTTCTTCCATTGCTTGAATCACAATATGTCTATAACAAAATACCAGTAAGTCTACTCTAGAACCTAGCTCTTCCCCCAATTCTGAGAAGTCTGGGATGGTGATATCCAATCCACCTCCTAGTGACAGTGGGCTTATATCCCATGGATAAGATGGATGGGATTATCCTGCCTACAGCTGAGACTCTCTTCATTCCATGGGATGACCGTTGTCCAGCATTATCTCCCCGCCAGGGGACCTGTGTGAGTCCATTTTGCTGTTGAGTAGGAGTTGCATCTCTGCCGAGATGCTGGGCCCTGCTGGCACATGGACAGCCCAAATACTCCAGTCTCTGGATGTGCACCTACAAACTCCAATACCACATATAGGTTTGAATAGAAGGGACAGATGAACCATGTGCAAGGAAGACATATTGGAGTCCAACACTGTCACTCTCAGGAAAACATTTTCCAAATAGGGCCAGTAAGAAGGCAACAAACCCTGGAGCTTTCTGCCCTGACATAGGACCTAGGTTTCTCTAGAGCCCTCAGGAGCCCCTCTATTTGGGGTGATATCCACTTTGGAAACCTATGAGGTCCTACTGAGATATGCATAAGCTTTACCACTGGGAGGACCTCCCAACTCACTTTGACGTCTCTTAGCAATATAAAATCAGTTGTCTTTACATTTCCCACTTTTTATTTGAGGTCTTTTTTCAGTTGTATTGCTAGTTGGCACTGGTAGTAATCCCTCTTTGCTAGGAGGCTCATCCCCGGGAGTCATGTCCAGAGATGGGTGGAAGATAATGCATTCATATACTGACTTTGGCTTAGAAAGAGGCCACATTTGAGCAACAAGGAAGCTCTCAGGAGGCAACCCTTTGGCGCCTCATAACAATTGGCCAAGTTTGAGTTTCAAGAGCAAAGACTCATAAGGCTAGTCATCAGTAACAAGGGTCCATCAGTGGATCATTCTTTGCCAGACACTGTCCTCCCATGGAGAATGTAGCAGAGCTCTCCAGGATGGGAATTCAGTATTCTCTCATTTATTGAGTGATTCTCCACCCACTGTGATCATGACCCATGAATATTTGACAAATTTTATATACCTTGTATGTAGATCAGGTGAACTTCCTACCATACACCCACCATCCCTGACAGACACGCCCTACCAAGGCTCCCCTCTGAACCCATTTGTAAGCCTTCTGTGATCCAAAGCTTCTTTAAATATGAAGCCAATTCAATAGCCAAATACAATATATAGGAAAATGAAATAATAATGATAAGTTTACATGTAAGAGATAAAATACATTAAAACATTTAAAAAATCAAAAAATAAAATTAAATTAAAGGATTGGGTTATTCAAAAAATGGGAAAAAATTAAACAATTTTTTTTGACATTTTGTCTTTTATCACTGCAATATCTGTTGTCCAGTCTGTACCATGGCACCTTCCCCCTGTCATGCCACAGTTTCTCACTCTTTTTCATTTAATTTTCAAAGAAGTTTTAGGTCACACAAAAGTCACACACAGAATAGAAGAGATTCTCATATACCCAACCTCCTCCCCCTCTCCTCACCCCATATTAAAACCTTTTTGCATGTGGATAGTAACATTGTTATAACTGATATACATATAGCGAAATATAGCTACTAAACATTGTCAATGGTCTACAGTATGGTTTACATTTTAGACCATACACTTTTATAAATTTTGATGTTGTTTCCCATGTCCTATGTTCATCACTGAAAGGAAATGAAGAATATTTCCACTGACCACTAACTACCCCCTGTTTGTTGTATTTTATTCCTCCCACCCCATCCCCCAGGGACTCATGGCGAGCCCCTGGCTTGACTCATTGGATGACAAGATTTATAGTTACATGCAACAAGAGGACTAGACACACTGGTTTATGCTCCCATATTAGGAACTGCCCTTGCTTGCTCTTAAGAGACGCCCACCTGTCTATTTCTGAGTGAATCAGTCCTGCCAAAGATGGGAGTCCATCTCCTTCCTGCTCATTATGTGGGTCTCCACCCACTGATACAACACATTAAGACAGGATGAACACAGACAATCTCCTTAAAGCCTGTCCCAGGTGTGACATGTCCTGAAAGCCCCCCAAACAGCACCCTAAACTAGTGACACTTCCTTGTCATTTTGCCATAAGAGCATCCCCACATCTGTTCTTTCAACCTCATACCCACAAATCTCATGTGTTCACCTGGTCCCTCTCCCATTTCTCCCCCTCCCCCCAAGGAAGCCTGGATATTGTAACCCACCCTTCCCAATATACCCAACTGTCAACCCTGCACCACCAAACCTAAAAATATCACTACCCACCTGTCCTATCACTTCAATATGCAACTATACTCTATCACTTTATCATAGATTATGTCCATATGGGTGATGGTTCACAACTTTCTCTTTTCTTTATCTTTCTTGTAAACCTATCTTTTAGACAATAGATCTCAGACACTGCTCATTTCCTTATTTAATATCAGTGAGGCCTGTACTCTTCATCCTGCAATGCCTGGCTTGCTTCACTCAACATAAGGTCTTCAAGATGCATCCATGTTATCCTGTGTGTTAGCACTTTATTCCTTCTTACACCTGAGTAATATTCCATTGTGTGTATGTACCACATTTTGTTGATCTATTCATCTGTTGATGGACACCTGGGCTGATTCTAACTTTTGGCAATAGTGAACAATGCCCCTATGGTGTGCATATATCTGTTTGTGTCTTTGCTTTCAATTCTTCTGGGCATATACCCAGCAGTGGTTTTGCTGGATCATACAGAAGAACTATAGTTAGTTTTTAAGGAACCAACAAACTGTCCTTCCCAGAGGCTGGACCATTCCACAATCTCACCAGCAGTGTATGAGTTTTCCCATTCCTCCACATCCTCTCCAACACTTATAGTCTGCTGTTTTTTAATAGCATTATAATGGGTGTAAGATGGTATCTCATTGTAGTTTTATTTGCATTTCCCTAATAGCTAGCGATGTCAAGCATTTTTTCATGTGCTTTTTAGTCATTTGGATTTCTTTCTTGGAGAAGTGTCTTTTCAGGTAACTTGTTAACTTTTAAATGAGTTCTTTATCTTTTTGTTTTTGAGGTGTAGGATTTCTTTATATATGCAGGATATTAGGCTCCTATGAGATAAATGGTTGCCGAATAGTTTCTCCCATTGGATAGGTTGCCTTTTTATTTTCTTGATAATGTCCTTTGAGGTGCAAAAGTTCTTAAATTTGAGGAGATCCTATTCATCTATTTTTTCTTTGGCTGCTCTTGCTTTGGATGTGAAGTTCATGAAACCAATTCCTATTACAAGTTACTGTAGATGCTTCCCTAAATTATCTTTCAAGATCTTTATGGTCTTGGTTCTTATATTTAGATCATTGATCATCTTGAGTTAATTTTTGTATAAGGTGTGACATGGTGCTCCTCTCTCATTCTTTTGGATATGAATATACAGTTCTCCAAGAACCTTTGTTGAAGAGGCCATTTGCTCCCAACTGGGTGGGCTTGGTGGGTTTGTTGAATATCAGATGACTGTATATGCAAGGATTTATATCAGAACTCTCAGTTCATTTCCATTGGTCACTATGTCTATCCTAGTGCCAATATCATACAGTTTTGACCACTCTTGTTTTGTAGTATGTTTTAAAGTCAGGTTGTGTGATACCTTCAATTTCATTTTTCTTTTTCAATATGTCTTAGGTGATTTGGGGTCTCTTATCTTTCCAAATAAATTTTGTAGTTAGGTTTCCCAATTCCTTAAATAAAACACTGTTTATTTTTATTGGAATTGCATTAAATCTGTAGATTACTTTGTGTAGGATTGACATCTTGATGAAGTTTAGTCTTCCTGTCCATGAACATGGAATATTCTTCCATTTATTTAAGTCTTCTTTGATTTCCTTTAAGAGTGTTTTGTAATTTCCTTTATATAAGTCCTTTACATCTTTAGTAAAATTTATTCTTAAGTATTTGATTTTTTTAGTTACTGTTGTAAATGTTATTTTTTTTCTTGATTTCCTTCTCAGATTGATCATTATTTGTGTACAGATATGCTACTGATTTTTGAACATTGATCTTATAGCCTGCGACATTACTGAACTCCTTTTTTAAGTTCTAGTAACTTTGTTGTAGATTCCTCAGGGCTTTCTATGTATAGGAACATGTCATCTGCAAATACTGAAATTTTTACTTTTTCTTTTCCAATTTGGATGCCTTTTATATCTTTTTTTTTTTTTTTTTTTGCCTCATTGCTTGAGCCAGTACTTCTAAGTCTATGTTAAATAGGAGTGGTGATAGTGGGCACCCTTGTCTTGTTCCCGATATCAGAAGGAAGGCTTTTAGGTTTTTAACCATTAAGGTGATATTAGCTTTGGGTTTTTCATATATATCCTTTATCATATTCAGAAAGTTTCCTTCTATTCCTATGTTTTGCGATGTTTTTTTCAGTAAAGGGTGCTGTATTCTGTCAAATGCTATAACTGATGGTGCTATAATATGTCAAATGCATGAAAAGCATGCCAACACAGACAATAATTGCCAGAGTTATGTGGGTAGACCCTACAGAAATACTACTGGTGTTATGGCCTGTTCCTAATAGTTCAACATGTATGGTATGATAAGCATGGATCTCGCACTCTCTCAGAAAATATCCTAAGGCTTATGAGAGAAATCCCCACTGTTACTTCACTCACCAAAGAAGACCTCTCCCTTTCTCCTAATTTACCAGAGAAGAACTACTAAACATTTATTCTTGTGTCTTTAGGCTTCTCTTTGAGTTTCGTAAGACTTTGTCTAAGGTCTTATTTGCCTGGACCACCACCATGGCAATAACCTACAATAAATGGGACTATTGAGTGTGTGGATATGTGCCAGCATCTGGCAACTCCTTTCTCACATGGAAGATCCTTCCCTTAGCTTTGATGAATTTGAATAATTGTCTAAATGCAGCAAATAAGAGTTACCCTTCTATGGGGTAAATCCCAGAAATGGGCTTTCAAAATCAAACAACATTCAATATTCTCTCTGCTGCACTAGAGGGCAACTGCATGATGATTGTACCATGTGCTGTGCTTACATCACTGTTCAACATGCTAATGTTACTAACACTTTAAATCACCTACAAATCTCTATCCATCACATTGGATATCTAGGTCTCATGGACTCTTTTTCCTCCTGGTTTACTAGCCTGGCTTGACATGGGAGATTTAATTTACTTTTCAGGAGTCTCATTATACTGATTATTTGTTTGTACTATTGTTTGTATTGTAGTTGTGGTCTCCTATCCCAATACCGGTGACTCCAAGATTAACACCCCATCTCCACGCTCAAGAAATCTATGTGTAAGAGATGGCAAAAAGATAGTAAGAGATATGGAATGGGGTGGATTATGGCATAGGTAACTTAACATTCCCAAACTCTTATTGCCCTTTTATTAAATTAAGCTGTAAGCTAGATTCAGCTAGTCATAAGACATGCCTCAAGAAAAATTCCTGAAAACAAGTATTTCTTAAAATCAGTAAAATTATAACTATCTGAAATTTCCCTTATTACATAAACAATAAGAACATCTACTTCCTTGATAATAATCATGTGCTCTCCTGTATGCCTTGATAAACATCTTTAGACATAAGTAGCTTTAAACTTGATCAGTAATGCATTATTTTACAGTAATGCTTATGCTATGATAAAGGACCGACCAACTTCTTAATATGCATGGGTGATGGAGCTCAGATTTGTCTCTCCTCCATTGCTGAGGAAGAAAACCCCACGAAAGCCCCCTAATTAGTAGTCATTTACTCATCAAACTGGACTTGTCCAAGTTATTCTTTGGTGAGAAGTATTCCTCTCTGTTCAGTGGGAAGTTGTCATTTTATACAGCTACTCATTAAACTCAGGAGTACTGCAGTGCATGCCCAACTTAATGGTTTAGTGGATCGGACATGTCATGATGGTAATTAGGTGTTTCAGAGTTAAGCATTCAGTTTCTACTAAGGCCCAGTTTTGACAAAATGTATTATGACCTGTGTCTATCATTGAAGTATTATACAGAACAATTCCATTGTCCCCCAAATGCCACATGTTACACAAATTTTCCCTCTCATTTCCCTCAGAAACTCTGCTGACCACTGTCTTTTTATATATGTTACAAGTAATTCTATTTCTAGAATAATAATGTCTACTTTGATGCATAGTTGTATTTCCCCTTTATGTTGTTCATTCCTCAATCTTGAGAATTTTGGGATGGCGATGTCCACTCTGCATCATATTGAGTGGGAGCTTAGTTCCCATGGGTCAGATGGATGGAACTGTACTGTTTACAGTAGATACTTCCTGCAAAATCTGATATTTTAATACAGGGTTATAGAGTCAGGGTCTTAATCCTCCACAACTTTTATCTTTTCTCAGTCATGTCAATGAGTTGAAAGTTAGAGTTATAATGTTGCTAAAATTCCTCTGTTATGTGTTAGTCAAGAAGTATGATGTAACAGATTCCTTTAGTAGACTACTTACTGATAGATATCTCAAAATTTGATTGTATAACTTTCTTTCACATAGTTTTTTCCTATCTTTCCTATCTTATTAGTTTTCCCTAATGAATCCAGTAAATATTTATGTATGTAGTCCATGACTTATCATGAGGGAGATACAGAGAGACAGGGAGATAAATGTTGGAGTAAGGAAAATAGAATGAGGAATTTTTTTAGCAGAAATATATTTTTATGAGAAAACAATTCATTAATACATAACTATATTTTTAATTAATATATTTATGTTATTTTATTAACATAGTCACTGAAACAAATTTAGAATTTGTTATAAGATTTCTTTTCATATTTGTATTCATGAAACAGTGTAAGTTGTCTGAATTTATACAATAATTGGAATTTAGCTTAATTATATATATTTTACTCTAGAATTCTGAGTCAAATGTGCATTTTTTTTCTCTAACTCCAGAATTATGAAGCTGTTTATTCTATGTATTAGAAACATCTTTCAATTAGATTTGTGAGAGTCTATGAGGAAAAATAAAGACATGTAGTTTTTTCATGTTCCAGAATTTTAGGCGGATTTCCTTTCTTGTCATATGAAACACTCAGTATGACATAACCTTAGCATGTCTCACATTATGGGTATAAATCATTTGTAGGTCACTTAAAGCAGCCTAACCCAATGCATGGAATTTATGTTACCTATTTAAACCCTATGAAAATACCAGGTCCATTGAACACCTTGGTCTATTTGAAGGAATTATATAATTTACCATGCTGAAATCTAATTATGGATCTTGGATTTAATTCTGTCCAATCACTAAGGCTTGCAGTTTATATATAGGAGTTTTTTTTATTTTTTATTTTTTTCTTCACACTCCACTGAATGAGAAACAGTCTGATGGCATAGGACAGAATGTCAGAAATTGAATATTGCTTAAGGAAAATTTCATGATTTATTCTTTTGGTAATAACATATAAATAATTTTATTAGTGACCATTGGATGATATTTATTTCATCATGATCTTAGAGAGTTTAAAAGAAAATATAAATTATTAATGAAATATAAAAAATAGATTTTGACAAAAATAAGTCTGAAAAATCCATCTAAGGACTTTACAAGTATAATGAACATATGAAGAAAGAAACAACATATATTGTCATTAGATTAAAATGTTATCATTAATTATGGTACAACAAGCTACAAAAGCCAAAATAGACAATTTATTGAAATGCATTTCAAGAAATATACCTGAAAATAAAAAAAGATATTTCACTGCTTTTGTTTGCAAATAGGGAACATCTACCTCCAGAAATTTCTGTTGCCCTGATCACTAGTATTCCTGAAGGAGTAATGGAGCAGCATCAATACCAGGAAAGAGCATAAAATCCTTTGGTATGATTTGCTTTCCTGTTAAGACAAGATAAAATGTGAGTCTATTTTGTCCCAATCTGGAAACATTTTTAAATTACATAATTTTCACACCTGCTTCATTTTTAATATTTAATACAATATTGTGTTGTGAATGTGTTTGCTCACATTTTGTAATTACAACCATTAAGTAAAGGCATTTTATGCATTATATAGCAAATATAAGACTACTACTCAGATTTGTGCTTCATAATATAACATTTTCGGATTTAAAATCCCAATATTCATTTGTATTTGTAAATTTTAAGATAATATAATATAGGAACAGGATGTAGAAAATTTAACAGAAAGGAATTAGTAAAATAGATATTTTAATTGTTAGATGTTTTAAAAGACTAATTAAGCCAACAAATGTATGATACAATTTTTCTCTTAAATTTTCATAGGGGGATTCATGCACTGGGCACAATTTCTTTGCCATTGCTGATCACTTTAATGCCTGGGATTTCATGATACTCTTTCAAGAAAGAAAGATGAAGATACAATTGAGAGTATTCAATTTTCACAGGATAGTGCCTTGAGGACTGTAAATAGAACCAGAAACATCAGGGTTGCCATCTGATTTGGATACATACAAGATTCATTGAAGAAAGTGACTGAAGTCACTACATTTATATTGATGGGCTTCAAGGCTGAGTTTCAGTTACGTCTTACTATTTTTAATATTTTTAGCAATTTCTTTCTTTACTCTCTTAGGAAATTTAGGACAGATTTTATTGCTATGGGCATATTGGAGTGCATGTCTGTGGGCTCCCTTCTGTTACCCAGTGGGATGCCTGAAAACCTAATTTGGTAGTTGCATCTCCTTCTTGCTCTTCTCAGAACTTATCCTGCAGGGAGAATCATATTGCATACAGTTAAAGGAGTGTGAGAAACAGTCAATTCAAAGCCACCTAGGGCAAAGTATTCCTGGTTTTAACACCTACAATAGAGCACTCTAAAGGGGAGAATTTCTATTTCACAGAGATGAGGGACGCATTCCATTTGCAGCAAAGAGGGTTATTTCTAAGGTCCCGAAGGAAACCCAGAAGAAGACAGACTCAGAAAAAAGAAAGAACTCCACACTTCTGCCTCTGGCTAATCTTCTTGATAACAGAGTAGTAGCCACAACAGAACAAATCTTCAAAAGACAGTGAAAAGTGTTTTATGCCTTGATTTTTTGTAATGAACATATATCACTCAATGACATATTTGGCATATAACCAGCTGAACACAAACTTAAGAATCAGATATCTCACAGACTAAATCCCATACTTAAAACCTTAAAATATTAAAATTTACATTGTGAAAAAAAGTTTACAAGACAAACAAAGATACTAGAAATCATGGGACATCCAAAGGAATAAGATAAAATATCAAGTCCTCAAAGAATATCAGATGTTGGAGATACAGAAGAAAGAATCAGATAAATTGAAGACAGAACTTATTATTCAGTTTAGAGAGAAGAAATAAGATGAAAGAAGTGAACATGTAGGACAAACTCAAGAATAACAATATAGCCATAACAGGAGTCCCAGAAGAAAAAAAATAAAGGTGCATGGGGAGTATTCAAAGAATTAATGTCATAAAACTTCTCTAATTTAATGAAATACACACACATTCAAAAAGGCCAGGTAAAACAAACAGTGTAAACTTAAGGAGAACCATGCTCAGAGAGTGAAACTGTAGAATGAAAAGGCAAGGAAAGAGTTATGAGAGCAGCAAGAGAAAAGCAACATGTTGTGTAAAAGGCAGTCACAATAAAAAGTAAATGTTGATTTCTCAGCAAAAACCATGGAGGCATGAGGGAGTAGGATGACATAAATAATTGCTGAAGTAAAACAATTCCAACAGGAAATTTTATATGTGGCAGGACTTTCTTAAAAATAAGGGAGAAATTAAGGTATTCCCAAACAAATAAAAATTGAAGGAGTTCATCACTGCAAGACCTGTTGTGCAATGTTCCAGGAAGTTCTTCAGAGTGGATTGAAGAAGCATGAAAGAATAATAACTGCTATAATTGTAAACATATGGGTAGTTATAAAATTTTTATTATATTGTATTTTTTTAAGTAACTCCAATTTTTTATTTGAACAGGGTTCTGAAAGGTATTTGCTAAAAAATAATTGCATTTCTAAGGTTTAGGACATCTGTGTAAAAATTAATTCCTAATATGTATAACCAAAAGTGGGGTTGAGGTTCAGTATAGAAACAATGTTGTATCAAAGCAAATAAGAATATTATAGATTAAGGATGTAGTATTTAGGCACAATATTAACCACAAAAATATCTGAAAAACAAGCAGAAGGAAATGAGAAGGGACTCAAAATTCTACAACACAGAAAGTCAAATCAATATGAAAATAGACCTTAATGTATAATTTGAAAGACAAAAATGTGTAAAATATACAAAGTGCAAAAAGCAAAAATGGCAAAGGAAAGTTCTGCATTATTAGTAACTAATTTAAATGGAAATTGACTAAACTCTCCATCCAAAGGCAGAGATTGTACAGTGGATAAAACTATGTACTTTTTACAAGAGACTGAACCTAACTAAATTCAAATACAAAAGATGGTTGAAAGTGAAATGGTGGAAAAATATCCTATGCAAAGAGTAGCTCAAAGAAAGCTAGTGTGGTGATACTAATTTCAGATAAAATAATCTTCAAGTCCAAAACTGATAAAAAAGGGCAAATGAGTACACTATGGATGGATGAAGTGGTCAATTCAAGAAGAAAAGAAAACACTTATAAATATGTATGCACTAAAATGGCAGAAAACAAAAATAATGAAAGAAATATTGAAAATTTTGAATGCAGAAATAGATAGTTCTATGATCTCGTAATAGTCTTCAATACACAATATTTAATAATGAATAGAACATCTTCATAGAAGATTAATAAGGAAATGGAAGACATGAGCAATACTATAAACAATCTAGAGCTAGAATATGTGCAGAACACTTTACCCAACAAAATCAGAATACACATTTTTCTCCAGAGCTTATGAGTCATTGATCAAAATAGACTATATGCTTGGTCACAAAACAAGATTTTAAAAATTTAACAAAATTGAAATATACAATGAATCTTCTCTGACATACCTGAAATGATACTAAAAATCAATAACAGAGAGATCATTGGAAACTTTACGTATATATGGAAAGTAAAGCATACACTTTTAAAAATCAAGTGGGTCAAAAGAGAAATCACAAAAGCAATTGGCAATTATTTTGAGGCAAGTGAGCAAAAACAAAACATACCAAATCTTATAGATGCAGAAAAGCAATGTAGAGAAGGAAATTTATATCTCTGAATATTTACAATAAAAACAAAAAAGAAAGTTCTCGTATATGAAACCTAAATTTATTAGTTGAAGAACTGGAAAAAGAAGCACATAATAAATTCAGTAAGAACAGTTGGAATGAAATTATAAAAATTATATTGGAGATAAATGAAATAGAGAACTAGTACAAATGAAAGGATTGATTTAATCAAAAGTTCTTTCTTTGTAAAGATCAATAAAATCAGCATAACTCTAGCAATTCTGACAAAGACAAAATAAGGGAAGACATAAATAACTAAAATCAGAAATGAAAGGAGGGACATTCCATCAACCCCACAGAAATAAAATGGAGCATAGGAGCACATTATGCTCAATTTTGCCCCCCCAAAAAACAAATTAGATGAAATGGATAAATTTCTAGAAACATATAAAATACTTACACTGACTCAAGAAGAAATAGAAGATCTCAACTGAACAAAAACAACTAGAGAGATCTAATCAGTGATTAAAATCTTATAAAGAAAAACACAGGACCAGATTTCACCAACATTCCAAAAACACCAACACTGCTTATATTCCTCCAAAAATCGAACAGAGTAAACACTTCATAACTCATTGTATGTGGTTAGGATCACACTAACATCAAAGCCAGATAAAGATACCAAAATAAAATAACAAATAAAAATGTACAGTGAACATCTTTTTCAGGGACAAGACAAAGATATTCACGGTCACCAATATTATTCAACATTGTAGTTTTCTATCCATCCCAAGTGATTTGGGAAGAAAAATAAATAAATAAAAGGCATCCAAATTGGAAAGGAAGCTGTGAAACTTTCCAAGTCAACAGAAATAGAATCCCATTTATAGACAATTCTGAAAATGCTTACAACAAAGTTAAAAGCTAATAACTAATTCAGCAAATTGGAGGCTACAAATCAACATAAAAAAATAAGTGATGTTTCAATAGATTAGTAATTCACAATTTTGAGATGAAATCAATAACAAAATTCCTTAAATAAGAGAACTGTAAATGAAAAAAAATTTTTTTAATAGATTAATATCAGATAGCCAAGGTTGTAAAGAAATTACAAATTGCAAAATATTGCTGATAGTATTTTCAAAAGCCCTTAATAAATGTAAAAAACTTTCCCTGATGTTATATTTAAAGACAAAATATTGTTAATATGTCAATTCTACCCAAAGCACTTTACAAATTCCATGCAATCCAAATGAAAATTCCAAAAGATGTTTTTTTTGTTGTTGTTTTTTACATAAATGGAAAAGCCAAACATCAAAATTATTTGGAAGGATAAGAGGCCCCAAATAGCCAAAATGTCTTTAAAAAGAGCATAGTTGTCAGACACTCACATCCTGACGTTAAAGCATATTACTTAGCTAGGCTATGGCGCTGGCATAAAGATAGACATATTGACCTATGGAATATAATTGAGAATTCAGAAATAGGCCCTCACATCTACATCAAATGATTTTTAAAACAATTCATTGAAATATATCATTTATAAATGAACATACATAAGCAATACGTGTACAGTAAACATTGTGAACTTAAAAAACAAACATGCATAACATC
>JAKSZT010046151.1:0-21139 GCA_026826555.1 Tolypeutes matacus
AAAAAAAAAAAAAAATTAGACAATTAACAAAAGCAAAAGTTGACTTTTCATAAGATTAATAAAATTGTCAACCCTTAGCTAGACTCACACAGACAAAATGAAAGATGATTCAAATAAATGAAATAAAAGATGAAAATGGGGACATCACTACTGACCACTGAGAAGTCAAAGAGATCATAGATCATAAGAGGATGCTATTAACAACTATTTACCAACAAACTAGACAATGTGTATGAAATGGAAAAATTCTTAGGAACATACAAACAACATAACGGCCCTAGAAGAAATAAAAGACCTCAACAAAACAATCACAAGTAAAGAGATGAAAACAGTCATCAAACAACTCCCCAAAAAGAAAAGCACAGGACCAGATGATTTCACTAGTGCATCTACCAAGCATTCAAAGATTTTATACTGAACTTACTCAAACATTCCAAAAAATTGAAAAAGAAGGAACACTACCAAACTCATTCTATGAAGCCTAACACCAAAGCCAGATAAAGATATTTTGAAAAAAAAGAAAATTACTGGCCAATTACCGTACTGAATACAAATGTGAAAATCCTCAACAAAATACTTGCTAATAGAATCCAACAACATATTAAAATAATTATTCATCATGATCAAGTGGGTTTTAAACCAGACATGCAAGCATTGTTCAACAAAAGAAAATCAATCAGCATAATACTTCACATTAATAAATCACAGAAGAAAAATCACATAATCGAATTGATTGACACAGAAAAGTCATTTGACAAAATACAACATCCTTTTTTTTTTTTTTTAATAAAAATGCAACAAAAGATTGGGACAGAAGAAAATTTTCTCAACATGGTAAATGCAATGTATGAAAAACCCACAGCTAACATTGTACTCAATAGTGAAAGACTGAAAGCTGTCCAGTTGAGATCTGGAACAATACAAGCATACTCACTGTCATCACTCTTGTTCAGGATAGTGCTAGGGGTTCTAGCTAAAGCAATCAGGCAAGAAAAAAAAAAAAAAGACATCTAAATCATAAAGGAAGAACTAAAACTTTCACCATTCACAGATGATATGATCCAATACCTAGAAAGTTCCAAAAAACTACAACAAAGTTGCTAGAGCTAATAAATGATTTCAGAAGAATGGAAGGATCTAAGATTAATATACAAAATCAGTAGTTTTTCCATATACTAACAATGCACAATTTGAGGAGGAACTCAGGAAAGAAATTCTATTTACAATAACGACTGAAAATCAAATGTTAAGGAATAAACCTCACCAAGGACTTAAAGCACTTGTATTCAGAAAACTAAAATGTATTGTTAAAAAAAATTTATAAAGACACCTTGGATGAACTGTATGCTTTATTAATATATATCAGTAAAGTTGATTTGTTTAAAAAAATAAATAGAAAATGCAATGAAAAGGCCTAAATAAGTGGAAGAAAAATTTGTGCTCATGGATTGAAAGACTAAATATTGTTAAGATGTCAATTCTATCCAAATTGATATACAGATTCAATGCAATTCCACCCAATAAAATTCTACCAATAGTCTTTAAAGAAATAGAAAATGTAATTATCAAATTTATTTGGAAGGAAAATTGGCCCTGAATAGCCAGAAATGTCTTAAGAAGGAAGAGCAAAGTTCTTCCTTGTTAACTCTCACTTCCAGATTTAAATTTTACATCTGGAACTCTCAATTCCAGATGTAAAGAAAAAAACATTACAGTTTTTACCTCTGTACCTAGCTATAGTGGTAAAAAACAAAATGAAACAGCATGATACAATGATACAGGCATAAAGATAGATGCATAGATGAATGGAACACAATTGATGGTTTAGAAAGAAATTCTCACATCTCTGGTTAAGTGATTTTGATAAGGCTATCAAACCTACCCAGCTAGGTTAGACAGTCTATTCATCAAATGGTACTAGAATAACTGGATATCCATAGCCATAAGAAAGAAATAGAAACCAATCTCACACCTTATACAAAAATTATTTCAAACTGGATCAAAGACCTATCTATAAAATCTACAACCATAAATCTCCTAGAAGTCCTGGTGGTAGGTGGTGGATTTTTAAACCTTACACTGAAATCAAAAGTAATGAAAGAATACATGAATAAATATGACTTCCTCAAACTTAAACAATTTTTGTGATTTAAAGGACTTCATCAAGAATTTAAAAAGGCAATCCACCTAATGCAAGAAAATAATTAGGAATCACGTATCTAATAAGAGTTTGATTTTAATTTTATGTAAAGAGATTTTATAACTCAACACTAAAATAGTAAACAATTCAATTTAAAAATGGGCAAAAGACTTAAATAGACATCTCTCCAAAGAGTAAATACAAATGGCTAAAAGGCACATGAAAAAATGTTTACTATCACTAGATATTAGGGAAATGCAAATCTATATTAAAAAAAAACAAACATAAAACAATCAGTGCTGGAGAGAATGTGGAGAAATAGGAACACTTCTACACTGTTGGTGGGAATGTAATATGGTGTAGCCTCTTTGGAAGACAGTTTGGCAGTTCCTCAGGAAGCTAAATATAGAACTGCCAAATGATCCAGCAAATTCCTCTACTAGTAATATATGCAGAAGAACTGAAAACTGTGACAGGAGCAGACATTTCCACACTGACATTCATAGTGGCATTATTCACAATTGCCAAAGACAGAAACAACCCAAGGGTCCATCAACTGATGAATGAATAAACAAAATGTGGTATATACATATAATGGAATACTATGCTGTTGTAAGAAGAAATGAAATTGGGACACTTATGATAACATGAACGAACCTTGAAGACATTATGCTAAGTGAAATAAGCCAGACACAAAAGGTTAAATATTGCATAGTCTCACTAATATCATCTAAATATGAGGAATAAATGCATGGAGTGAAAAGCTAGAGTAGAGATTGTTAGGAGATAAGAAGAGGGCTGAGAAGGGGTGCTGATTCTTAATGTATGTAGAAATTATAATTATCTTGACTGTAGAAGTGTGTAAATGGATACAGTTGATGATAACACCTTATAGTGAGTAGAATTAATGCTGATGATTTATATATGGGATTGTGGCTGAAAAGGGTAGCTAGGGATGTAAATGTCAATTGAAAGAAAGCTGTTGAATAATCTAGGGATTGAATCACATTGTGAACCCAAAGGTGGATGAGAATTGTGCCTAATAGTACAAATAAACATATGTCCTTTTATGAACTAGAACAAATGTACATCACTATTGCATGGTATTAAGAATGTGGAAAAGTATGGG
Organism: Tolypeutes matacus; assembly: GCA_026826555.1. Taxonomy (NCBI): domain Eukaryota; kingdom Metazoa; phylum Chordata; class Mammalia; order Cingulata; family Chlamyphoridae; genus Tolypeutes; species Tolypeutes matacus. The sequence goes on from JAKSZT010046151.1 coordinate 3,270, forward strand.
AAAATATAATTAATGTAACCTATGGACTATAGTTAACATCAATCTGTAATATTTTTGCATCAATGCCAAAGATATACTGTATTAATAATAGAGGGTATGGAAAAAAATACACCAAATATATGCTGTGGACCAGGGTTATTGGTAATAGTCTGATGATATTATCTCATAATCTGTAACAAATGTTCCACAGCAATGTAGTGTGTTGGTGGAGAGGTGTTGTATGGGAATTATGAATATGTGCATGATTGTTTTGTAAGTGTACCACTTCTCTAATAAAATATATATTTCAAAATGATAGCATTGATATTGAAAAATGCAACAATAATAAAGTTATTTATATTTACCTGTAGCTAGTTACAGTCAAGGTCTTTATTTCTCCATACAGCTTCAAGTTATAGTCTACTTTCCTTTCTGTTCAACATGATGAGTTCCCTTTAGCATTTCTTATAAAAGAAACCTAGTGGCAATGTCACAAATGTCTTAATTCCTTCCTAATATTTGAAGGACAGTTTTGCCAGATAAATTATTCTTGGATAACAAATTTCTTCTTTCAACATTAAATATGTCTTCCCTCTGCCTTCTGACTTCCATGATTTCTATTGAGAAATCTTATGTTAATGTTATTATGGATCCCTTGTAAGTGACATGTCTTTACTCTCTTGCTGATTTGAAGAGTCTATCTTTATCCTTGGTATTCAATGGTTTGATAATAAAGTGTCTTGTAGATGTTTTGGGGTTCATCTTGCTTGGTGTTCCTTGGTCATCTTGGATTTGCATATTCAAAACCTTCATCAGATTGGAAAGCTTTCAGCCATTAGTTTTTCAAAAAAATTTCTAGCCCTTTATTGCTCTCTTTTCCTATGGGATTACTATGATGCATGTATTAGTACAATTGGTGTATGGTCATTTTGTTTATTTTTCCTTTTTTAGTATTAAATAATTTATTCAATTACAAAAGTTGTGAGCTTACAAAGCAATCATGTAACTCTCACAGTTTGGCATTGTTTATGAATTCCAAAATTAGTTATTAGAGTGTTTTTGTAAATTGGTCTGTTAGAGGTACCACTTTTAATTGATTAAATTATGATTAGGACTTTGATAGGAACATGTCTATAGGATGTTGAGTCCCCACCCATTGGTGGGTGGGGACTCACAGATAAAAGACATGGCAAAGGACCAATTGAAGTTCTGATGTGGAGTTTTTGAAGTTTTTGAGATTTTGAAGTCCCCAGAAGTAAGCATACAGAAGAGCTCGCTCTTGAGGAAGGAGAAAAGGCCCTGGGAAAAGAGATGAGCTGTTCACTTGACAGGTCACAGCTGGCCTTGTGAAGAGAACAAAGGAGGTGAGCTTGGAGAGAATAAAGCCCCAGAGATAGAGAGACAAAATCTAGAAAGCCGGACCATGGAGCCTTAAGGGGAAGAGGAAGGCAGTACATTGGCAACCATCTTGCTTCAACAAGTAGCAAGAGACCTGGGTGAGGGAAGTAAATAATGCTTTATGGCCTGATAATTGCAAGCTTCTACCCCAAATAAATATTCTTTATAAAAGCCAACTGATTTCTGGTATTTTGTATCAACACCCCTTTGGCTGAATCCACCACCAACACCTTGCATTGTTGTGGAACATTTGTTACAAATGATGAAAAAACCTCATCATTAGGAATCTATAAGTTTCATCTTTTGAAGAATAAGATTCATAGTTACTTGTGATAATATTGAGGACTTGATATATTCGTCTGTTTTCTTTTATCAGTCACTGCCTAGGTTCTTGTCAGATTCTTAGTCCCTCTAACTGAGAACAGAGCAGGACTCCACAGTATGGGAATTTAACATTTTCTTGTTTAATATGTGGGTCTCCACCTATTGAGATAACACACTATGACAAATGAACATTTACATATTCCATAGAAGTATTCCCCATGTGTGCCCTGTTCCCTATATCCTCCCACACAAGATGCTCCACACCAGCAAACCTCTCTTCTCATATTTGTCAAAAGAACATTCCCAATATTTTAGTTTTAATCACAGACCTTCAAATCCCCAGAATTCACCGGCTCCTTCCCAGAACCCTTCCCCCATTTCCTTGGATAGCCCACCACCCTACTCCCTCACATATCAGTATCAACAAACCCAATCATATCACTGCACAGCTCTCACAACTATCCAATGCCCAAACTCATGCTTCCTCCTTGTTATAGATTTTGACCCTATGAGTATCAGCTCAACACCTCTAATCTCTTTCTGTCTCCTCATAATCTATCTTCCAGACACTTGCCCTGTGAGTCTGCTCAATTTGCTTAAGTCATATCAGTGAGGTAATGTAATATTTGTCCTTCAGTTCCTGGCTTACTTCACTCAACATAAGGTCTTTAAAATTCATCCAGGTTAACCAATGCATTCCTTCTTACAATTTTGTAATTCTCCATTGTATGTACATACCACAGTTTACTTATCCATTGCTCTGTTGATGGACATTTCCGTTGCACCCAACACTTGACAATAGTGAATTATGCCACGAAGAACATTGGTTTGCATATATTTGTTGATGTCTCTGCTATCAATTTTTCTGCAGTGGGGTTGCTGTATCTTATGACACTTCAAAAGATAGGAATATAAAGAAACTTCTTCAACATGCTAAAGAGTATACATGAAAAACACACAGCTAACATCACTTTCAATGGTGAAATGCTGAATGCTTTGCCTCTAAGATCTAGAACAAGACAATGATGCTCACTATCACTGCTCTTATTTAATATTGTGGTAGAAGTACTTGGTCAAGTACTTAGACAAGAAAAATATATCAATGGCATCCAAATTGGAAAGCAAGAAGTGAAAATTTCACTATTTGCAGATGACATGATCCTATACATAGAAAACCCTGAGAAATCTACAGCAAAACGTCTAGAGCTGATAAATGAGTTTTGTAAAGTGGTAAGATATAAGGATCAAGAAACAAAAATCAGTAGCATTTCTGTACACTGATAATGAGCAATCTGTGGAGGAAATCAATAAAAATTCCATTTACAATAACAACTAAAAGAATTAATATCTAGCAATAAAAATTTGCTAAAGATGTAAAGGACTTGTACACAGAAGCTACACAACATTGTTAAAGAAAATCAAAGAAGACCTAAATAAATGGAAGAATATTCCCTGTTCATGGTTCAGAAGACTAAACAGGATTAAGATGTCTATCCTACCCAAATTGATTGAAAGATTTAATGCAATCCCCCAAAAATTACACCAGCATATTTTTTGGAATTGGGAAATGTAATTATGAAATTTATTTGGAAGGGCACGGGGCCCCAAATAGCCATATGAATTGGAAAAGTAAAACAAAAATGGAGGAATCACAGTATCTGACTTTAAAACATACTACAAAGATAAAGTGGTCAAAACTTCATGGTATTGGCACAAGGATGGACATACTAATCAGTGGAACAGAATTGAGAGTTCTGATACAGAACCTTAAATATACCCTCAACTGATATTCAAGAAGGACACAAAGCCCACTCAACTGGGAGAGAATGGCCTCTTCAACAAATGGTGGTTGGAGAATTGGATTGCCATATCCAAACGAATGACAGGATCACCATCTCAGGTCCTATACAAAAATTAACTCAAGATAGATCAAAGATCTAAATATAAGAGCAATGACCATAAAGCTCCTACAAGATAACTTAGGGAAACATTTAGGAGATTATTTAGTAGGAAATGGTTTCATAATTTTTCAACAAAAATGAGAGCAATGAAAGGAAAAATAGAAAAATGAGACCTCCTCAAAATTAAAAACTTTTGCACCATGAAGGGGTTTGGCAAGAAAATGAAAAGGCAGCTTACTCAATGGGAGAAAATATTTGGTAACCATCTATCTGATAGGGGCCTAATATCCAGCATATATATATATACCTACATCTTGAAAAGAAAAAGACAAACACCCTTTTAAAAAATGGGCTAAATATTTGAATAGAAACTTCTCTAAAGAAGAAATGCAAATGGTTAAATTCACATGAAATGATGCTTAACATCACTAGATGTTAGGGAAATGCAAATCAAAACTACCATGAGATATCATCTTACACACATTAGACTGGAGGATATTAAAAAACAGTACTACAAGTGTTGGAGAGGATGTGGAGGAAAGGGAACACTTATCCACTGGTTTGGGGAATGTAGAATGGAGTAATCATTGTGGAGGACAGTTTGGTGGTTCCTCAGTAAGCTAATTATATAACTGCAGTAATAACATTGAATGTTAATGGATTAAATTCTCCAATCAAAAATGGATAAGAAAATAAGAGCAATCTACATGCTTTCTCTAAGAGGCTCACCTCATATTCAATGAAAGAAGTGGAAAGAGAAAGACTGAAAAAAGATATTCCTCACTTGCAGAAACCAAAAGAAAAAATAAATTTGTAAAAGCTATACTTAATTTGGATAAAATAGACTTAAAATGCAAGGCTGTTATTGGAGAAAGGGAAAGATATCATATATTAATAGAAGGAGAAATCCACCATGAAGAAATAACAATCATACACATCTATTCTCCTAACCAGTATCCCCAAAATACATGAGGGAAAAAACTGGAAAAAGTGAAGGTAGAAATAGATGTTTCTACAATAATATTTGGAGACTTTAATACACCACTCTCTTCATTGGGTAGAATATCTAGACAGAGGATAAACAAAGAAACAGAGAGCTTGAATGATGTGATGAATGAACTAGACCTAACAGACATATATAGAACATTGTACTCTCATTTGGCCATCTGTACATACTTCTCAAGTGCTCATGAATATAACTGATTTGTCTTTCTGAACTCTCATTTTGGTTCCATTGGTCTATCTGTCTATCTTTATGCCAGTACCATGCTGTCTTTACTCCTGCAGCCAGGTAATATAATTTAATGTGAAGAAGTGAGTGTTCTCCAAGTTCATTATTCTTTACTTAAATCTTTCTGGCTATTCAGGACACATTTCCCTTCCAAATATATTAGAAAATAAACTTTTACATTTCTTCAAAAGCTGTTGGAATTTCCATGGGATAACAATGAATCTGTAATTCAAGTTGGATACAAATGACATCTGAATGATATTTAGTCTTCCAATCCATGTACATGGGATTCTTTCCATTTATTTAGGCCACTTTTGATTTTTTAAAGCAATGTTTTGTAATTTTCTGAACACAGGTCCTATAAATCCTTGGTTAAGATTATTCCTAATTACTTGATTCTTTTGGTCATTATTGTAAATGGATTCCCCCCCCCCTTAGTTCTTCCTCATGTCGCTCAATAAAACTGCTAAATATATGTCCTAGAGACTTAAATCTGCATTCAATGCATGTGCCTGTTGAGCTCTGAATCTCTTCAGAGTTGCAGTCAACACCTGCTTTCTAGTTCATTGGACTCATCTGGGACAACTAACCAAAGGATGATGTTGGGCATCATCCTCTCAGTCAGAAGCATAGAGGGCATCACCAACCCTAAATTCTCAAGATTGAGGAATAAACAAATATAAGGGAAGAAGGCAACTACGGATCAAAATAGATTTATCACTATTCTAGTAATGTAAGAACTTGTAATATAGATATAAAGATAGTGAAGACCAAAGGTTCTGAAGGAGGGAAAGGGAAGAACATGTGTAACATGGGACATTTGAATTCTTTGCATGGTATTGCAATGATGAATACAGGCCATTATACATGTTGTCAAAACTTGTAAAATCGTGCAGTACGAAGTGTTAGCCATAACATAACTATAGAACATGGTTAGTAGCAATGCTTCAATATTTTTACATTAATTGTACTAAATGTACCACAGTAATGCAAGGTGTTATTAGTAGGGGAAATATGAGAAGGAGAGGACAGGCAGTCTATGGGAACCCCATATATATTTAATGTAACTTTTCTGCAACCTAAAACTTCTTACAAAATAAACAAAACTAAAATAAAATGTATAGCATTTTAAAAAGGGCAGCATTCCAATAAACAATGGGTAAAAGACCTGAATAGGCATTTTTCCAAAGAGGAAATACAAATGGCTGAAAAGCACATGAAACTATGTTCAATATCACTAGTTATGGGTGGAATGAAATTCAAAACTAAAATGAATTATTGTTTCACATCTTATAGATTGCCATTATTAAAAAACTGAAAACTATAATTGCTGGAGAGGCTGTGGAGAAAAGGGGACACTACTTCACTTTTGGTGGGAATGCATAATGGTGCAATATCTGTGGAAGACTGCTAGGCATTTCCTCAGGAATCTAAATAATGAACTGCTCTATGATCAAGCATTCCCTCTACTAGGAATATATTTGGCAGAACTGAAAACATAGGTTTTAACTGTCATTTGCATCTCAATATTCATTGTGGCATTATTCACAATTGCCAAAAGATGGAAGCAACCCACATATCCATCAATTGATGAATGGATAAACAAAATGTTGTATACACATACAATGGAATACTATGCTGCAGTAAGAAAAATGAATGTGGGGCCCCACCTCTTCCCACTCTTATATTTTCTCTATAAATAACATCTTACATTAGTGTGATAAATATGACAACATGGATGAAACTTGAGTACATTTTGTTGAATGAAATAAGCCAGACAAAATAGGACAGATAACATATGGTCCACTATGATGAGTAAACACATGGAGTTAAAATTTAGAGTATTTTTTACTAGGAGATAAGATAATTCCTGAGAAAGAGTACTGACACTTAATGCCTATAGAATGTTAAATTAGGTTGATTTAAATTTGTGGAAATGGATAGAGTTGTTTGTAACACATCATAGTGAGTATAATTACCACTGCTGATTTATAAATATGATTGTGGATAAAGGGGTAATCTGTGGATGTAATATTTCAATTGACAGAAAGCTAAAGAATTATCTAGGAACTGTACAACATAGTGAACTCAGGGGTGGATGAGGATTGCAGTTAATAATACAAATACAAGAATGTTCTTCCATGAATTACAACAAATGTACATCTTTATTACAAGGTGCCAAGAATGTGGTGATACATGGTAAAATAGGATTAATATAAGTTATGACCATTGTTAATAGCAATATTGTAATAGTCTTGCATCAATGGCCAAAAATGTACTCTATCAATGCTAAGTGTCAATAATAGGGTGGTATGGGATTTTTTTCTTTTGGACCAAGTATTAATATATTGTGTTCTTTTTTGTCTCTTCAAACAGATTTTTACTTCAAATCTACCTTATTTGACATTAGTTTGGCCAGTCCAACTCTCTTTTGATTATTATATAATGGAATATTTTTTCCATCTCTTCACTTCCACATTTTTTATCTTTGAGTCTAAAGTCAGTGTCTTGAAGACAGCATATAGTTGTATAATGCTTTTAAAAACTCCATTTTCCCAAAGTATGTCTTTTGATTGGATACTTTAATCAATTCAGAATAAAAGTAACCACTGATAAATCATTATACTTTAGACATTCTGTTGTTTCTTCTATATCTTACATCATTTTGTCCATTTCCTCCATTTCTATTTTGTATTTAGTTTTTCTTTTATAACTCCCTTTTCAGTTAATACTTTAGATAATTTTCTTTGTGATTATTATGTAGCTTGTATTTAATACCTAAAATCTTTAACATGATTGTTTGAAATAATACCAAGTTAACTTTAATAGCATTCATCATCTTGGTTCCTATGGCCTTCTTAATGTTGTTCTCATTATAAATTATCTGTACTTTGAATACTGAAAAATACATACTTATGCTAATTACTTATACAGTGTATTTTCTATCTTCAAAGAAATATAATATAGAATTATATAGTGATAACACAATACCGCTGATTTTGTATTTATCCATGTGGTTACTATCACTGGACATCTTTATTTCTTCAAAAGTCTCTGATCTACTTTCTACTATACTCTCCCTTAAAATTGAGGGTATTCCTGTAGCATTTCTTGTAGAGTAGGTCTTGCTTGTGATGAGAACATTCACCTTTTGTTAATATGTTGTATCTTAAAGTTTCTCTTATTTTAATATATTTAAGAGAGTTGATGGAACATCTTTGGTTATTTGTCAAATGTCTGTGCTTCCCCCCATTTTTTTTTTCCTTTTTATGGGCCACACAATCCTGTTTCTTTGTGTGTCTTCTAATATCTTATTGATGTCTGGGTATTTGAATATTTTGATATGTTATTTCCAGGAATTCAGATTCTCCATCATAACCAGGGTTTTGTTGTCGATTGGCTCTGTGTAGAGGATTACCTTAAACATTTAATCTACTTTATACTGAGCTTCTTGATTACTCCATGTTCATTAGTGGGATACTTTTCAGGTCTTCCTAAGCATGCATTTTCCTGGGGCATACATGGCAGCCCCTCAGGAACACCCAACTATGTGCAATTGTTTCCCTTACAAAAACATTGCTGTTCTCATTAACATCTTCCCTCAGGGCCCTGGACTGTGATCTTTGTCTCCATCACAGTCTTTCTTCCAAGGAAAATGTGGTCATCTCAACTCCTCTCCACTTTCTTGCTCCATCTTTCTACAATGGATCCATCCCACCCCTCCACTCTACTATTGTGGCTCAGTTGCCTCCACCACTCTGTTATCTTCTTCATTGGCACTTCTCTGTCACAGGTAAATTCCAGGTTAGGAAATCCAGGAAAATATTCTGAATCAATCTTCCACTGTGCCAATGCGGCTGATACACAAGGGACTGGAGATAGCTGAACCAAGCAAAACCATTCTCCTGATTGTGTAGATGAATAAATTTATGGAAAATATTATTTATGATCTTGCAATTATTTGCAGCTAAAAGACCTTTTAAATTTTCCTTTTCTCTTTTGATGCATGTGGTCCTGTTATGAGGACCATTACAATAGTTGAATTCTTGACTTCACATCAACTAAGCCACAGTGAATATTAGCATACATGTTGCCTGGAATGTAAGACTACCTTTCAGATTTGAAGCAACCCAAATCACAACCTATGGTGTCTCCCTATGTTCTTGCTTTGTAAGAATTAACACAAAGTTTCCATCAGTGTTGTGATAGACACTGGAGAGACTGTAGAGTCAGATTCAACTAATTGTTATTTTTCCAGCCAATTGTTTTAATTACAACCTGTTTTGCTACCACTCAGTTGTGAACGATATTTCTATATGGTTATATGTTAGTCATGTGAATCCTATGTAAGGGAAAACGTTCTGAGCAAAGATTTAGAAGCATAGAAGAGTCTGGATTATATGAATAAAATATAAATAATTTACTATTGTTAGGAATAATGTGAAATCTGTATAGGTGTAAGATGATCGAGTGGGTTATAAAGCACTAGTGGGGATGATGATGAAATGTGAGTTTGAAAGCAAGAAGTGAGTCTAAGATTCATCTATAAAATAGTGTGGGAGTTAGGGGAAGATATGTATCTATAATATGTTAAAGAGGTAGAATTGGTAGGGCTTGTTGTTCTATCTGATGTGAGAATGAGAATAAAGTCAACCATATGAGAACACCCATCTTTTCTTCTTGGATTAAAGGGTAGATGACTGAACTGAGAAAGAAGACAGAAAAGGAAATCTCTTACAAATTGTAGAGTTAGTATGGAAGAAGGGAGAAAGAGAACATGGAATGGGGTGCTTAAGGCAACTTTGGATTATCTGAGTTAGAGGATTTTGAGAAATCCAGGTCTGACATCGGGGTGTGTATGGAAGAAGACATGGCTGGAATCAAATCTGGTGGGGGCATTGTTTGGTAAGGAATGGTCAGTTTTGCTTTTATATTTGATAATTCAATATTCCTTATAATAATGACACCTGAATCCATCTATTATGTCTTCTTTGTATGTGGATGGCTATTGCAATCTGTGAAGAAAGGTCTAGGTCAGGGCTTCACACACTGCCATAAAGACTTGGCATCCTGAGAGCAGCTAACATCCAAATCATCTGCATTTCTAATGCCAAGGGCATCCTAGAAACACTGTGTGGCTATTCTCTCTTGCACGGTGGCCACATTGTCATTAATGACCTTCTCCCAGGCCTGGAATAGGGTCTGAAGGGTACCATGGCACCTGATTTTGGAGCAAACCTATTGCAATGTGTCTCTAATCTTTGGGAAGTCATGCAATGAAAGATTGAGGTTGGAAAGCAGGGATATTGGGGAGTCACACATTCACTGCTTCTGGGAATTTACAGGATATTTTCATGGTTAGACTGATGGAGCTGACCATCCCTGAGGGCACACAAGCTCAGTTCCCTGTCCAGATTGGTCCATTCAATGTAGAACCTGTTTCCCATGACCTTCATAGTTGGTGAGTGTCAAAGGATTCATCTTGAGCTCTTCTGATGTGATGATGATGAAGTCATATAAGATGAATTGCATTTCCAGCATATGATTCTCCAGGCCTGGCCTGGCAGCTCCCATGCATGCCAGGTCATATGGCACCATGTTTGCAAAATGGGAAGATTTTTACGAGGGCAGTGTGTGGGTGTGTCTAACCACCTAATTTGGAGCTGAGGGTTCCCCCTCATACCCCATGCCCTGTAATGCATTGATGAAGGTAGATATTCCATTACTAGAGTCTCCCATTACAGTGATGTTCACTGGTTTGCAGGATGCACTCCTGACATTCCCTTTGATCACAGAAACCCCTCAGGTCACTTCCCATCTGCCCAGGACTGCTCAATGTTCCAGACCTCTGGCTCTGGAGAATTGCACCAGCCATTATGATATGGCATAACAGAGTAGAAAGATAAACATAATGGAGTGATGGGAGAGTAAGGACTCTTCTAGGTCTGTGAGAAGTAGACTGGCCTACAAAAGTAGGAAGAAGAGGGGGATAGGATTGTCAAGCACACAGGGAAGCATGGGTGTTGTCTGAGTTAGCATCCCAAGCTCAGGGTTCTAGATGCACAACCATGAAGACAGCTAAGATGTGTGAATTGGAAACAATGCAAGGCTTAAGAAAACAGCAATAGAGTGCCTCAATAGTTACCCTATTACCCAGAAATCCCACCCGTAGGTAAAAGGCCAAGAGAAATGCATATAAATGGGCACACAAAAACTTGTATGTAAATGTTTCTAACATCACTATACACAATAATCCATAGTGGAAACAACTCAAAGGTCCATCACCTAATGGATGGATAAATAAAATGTTATATATCAGAATAAGGGAATATTGATTGCCAATAGAAAGGAAAGAATTATGATACATGCTGTAGCATGGATGGACTTTGAAAGAAATTATGGTAAGTGAATGAGGCCAGCCAAAATGGACTACATGTCTTATGATTTCATGTTTGAAAATGGTATAGAATAGGTAATTACATTAAGACAGAGAGTGGATTAGTGGATGCCTGTCACTGGCAATGGGAATGGCAAGGTATAATAGTGTCTTTTGGAGCTAATGAAATGTTCCAGATTTGTTTGTGGTGATGGTTGCATAACTGGGTAAATATTATACAGGCCATTGAAACTTCTACCTTCAACATAGGGTTGTGAATTATATCTCAGTAAAGCAATAAGAATAAAAAGTAACAAAAGTGCTAATTCAGGTATGTGCACATTCTTTAGTGTTGGAGAGGATCCTTGAGAAATGCTCTGTGCTGTTGCACCATCGATCAACCCCCAAATCAGAGCAGGGTACATGAGCAGACTGGAGCAGCAGCATGTGAGGTCTATCCTTCAACTTTGACCAGGTTGAGCAGCCTCCCCTCATTCAATCAAACTAGATGAGCAGGATACCCATTTGAAATGCACTGCAAGTCAGGAGTGTGCTTCTGCAAACCTACCAGACTAAAAAAAATATTTCAGAGTACATAAAATTCATCTTTCTGAGTCAAGAATAATTTTCAGATATTATTGTCAATATTGTAAAACATTTCACTTTTTTTCTCAAATTTTAGTTAAATTTCACCTCTGACTGCCATAGCTAATAAATACCTCAGACATACGTCCTTCAACATTTAAGTTGCATGAGTCTTCAAAATAATCTCCCATTGATTTTTACATTTGGATTTATATTAATACATTATTGTTTATTGCTAATCTCAGATGGAGAGTCCCTTGATCGCCCCTCCCCAAAACAATGCAAAGTACCAAAATATGCCCACTTCTCAAATTTATTATTGATGAAGTAATAGAGTCTTACAGATAAAAACAAGGCACAAATTAAAGAGCACTGAGTGTGGGACCTGAGATTTGAACCCCAGATGTGATTTCATGTTTTTCTAGGTTGGAGATGAGAATGATCTTACTTCATAGAGAATCTAAAGTCCCATGTATTGACTATCAAAGCATGCACAGGCTATTCCACTGGGAAAATCTCAGTCAAAATTTTGGCATCCCTTGTCATTTCCCATCCCTGGATATATCTTCTCTAATTGGGGGAGAGAATGGAAACCACTGATTTTTGCAATTGTGAAAGAAATAACAACAAAGTAGATCCATTTTTGGAATGAGATGCAAGGACTTTGCACCTGTTCACAACTGGATATGCCTAATGAAATGATCAGAGGGATGCCAGGAATTGAGATTAAGGAAAATAATGAGAAATAATGATCTCATTGTTACAAGGGTTCTGCACTCCATGCCATCCTCACTGCACTGTTCTCTATCCAGAGAGACTCAGGTAAAAAAACAGATAACAAATCCAATTAAAAAATGGTCAAAAGACTTTAAAAGCCCTCTTTCAAAGAAGAAAGAAATACAAAGGGTAAAATCACGCATGAAAATATATTCAACATCACTATTAGGGAAATGTCAATCAAAAATACAATGAGATATCATTGCACATGTATTAGACTGGGCACTGCTAAAAAGAAAACTGTATATGTTGGAGATGATGTGGAAAGAAAAAAATGCTTATTCACTGTTGATGGGGATGTAGAATGGTACAGGCACTGTGGAAGACTGTTTGGCAGTTCCTAAGAAGGATGAGTAAAGATTTGCCAAGTGACCCCACAATAACATTACTAGGCACAGAACCAGAATAACTGAGGGCAGTAACATAAATAGACATGTGTACAACTATGTTCATAGCAACATTACTCCAATTGCCAAAAGTTGTAACAAGCACAGTTATACATCAACTGATGAATGGGTTAAACCAATTGTGGTTACACACGAAATGGAATATTACACAGTGGTAAGATGAAATAAAGTTGTGAAGAATATGACAATATGGATTAACCTGGAGGACATTATGTTGAGTGAAGCAAGCCAGACACAAAACGACAAATACTGTATGATTGCACTATTATGAACTAAACATATTGTTTAAAATCATGGTTTGGCAGTTTGATATTATTGATGAATTCCAAAAAGAAATAATGATTATGTTTGTAAACTGGTCTGGGCAAGTGATACACTTAGATTATATTGGATTCTGAGGTTTCACTCTTACGTGATTTGATTATAAGTAGGGCTTTGATTGGACCACATTAGCAGGATGTTGAGTCCCCACTCCCTTGGTGGGGCAGGGAATCACAGAGAAAAATGACATGGCAGAGAACACAGATTTTGTTGATTTGAGCTGGAACCCCAAGAAATAAACACAGAGGAGAAGATCAAGAGGAATAGAGACAGTAACACAGACATGGCAGAGACCCCAGGAAGACAGAAGAGCCATTCAATCAATAATTCATAGCTGGCCCTGTGGAGAGGGCAGAGCACCTGATCCCAGAAAGAAATGAGTCTCAGGAGAGAGACAATACTTATCCCAGTCTACAGCAGATACGGGAAAAAGCTGGGATAATGGTGCCTTTGAGGAAGATGAAGGCTGAGCAGACATCAGTAGTCATTTAGCTCCAAAATGGGGCCAGAGATTTTGGTGTGGGAATTAACTTATGCTTTATGGCCTGGTAACTAAGCTTCTACCCCCAAATAAATACACTTTATAAAAGCCAACAGATTATTGGTATTTTGCAACAGCATCCGTTTGGCTGACTAATAAACATGGGGTTAATAATTAGCATACGGCTCACCCGAAATAGAAGAAAGGTAGATAATGGTAAGCTGAAGTTTAATCTGTGCTGAATTGGTAAAAAGACTGTTTATAAATGTTTGGAAGTGAATAAAAATGGTGAAAATACATTTTATTGTTTGTAATTAGCAGAGCTATTACATGGGTATGACAGTGCTTTAAAGGGAAAGTCTAAGGTCATGTTTTCCTGGAAGGAAAGCTAAAAAAATGTAACATAGAATTGTATAATATAGTGAAACATCATGTAAAATACAAATTTGCATGTTATTGCAAATATAACACAGTTTTTAGTATATATATATACAAATAAACTAGAGAAAGAGGGATAGACTAGTAGCTATGTATGGCAGGGAATGCATAGAGAGATTGAGAGATGATGAGTTTTGTTTGTTTGTTTGGTTTTAAAAAAAATTTTAATTGGAATATTGGAAATGCTCTGAAATGATTGAAGTGATGAATGCAAAACTCTGTGATTATACAGAATACCATTGAATGTACACTTTGGATGGATTTTTTTCTTCATTAATATGTATCAATAAAATTGATTTTAAAAGAAATACAGATTTTGGTTTCTATTCCAATAAATATTTCCAGTTTTCCACAAGGGGTCGCTGCAGGGTATCCTACTCTTGTGGACAAAAGTTGCAGGATGATTTCATGGACACCCTGCCCCTTTGCAGAGGTAGACTCAGGGCCAAGCTCCTGGGTTCAGTGTCAGGACTTTCCTCTGAGGTCCCTTGGCCCTTGAGATGCTGGTGCTGAGACCAAGGCAATGCCAACACTCAATACCCCAGGGTGTGATTCCAGAGATGCTGGAAGACAATTATGGAAGAGTTGCTTGCTTGAATTGCTTGGCCTCTACCCTGTTCAGTTGTCCACTGACTACCATCCAAGTGTGCTTCAGAATATGGAAGATGTCATGCAGCTCCTCTGTCCTGCCTTCAAACTCTGTACGCCTGATCTCTCTTTCCAGGACTACCTATGTGTAATAAGTGTCTATTCCTGCCTTAGGCTTCCTCCAATTTCCATGAGATAATCCCAGTACCCTGCTTACCCTCTTCCTCTTAAGATAAACCTTTGAAACATTCCTGGGTGATGTTTTCATTCAGGAGCCTGTCTTGGACCACTAAGGTTTGGTTGCCATGTGGGAAGTGACAGACTGCCTGTGCCAGAATGTCACCCTGTAGCCAGTGCAAATCAGTGAGTATCAGAAGAAGACAACATGTCTGGATAAAGTCAGACATCCTGAGCATGATGTTAAAGACCAAATGGTAGGTCACTGTGCAATTCTTTCATCAACTGTTACTCCCAACTTGTTCCAGAGCCCATGTTTTGTCCCAGTATCTTGATATCCACTCCTAATATGGAGTTTCTCTTTTTGCTCAGAATAGCCCTCCATGCCACCCCACACTCTCTATCCTCTTGGCCTTGTTATTTTGTTCTGGCAGCAATTAGAAAACAATTCCTTCATCAGATATTGGCTGTGTCTTAGCCAAACAACCCGGGGCTTCTCCTAGGGCCCAGGGGTCTCATATTGCTGTGTTAAATAGAAAGGGTTTCAAAGTGGTGATGTCATCTCTAGGTGTCTTCCACCATTTGGCATTTCATAATGGTTTACTTTGGCTGTTTATGTAAATTAATTACCTGAAACACCCAATTTGAGAATGGTTAATGAATCTGATACCCCTCTCTTAACTGGACAGTCTTGACATTTCATGAGGCAGCAGTTTCTCTCTATTATAATGCTCCAAAGTCTTTATACTACATGATAAAATATTAAAATGTAACAAAGTAAAAATCAATTCTGAAACAATTATATCAAAGATAGTTCACATTGTAATAGGTATATAACATTTATGTGGGTCAGAAAAATCAGGAATTTGAATAGAATAAAGGGAGTAAGACACAGAACAAGAAGACAATGAATATCATGTAGTTTTCAGTAGTTTTATGAATTTAAAATATAGAGCATTTTACCTTAAGAACTGACACCTTTTCCATTTCTTTTCCAAGGCCCCCCAAATATCCATGTTTCTCAGGCTATAAATAAAGGGGTCCAATGTAGGGGTGATGATTGATAAAGCACAGCAATATAGCCTGGTCCTTATCAGGGCTGTGTGAGGAACCAGGAGTCATGTATGTGTAGATGGATGGGCCAAAAAAGAGCTCCACTACCATCAGGTGGGATGAGCAAGGGGCCAATGCCTTTTTCTTCCCCTTGATGGTATTCATGTGAAAGACAATGATAAAGATGATAGTGTAGGAGGAATAGATGAAGACAAGAGGAATAGAGAGTAGCACAATGCATACCACAAGTATTGCCAGCTTATGTGCAGAGGTATCCTTGCAGAAGAAAATCAAAATAACCATGATTTTACAGAAAAAATGTTCAATCTCCTTATGGCCACATTTAGGTAAGTGTGTGCTGTATACAGCCTGGGCTAGAACATTTAGCACACCACCCACCCAGGAGGCCATGACTGTCTTCTGACAAACCACCTTGATCATGATGGCTGGATATCTCAGTGGATGGCAGATTGCCACCTAGTGATCACAGTCC
This sequence comes from Tolypeutes matacus, assembly GCA_026826555.1. Taxonomy (NCBI): domain Eukaryota; kingdom Metazoa; phylum Chordata; class Mammalia; order Cingulata; family Chlamyphoridae; genus Tolypeutes; species Tolypeutes matacus. The sequence goes on from JAKSZT010046151.1 coordinate 19,799, forward strand.
ATAAGTGTCAGGAGAATACCCTCAGCTCCACCCAGCATCAGAAAGAAAAACATCTATATATATAAATAACATTTTTGTAAGCAAATGCACATATATGCATATGTATCTATATATCATTTTGCAAATGGATGTATGTATTGTGAGAATTTTGATTTTTACCCATAATTAAAAAAAAATCATACTTAGTCTTTAAAAAAAAAAAAAAATCTGTGTCCCACAGGCTGTGTTTAATATATTTTTCTTCCATGAGAAAAAGTGTATGGCCATCTTGGGGACAGCGGTGGAGATGAACAGCAAGTCTATGAGGGACAGTTGGCTGAGAAGGGCGTACATGGGTGTGTGGAACTGGGAATCCACCAGGATGTGTAGACTAAGGGTAGAATTGCCAGTGAGGGAAACAAGATAGATGTGGGTTATCGCACAGATGAGGATGTCAACATGCTTCATTCTGGGGAAGAATCCCAGGGAATAAAATCCACTCCTACTGTCTCATTCTTTCCCATCATGAATTAAATTCAACTGCTTGAACTGAAGGGTTATAGCAATGAAACAAGAATGAGGTTTTATAAATTCATGTATTAAAAGTTTTTTTCTTTAAGCATAAAAATCTCTGTGAGAAACTGTCATTTCAGTGTAATGGTTGAGCATTCTCAAAGTTAGTGATGCATTGTGGTGATGCAGGAAGGAAACCATAAAGAAGATTCAAAATACAGGTTTTACTTACTGTAAACTATTTATCAATTATATGATTTATTGTTTTTATAGTTAACATAGTCTAACAATCAAAATGAGTATTCAAATTCCGTTCCTCATTGCAAATTGAACAGAACTGATTGTTTTTTACTGAACACATATCTAAATCTCCGTGGACAGAAAGATGCATTTGATTCCTTGGTGTTCCTTGAATTTGGTGGTGGCCATGTTATTAATTTCATAGAAAGAAATTAAGGGCATGCATTGTTTGCTCCCAATGACAGGCAACTTTGGAAGACAAGTGTAGAAAATGGTGGGGCCTTTTTGTGTAAGTTGCATAGATATTTGTCCCTGTGACAAGGAAACTATCCCCATTCAAATTTCCTTTGAGCATGAATTAAGTTTTGTTTACATATGTTAAACCACTAAATATTTTATTATTGCTATTATTATTATATAGGTTGTATTAGCATAATATCCCATATACAAAGGAGAACATATTTTATCCTGAAAATTTGTGATGAATGTGTGTATGTGTGTGCATGTGTGGGTGTGGTTCTGGGGATTATGTTAATTTGCAAGCATCCATATTAACCATAACTTTGCTTCTTGCATTCGAGGCTTGGTTGCTGTGCCTGGACTTGAGGA
>JAKSZT010046205.1:0-59432 GCA_026826555.1 Tolypeutes matacus
CCGCTTGCTCATTGGAACTTCTCACAAAGAACATATTCTCCCACAGCCACCATAGTACCCTGAGGGCTCTTATACTGGGACTGCTCAGTCAGTTCTGCCTCCTATCACTTCATAGTCTGGATAAAGAGGTAGGAAAATGTTTAGACAGTGTATATGTCAGCTTCTGTCTTATTCTGGCATTTTTTCTCTTGAGAAGGTAAGGTTGTCATTGAATTTATAGAATAATAGCCTCTCCCTACTAGTGTCTTCTTTAAAATAAGAGAGAATTCAGTACAGTTTACTCTTCATATTTATAACTTAATATTCTGGATATACTGTAGGTTCTGATATTAGTCTTAGTCTCCAATTCCTCCTGTCCCCCTCTACCTCTCACAGAACTGGAATCTTTAACCAGAGTGGCCAAGGAAAATGTTCTCGCCGAATTCTGGACCCTCTCTGTGTCCCACAAGGCTTATCCCTCCCAGTTTGTGATGGAATGTCTCCTTGCATCAGGACTTTGCTGAATTCTTAGTTTCTGTCTCTAAGTATCAAATTTTCTTTTTCTTGTCCCTACCCATTCTTTCTCACTTCTCCCCACAACCTATGTACCACTGTCTGGCCCCTCCCCTGTAGTAACTGTGCAAGCTTTTTATGGTTGCCATAACAAATTACTACAAACTTAGTAGTTTAAACAATACAAATGTATCATCTTACAAGTTTCTGGATCAGAAATCCAACCCAGGTCTCACTAGGCTAAAATCAAGGTGTCAGCATTGCCTGCATTCCTTGCTGGAATCTCTAAGGGAAAATCTGTTTCCTTGACTACTCAGTTGTTGGCAGAGTACAGTTCATTGTGTTTGTAGGACTGGGGTCCTGTTTCACTGCTGGCTAATATACGAAGTATGGCTGCTGAGGGCCGTTGCCAGCTTCCAGGGGCAACCTATATTCCTTAGCTCATAGGTCCCTTCCTCCATCATTAAAGCCAGCAACAGCAAGTTGGGATGCTCCCACATGGCAAATCTCTTCATCCATTATCTCAGTTCTCTGACCACGGCCAGGAAAGGTTCTCAGCTTTTAAGGACTCACATAATTATATGGGGCCCACCTAGATAAGCCACCTGGAAGTCTCCCCACTGCAAAACGCATAATCTTAATTACATTTCAAAAAAGTCTTTTTTGCTATGTAACATAACATATTCACAAATTCCAGAGATTAGGATGTAGACATCTCTAGGGGAACTACCAGAGCAACCAATACTAACAACCTGGTTTGTGTCTTTACACACATTTCTCCATGCTCAGATAATCATAAACAAACATACATAAAAGGGTTTAGATCTTTATGAAAACAGGTCATGTTTTGGATACTTCTCTTCAGCTCACTTTTTTCAGTTAATTGTATATTATGAAAGTCCCTCAAACGCAACTGGTTTTGAACTAACTCTTGCAGTCCAAGGGCTACATAAAAAATATTCTATAGTAAGGATGCACCATAATTTATTTAACCATTTCCCACTGATATTTCCATTTTGTTGCTATAAAAGGCTGCAATGAATATTCTTGAACGTATGTCCTTATGGGTAGGTGTTTTTAACTAGGAGATAGATTCCTAGGGATGAAATGATTTTGCTGAAAGATATATGTATTTTTAAATTTTAATAATAAATACTGTTATCAGATTGACCTTCAAAAATTCCATAACTTATGCAGCCATGAAAAGGACTGAGGTTCCGATACCTACAACAAAATGGATGAGCCTTGAAGACATCATGCTGAGTGAAGTAAGGCACACACAAAAGGGCAAATGTTGTATGATCTCACTGATATGAAATAATTAGGATAAGCAGATTCATGCAATTATAAACTAGAATTCAGATTACCAGGGGCCAGGGAAGGCTAGGGAATGCGGAGTTAAAGCTTAACTGTTACAGAATTTCTGTTAGGGGTGATGGAAAAGTTGTGGTGATGGATGATGGTAAGAGTTGCACAACATTGTGAATATAATTAACACCATTGGATTAAATATATATCTGAATGTGGTTAAGAGGAGAAATTTTAGGTTGTATATATATTACTAAAATAAAAAAAAATTTTAAAGCCAAACAACTTAACAATTCATGGTTGCAATAAATGATGTCTTCACCCATTTAAAGGTTGGCCAATCAGTAAATCCCTGTTACTTTACTTTGAATTTATTTAATGGCTAGGGGGCTTAAAGCTTCCTTTTTCGTGTTTACTGGCTATTTATATTGGCTATCCCATAACTTATCTACTCATATAGATTCCTATTGGTCTATTGAATTTTTATTGCCAATTTACAAAAACACTTTATTTTTTAAGGAATTAGAATCTTCACTATCTTTATTACAAATATTCCCCACGATCTTATTTTCTATTTACTTTACTTAGAGCACCTTTGCCATAAATAACTTTTTAATTTTTATCTAAGTATATACTTATTGTTTCCTAAATCATCCTCTAATATTTTCATTGTTTGATTATACTTATTGTTTCCTAAATCATCTTCTGATATTTTCATTGTTTGATTATTTTGCACTTGTTAGTTAACTGGTCTTCATGAAAAAATTTTAAAAATTTTCTGCTCTATGAAAGACCCTGTTTAAAGAATGAAGGCAAGTTACCATCTTGAAGAAAATATTTGAAAACTACACAGAGGATTTGTATCCAGACTATATAAAGAACTCTCAAAGCCAAACAATAAAAAACAAACAATCCAATTAGAAAATGGGCAAAAGATATGAAGAGACATTCCATCACTGAGCTTATAGGATTGCAAATGAGCACATGCAAAAGATATTCAACACTATCAGCCATTAAGGAAATACAAATTAAGAACACAATGAGATATCACTGCACACCTATTGGAACACAGAAATTTAAAATCATGAAAATATCAAAATGCCGGTGAGGATGCAGAGAAACTGGATCACTTGTACACTGCTGGTGGGAATGTAAATGGTATAGCTACCTGGAAAATAATTTGACAGTTTCGTTAAAAACTAATCACACACTTATTATAGGACCTAGCAGTTGCACTCCTGAACATTTATCCCACAGAAATGAAAATTTATGTCCACCCAAACACCTGTGCATGATTACTCAGAACAGTTTTATTTGTAATAGGACAAAACTGGAAACAACCAAAATGTTCTACAACACGGGAATTATTAAACCAACTGTGGTACATCCATTTATTTTGCTGAATAATACTCAGCAATAAAAAGAACTATTGATAAACTCAACAACTTGGATGGAACTCTATGGCATAATGATGAATGAAAAAAGGCCATATCAAAAAATCACGTACTGCATGTGATCCCACTTATATAAGATTCATAAAATGACAAAATTATAGAGATGAAGAACAAATTAGCAGCTGGGGGTGGGGGAATGGGTGTGACTATAAGGGTAGTAAAGAGATATTTGTGATGATGGAGTAGTTCTGTATCTTGAACTACTGAGATAATGGTTCCATGGGCCTACACGTGCTAAAATGACAGAACTGTACAAACATTGTACTAATGTCAATTTCCTGGTTTTGATATTGTACCATAGTTAATGTATTACATAACTATTGATAGAAACTGGGTGAACAATGCACTGGATCTTTGTATTATCTGTGCAACTTCCTGTGAATCTATAATTATTTTGAAATAAGAAGTTAAAAAGAAACTGGTCAAATATTATCTCTCTTAATTGATCTTAATTTGTTGCATAATCTGGAGGCTAAGTTCTTGAGGTTGATAATGTTTCCTAAGGTACTACATTTCCAAATGTGTCTGTCCTAATCATATTAATAATAAAATAATGCTCAATAAGATTAAAAGGCACCTGCATTGGGAGTTGCCAAGAGCGACCATTTTCTGAGAAATGGCAGGAACTTTTCAAAAGATAACAACTGACCAAGGTCAAGACTCTCTGAAAAGTAGAGCACTCCTAATAAAGTTGCAATTTTTCACATTTAATAATAAACTGGTCTTGTCCAGGAGGCATAGCCTATTAAAAATGGACCAAGATACTATATTAACTATTGTATAGATTTTTCCCATTTTGCAAGACCCTCTTATGTAATGCAGCACTTAAGTGTCAGCCAATCACTGTAACTTCCCACTTGAAAATCCACTAATTGCCTTTATAAGCTGTGTAACCCACTCGCCATTTTGAGAATCTCACTCTAGCTTCCCCCATTTGAGATCACCCTGCTTAAGCAATAAACCTGCAGCTTTGATTATACTGATGACTTTGCTTCTTTTTACAATAGGAAACATGTATATAGCATGTCAAGTGCTCTAAGTGCTTCACATATATATAGCCTTATTAATCCTTACCACACTCAATGCAGTAAGTACTGTTAGTATCCCCATATTATAGATGGGACTCTGAAAAACAGAGGTTATTTGGTTAGAAAGTGCTGGAGCCAGCCTATGAAGCCAAGCAGACTGCATGCAAAGTCCATGCAGATTTCAGAAATACAGGGACTCTAACTGAAGTAGGTATACTCCCTGCAGGATAAGCACTAGAATACAAGGCATTTTATATACCTTTTTTCTATTATTATTCCTTGCCTAACAAAGAAAATGTGTTTTTGTTTTCACAGTAAGAATGCTGAAGAGCATCTGGTCGAGGATAGGCTAAAACAGCTGAAATGCCACTTTACTTGGGAGTTGCTCATTGAAGACACTGAAATTCCTGATTTAGAAAACAGGGTCTTGGAGGAGATTCAGTTCCTGGATACCAAATACAGTGTGGGAATACACAACCTACTGGCATATGTGAAACACCTGAAAGGCCAAAATGAGGAAGCCCTGAAGAGCTTGAAAGAAGCTGAAGACTTAATCCAACAAGAACATGCCGACCAATCACACCTGAGAAGTCTGGTTACCTGGGGCAACTATGCCTGGGTGTATTACCACATGGGCAGAATAACAGAAACCCAGACTTACCTGGACAAGGTAGAGAACACTTGCAAGAAGTTTGCAAATCCTTCCCGCTATAGAATGGAGTGTCCTGAGATGGAATGTGAGGAAGGATGGGCCTTGCTGAAATGTGGAAGAAAGAATTATGAACGGGCCAAGGCCTGCTTTGAGAAAGCTCTGGAGATGGACCCTGAAAACCCCGAATCCAGCACTGGGTATGCTATTACCCTCTTTCGCCTGGATGGCTTTAACACAGCAATACAAAAGGAAGAAGGGTTTTCTCTGCATCCCCTGAGGCAGGCCATCAGGCTAAATCCAGGAGATGCATATATGAAGGTTCTCCCTGCTCTGAAGCTCCAGGAAGCAGGACAAGAAGCTGAAGGAGAAAAGTACATTGAAGAAGCACTGACCAGCATGTCCTCACAGACCTACGTCTGGCGATATGCGGCCAAGTTTTACAGAAGAAGTGGCTCTCAGGATAAAGCTCTTCAGCTCTTAAAAAGGGCCTTGCAGGTAACACCTGCCTCTGTAGTCCTGCATCACCAGATAGGGCTTTGCTACAAAGAGCAAGTCAGCCAAATAAAGGAAGCTACAAACTACCAACCTAGGGGGCGGGACAGGGAAAATGTCAATAGAATGGTAAGATCAGCTATCTCTCATTTTGAATTTGCTGTGGAACAAAAGCCCACATTTGACACTGCTTATATACATCTGGCAAAAATGTATATAGAAGCAGGTGACCACAGAAAAGCTGAAGACACTTATCAAAAAGTGTTATGCATGAAACTACTCGACAAAGAAAAACAGCAAAACATATATTTCAACTATGGCCGGTTTCAGGAATTTCAAAGGAAATCCGACACTGATGCAATTAGCCAGTATATAAAAGCACTAAAAATAGAAAAGGCATCCCTTTCAAGGGATAAAAGCCTCAGTTCCTTGGAGAAACTGGCATTGAAGAAACTTCGGAGAAATGAATCAGATGTGGAAAGTTTGAGCCTCCTTGGGTTCATCTACAAATTCAAAGGGAAGATGAATGAAGCCTTGGAGTACTATGAGAGGGCCCTGAGGCTGGGTCCTGACATAGAGACCTCTGTGGAACATGGTCCCTAGGTGCTGAAATATCAGCCACTTTCCCATTTCACATTAGGTTAACATGTAGTGATCATCTTTTTGGCATACTGCTTTCGCATACTGCTTTCAAAAATTTATTATGTAATTCACTGTAATGATATGATTTTTTGACAATCCTTAAGCCTGATAAAAATGTTAGTTTTAGTCATAAAATACTGTATGTCTGGGTGAATGCTATAGAGTAAAAAAAAAAGCTTGTTGAATAGATTTGTAGCAAATAAAATACTGTACTTATGTACACTAAAATGGTTCATTCATTCATTTTATAAACAAACAGCTTTTCAGTACAAGATACCAAAGATACTATGATGAACAAAGCAGACATTTTTCACAACCCTCATTCAGCTTAGAGTCTAATGAGACAGACAAAAAAATCAAGTACACAATCTATTAAAGATCAGCTTTCTCCATGATAATGTTTGAAATTCAATTCATTCTCAAATTTTTCCAAGCAGTTTCTCTTGTACTATGCCATTTTATTTGTAGCCCTATTTAAGTTGTTTGCTGATAATGATCTAGTTAGATCAAGAACTATGGAAAGGATGCTAAACAGTCTGAGAGACCTTCTGGAGCAATCATCTTTGATCATGACTAACCACATTTTATTAAAAAGCAATGTAAACAATATTTTTAAAAAGGGAAAAGTAAGGAAGCAATTTCATTGTTTTTCATTCATGTATATGTTTTGAGGGAGGATGAATTAATTTCCTATTGTGGCTGTAACAAGTGACCACAAACTTGGAAGCCTAAAACAATAGAAATTTATTCTCACACAGTTCTGGAGACTAGAAATCCTAAATCAAGATGTCAGCAGGGTCATGCTCCCTCTGAAGCCTCCCCCTGGCTTCCAGTGGTTGGCTTGTAGATGCATCACACCAACCTCTGCCTCCATCTTCACATAGACTTCTTTGTGTATTAGTCTCTAAATCTCCCTCTCCTTTCTCTTATAAAGATGTCAGTCATTGGATTTAGACCATAAAAATTTCATCTGGAAAGCCTTTATTAATTACATCTGCAAAAGCCCTACTTCCAAATAAGGTGACATTCTGAGGTTCAGGTGGACATGAATTTTGCGGGGACACTATTCAATCCGCTACAGGCATTTCCTCTAAATAGATTCAGAAGCCCTGGAAGCCAAGTAGGCCACCAGAATATAAATACCCAAGGAATTCACAGAAATATTCCTATCTGAATTCTATAGGAATTGAAGGAGCAAGCAAAATGTATCCATATCATTCATGGTCAGGAAGCAGAGTTACAAAAGGAAGCAATCTTCCCAACTCCCTTATCACTAAAAACAGACTCACTAGATTTAGCAAAAAATAAACAAACAAACAAAGGGCTTGTATTGGGGGCAATGGGGAGAGAGGCAGTGTCATAAGTGCTAAAACACATAATCACTGCCAAATCTCCCCAACTCAGAAATATTGAAAACAAATAATTGTAGGATAATTGGACAATTCTCTGGCTATTAGACAACTCTTCCCAGATATTGCACATCATTTGCACTCAGAAAGTAGAGTTTATTAATATCTTTGGATCATGTAAAGTGTTTGTGTGAGGTGTTTCACAATCTGCAATGATCACAGTTATTCAGTGTGTCTTATAATTGAACACTACCTACCTGTCCCATCCTTCCCAACTCTGGAAGAGAGCTCGGCACACCTGAGGCCTCGGAAAAGCTAAAATGTGGGATAGTCTGTTTATTTGCAGAGAAAAATAAAACACAGCAAATCCAAGAACTTGGGTGCTTTTGACATTGAAAATACTATTGCTAAACTTATATACAAATTATCTCCAGGCATTACCAAGAGATCTCTATAAATTGGCAGCTGAATTTCCAGAGCTTATTACTCCCATGTAAATAACTGGTAGAACCTCAATTGTTGCCCTTATTTAAAGCTTCCCCTCACTCAAGAATTTATACAAGTGCTCAAGGAGTATTTCTCATGTACACCTAAATCAGCTCAAGCCACATCTCCCACATTCACTAGTAGTCTATTATAGGTGCCCTAGCCCAGGCCATTGCTAATGGCTGCCTACAACCCACTGCAGGCCCCAGCTTCTCAAGGATCACCCTACCCACCAATGTCTTCATTCTTATAATGTTGCTAGAGCTATAACTGCATCGGGATTCAGGGCCTCTACCCTACAGTCTACACTGTTTAGAATGCCCACCCTCAGCCTATGGCCACAGCTCTGTGCTTTGTCCCTGGCCAGACCTAATGTGGTTCAGCCACCTCACTCTGGAGTCCCATGCTGAAGGGAGTAGGCCTAATCTAACATTCCCCTGGATATTCAACCTTTCATCCAGCCCTTCTCCTGAACCCCAACACCATCCACCCAACTTCCCTTGGTCTGTATTCATCTTTTCCTCATCTACCTACAGTTTGCCTCCTATCTCTTGCAGCCTGTGTTGTGAGAATTGGAAGAAAAAAAAAAGGAATATAAATGAGGGTTTTTAGAGCAGTGGTTCTCGATAGGGAGTTGGGGAATTTTGCCCACCAGGGGACATTTGGCAATGTTTGGGAAAATTTTGGGGTGTCATGACTGCAGGATACTGCTGGCATCTAGTGAATAAAAACCAGAGATGCTGTTTCAACATCCTACAGTGCACTAGCCAGCTTGCCACAAAAAAGAATGATTCAGTCCAAATATCAACAGGACTGAGGTTGAGGAACCCTGACTTACAGTCATTCTTGGAAGAGTTATTGAAAGTGAGTGTTTTACTCTGAAGCACTACCTCAGTGACCTAGCTATTACTTAAGTTTCAGTTTCCCAAGTGGATTTTAGATCAGTTGCCAAGTTTCATGTTCTGTTTCCCCTTTTCTCTATCGCTATGCTTTACATGTTGATATGAATAAATTCTAAAGACAATAAACTCCCGATTCTCCCAATAATCCATCCAATCCAACAGTCTGTAAAAGTAAGATTGATATTCAGATTTCATATAATAATTTCAGCATGTTCTACACACTCTACAGTCAGGTATTTTCTTATTTTTTCTCAATATTTTAAAATTTTTATAGGTGGTTTTGTTGTTCTGAATTTGAATTCCTAAACAATATAAGTAGATAACCAGAAATTTTTTCCATTGATTTTTTACCAGATTGCTTAGTTGCCAGACATTTAAACCTTAATAAGCAAAGACCATCTCTTAACCCTGATGCACCATGGAAGGAAAAAGAGGACCGGGAAAATTTTCAAACTTTGGAGCGCTACTAAGTTTTTGTGCATCTTTGGAAAGAAGAAAATTATAAATTAATTTTTCTATGCAAAATAAATATTTCCATACCTTCTCTAAAAGTTTTCTTCCCATTTCATCTGCGACAAAATTACAGGCTCCCCAAACCCACACTACCTCTCTGACCGCTTTTCATGTGACTTTTCCCCCTGCTCTCTCCACTCCAACCACACCAGTCAGTGTGCCATGTATGTTCCCACCTCAAGGCTTCTGCACATACTGTTTATTTTGCCTGGAACGCTCTCCAACCACCACCAGTGCTCACTCCTTCACCCTGTTCAGATGGTTGCTCAATTGCCATTTTCATTGTTCAATACCTTGAACAATGTCTGGCTCTGAGTAGTTGTCCAACAAAATCTGTTGCATGAATGAATAACTGAATTCAGACTGGACAAAAAATTTTAATGGGTGGGTACCTGGCATCTTCTGCTTGGTTTCCCAAAACCACGCCCTTCTTTATTGGGACATTATTAGGCCAAGCACTGTTGGCGAGGGCATGGATGACAAGCGGGAGTATATAAATCTTTTTACAAAGCTATCCGGCAATATCTATCAAAATCTAAAATGTACATTTGGGCCCACAATTTTCTCTACTATAATTTTACTCAAAGGAAATAATGATACAGGTGCACAGCATTGCAGTATTGTTTGTTGGGTCAAAAAACGAGGAAGGGGCTTCCGCATAGAATGCAGAAAGCTGGAAAGAGCATCGCTCCCACTCTTGCTACGAAAATAACGCTGGACAACCTCCTGTCGTTTTATATTTTAAAAATAATAACAATAAGTTAAACCGAACGGCACACAGACTCCGTAAGGCAGGTGAGAGCGATCTGAGACCACCGCGTTTCCTAAATCCAGGGACCTCAGCTGCAAATTAAACTCTAAACGAACCTCAACTCCTCAAACGTCTCTCGTGGCGTCTCAGCCCGGCCCTGAGGGCTTCCGGAAGTTTCCGTTTCCTGGAGCTGGACTCCACTCGGTCGAGGATCAGATTCACTTTCCAGATTCCTCTTCCTGCACTGGCCCTGTCCTTAACAAAGACAAACTGCGCGGCACCGACCAGCGCTGCTGCAACGCAGCCGGGAGGCTCCCGCGCTGAGGAGAAAGCCTGAGGGGACTGCAGAGCCCAGCCACCATGAGGTAAGGACCTTTCCCCGCTTAGCCTTCCAAACCCTGTCTTTATTTCAAATTGCCGTTTTCAATTAATTCGTTTCTAATGCAACACCGAAGCTCTTCAGAGGGCCGAACTCCTTCAATCAATTTCCCGGCAGGGTTCTACATGCAGGTCCTGAAACAGCTTTTAGCTATTATACTAAATTAAAAAGAATTTATTTTTCATTTATTGAAGTGACCTTTTCACTTTTTTTTTTTTTTTGGCGAAATAAGGACCCAAAATAATTCCTCCTCTAGACCAACCCCCTTACAGAAGGCACCCTAGCTGGGCTCGTGGAAATTAATCAAGCACATCCCACCTCCTGGACTCCCCAGGGTAGCTGTAGCTCTGATGTTAGTCAGTGCAGAGTGCTAAAGACGGCCAATTCCGCCCCTTCTGGAGCCGAGCACCAGCGTCACCGGGTTGCTATGTCAATCAGTTTGACTCTGCAGGTTCGTGTCTGCTCTCAGCCTGATGCTGCTTCAGGTCGGCTTATCTGCTCCCCAAAGCTATGGGGCGGTGCAGGCAGCCAGATCGATGTCAAAAAATAAAAATAAAAAATTCCCTTCCCTGTCCTCCAACAGAACCCTCCCTCTTTTGGTGAGTGTCCCCTATTCCTGGCTCCGCTGCGCCCCAGGGCTTATCCCTGGGCAGCTAGGCAAATCAGCTCCCTCCCCCAAACAGTCACCAGTCCCGTCCACTGGGTGCCGATTCGCTCTGACGGTTCTGTTCACCCAAGGTCCGAGGGGCTCCAGGAAGCCAGATCCCCAGAAAATAAAACTTTCTCGCCCCGCTCGCGGCTCCAACTGGCCATTTTTTTTTTTTTCTCCCTAACTGCGGGGCTCAGCCATCCGTGCTAACCACCACCGGCAGGCTTAAAACTCACGAATCTCTACCGTTCTGTCCACACTGTTGATCTGCGCAGATAGGTGTCCCAAGCTTCTCATTCCATGTGTGCACAGCACAGACCCCCGGGCAGGACCCCGTCCACAATCCGCCTTGCTCTGGGAGCTTGCAGTTTGTGTCCTCCTACACTGACGCCATCTTGGTCCCTAACTTGCTTCTTTCCACACTAGGAGACCCTCATCTTCTCTAAAAGTTTTGCTGAAAGCAAAAGTAACTTCCCCATCTCCCTATCCCTTACATAAGAGAAGCTTTATGGCATTTTCAGAAAGGAAACAGCATTTCCAAAATACAGTTCGTTGGTTAGAACAAGCAAAGTTGCTTCCCTGACTCCTGTGTACTGTACAAACTTCCTGAACTCAGCATCCCACCTTCCAGTCTACCAAATGTGGACAGGAAAGAGACCCAGATCTTGGTGTCTGCCAGCAAAGCAACAGTTGCATAGTGTTGCCTCTGACCAGCATCCTTGTCCAGATCAATTTCTGCAGAATCAGGAACAGACAATCAAAATGGCCCCTACCTCACATTCATTGGCCAGTGTGGGCTTATAATTACAATTTATCCTCCAGTCACTGACAAGCAGGGATGGGGAACACTGAAGTCAGCTATTGTTGGTTTCCAGGAGCAGTCAGGAATTCTGCCATTGGATGCTGCCTTTGCAATCCTATCACCTGAAAAAGCACTACAATGTTCTTTTGTTTCCCTGTGGCTGGCTTAAGGGCTGTTGAACAGCAGGGAATATGTTGCCCTGGAAAGTCTATTGACCTGCAGAAACCAGCATAAGGCACAGGAGCAAGAATGGAAGGTGAAAGTATAGTGACTGTGATCATCAGCTCAACGACTGAAATGAGGAGGGATGGGATCCGTCACTGGGTAGGCAGGGGTCTTCAATGAACTTCATTCCACAGAATGGAAAGTAGGACTTGGCCCCTGGTGAGTGTTCCTGGGGCCTCCCAGTTGCCCTTGGGGCAGTATTTAGGGATGAAACACTGATATAAGGTGTTATGTTCCTAGAGTTCAGGAAGCTTTCTGATTTCAATTTTTATTATGATTTATTTCTAATTTAAGCTTTATAATAGCTGTTTCAATTTCTAGATTAATTTGGACAGGAACTGGTCCATGTATCATTCAAAAGATTTCATTAAGCTTGTGGAAAGTACCCTGTCTTTGAGCCCAAACTGGTTTGGATTTCATCTCTACCACTTAGTAATTCTGTAGTGAAGGAAAATCACCTAAGCTCTGTGGCCCTAAGATATTACCATATAAAACTTGGGCATAATAAATTATGCCCAATACTTTATGTAATATTATATAAATTATATATTATATATATTATATAAATAAATATTAATCAATTACAGCATTTTGAGAAGTTTAAATGGGTTCCTTTTACAAGCAACATGGTAGACCAAACAGACACAGAAAAAACTTTCTGGGATAACACAATGAAAAATAGTGGGTAATATGCCAAAAATCTATAACTGCATAGCTGCATTGAGAGAAGAGAATTCCAGGAAAGCCAGAAATGACAAGAAAGTGAAAATCCACAGGAGTAATCAGGTGCCCATCTGCTTTGATGATATATGCCACTTACTGGTGACCTAGATCATATGTTTTAGCAGTCCACCAGTAAGGACATAGAAGATAAAGCCCAAGGTCTTAACATGGTAGGTTATATTATTGAACTCACACAAAGCCAGGACCCATTCAGAGGATGAACTAGGAAAAAAATCACTTTGCAGAACTAGATGATGGTGATACACTTGCCTTTTTTTTTACTTTTGCCCTAGATAGAGCAGGAAATAAAGAAAAGCCTTCCTGGATAATTCCTAATCATAAGTGGACAAGCATGACAGTTTGGGGTTGAAATTCTTACTATCTGTGAAGCCAAAAAAAATCTCAAGCTGAAAATTTAGTTTAAAGTAATTCTGAATTGGTAGTACTATCATGTACCTAACAAAATAAAAAATACCCTTCTGAATGAAATACTTTTTACCTAAAGCCCAAAGAATTCCCAAAGATAAAGTTTCAAGGAACATGAGGTCATAATACAAAACCAATGAACACACACACAAGTAAATAAGCTACAATGTGCAAGAGTTAGCAGAAACATAAATTACAAAATCAGAGCAGCAAAACTATAGATATTAACATTATTGGATGCAGATTATAAAGTAAAAATAAAAATAGAAAATAATTTTTAGTATACTTCAACATTAAAAAGAGAGAATTTATATTATGACAAAGAAACAGGAGATCATTAGGATCGACTAGGTAGATGTGCAGGAGAACCAAATAGAACGTAAAAAAATAAAACTAAAATAATTGAAATTAGAAATGCCAAAATTTGTTTGAAAAGTAAGTTATAAATGGCTGAAGAAGTATTTCTGGAACTGGAAGGCATATCTGGAGAAATCGCTCAGAACGAAAATATTCTACCTGGTGGGAAAACACAATTCTGGCCAGTATATTCAAGCTAAGCCTGAAACAGCCCAAAAGAAGGCAGTGTCAGGTTCCAGCTTAATATGAGGTCCAGGCACTTAGGATCTGTGAATCTAGGATTCCAAAAAGAACCAGCAGTGTTTCTTCAGCATCAGCAAAACAGAGAGGCACTGCCATGTTCCAAGTCCAAGGGACAAGCAAGGCTTTCCTAAGCCTTTTTTTTTTTTTTTTGTCTTGTCAGTCCGAATCGACCCACTTTAAAAACATGTACATTAGGCTGGAAAATCATCAGCCTCTAAGGACCAGACATCTGATTTCACAAGAGCTCATTAGCAACTAAAAACTGCTTTTTCAAACTCCAAAAGTCTATTTCCATCTAGAGATTGGCTCTTTTCATGTTGTCTCCCTTTTTCCAGAGGCTCCAACTGGCAAAAAATCATTAGTTACAGAGACTTGTTCTTTTCAAATACTAAAAAAATTTAAGTTCTAATCCTCCCACAGGCCATAAAAATCTGGGAAGTTGTGTCCCACTAACGCTTTTTTTTTAAATTCCTTTTAATTTGGCGGCTTACTCTAATGGGGATGATGCCCCTAGCATTTGTGAAATTATAAACATATAACATTTTACATCAATTTTTATCTTAACAGCAGATGAAATAGCCACAGAATACAAAGCCCCAGTGGCTTTCTTCCTGGTTGCAATCTTCCTCAAACCCTTAACAGTAAATTCAGCACTAACAGGGTTAATATTACAGCTGTCTAGGAGGAGTGGCTAGAATGCAGGAGGGTGAGGAAGGAAGAGGCTACTGTAGCAGCGGCTGCAACTAGATTGAAAAAATGGCTGGATTGGGTTTCCTTCCTGCCTGCCTTCCTCCCTTCCTCCTTCTCTACATCCCTACCTCCCTTTCTCCTGAAGCCAGCTAATAAAATAGGGAATCAATAGATGGATCTGGAACCTGGCAAGAAGTCCACATGGATATCAATACCCCCAAGATGGCTGCTGGAAGACCCTCGCAAGATTCTACCGTCCAGAATGAGATTCCCTCTGGAAGCCAGGAGAAGCCCCAGATATTCACCAGGGACATTATCATTGGGCCCATCCAGGGGATTGATGGATGGGATAATCAATCAAAACAGCAAACAGCCATTAGCAAAGGGGTGGAGTAATTAATGGTTTAAAAAGCAGGCGCAAAGGTTGAATAACTCTCTCACTCTCCCCCTCTGATTCCTCTTGGCTTCTGTGTCTTGCTCTCGCTGTGTCCCCACCCCCCACCCCCACATGGAACAACATGCAAGTAAAATCTAGGCATTTATAATCTATAACGGGAAATGATAGTCTATAAATCAGCCCTCTTTATCACTCTTCAGACCCTTACTCTCTACCGGGGACCTGTGATCTGTTATTTTCTCCCATTTCTCTTCCCTCCTTACCTTAATAAATTACTGGCCTAACTAACCCGATGTGCTCTTGAAATTCATTTCTGCAGCGTAAGTCAAGAACCTAGAAGAAAATCTGGTAACATATTTGGTGAGCCAGCCAGGAGGTTATTGGTGAGTGAAACTATGGCCTACAGCCTGTTTAATGCCTTCTTTTGCTTATCCATTTTAAACAAGTTCACCTATGAGCCCCCATGGGATGTAATCCCAGGAGGAAAGAGGCCAGGGCACAGGAACTCTCTGCGTCTGTGCCATGCACCCAGGCTTGTGAGATCTGACCCTGGCCAGGAGGGCTGAGGCACAGGGCAGGGGCTCAAAGCAGGGCCCTGCCAAGACAGAGGTCCCCTAGCTGAGCATCTGGCACTGCAAATCTCCTTTTTCAAGCCCTTTTAGCTGCCATATGGCTTTGCCCTCAGGCCATTGCCTTCTCCTGCCCTCTCAGCATCAGGGCAATGACTCAGAGCTGGGGGCTTGACCTCTCCACGGGTCCATGCCTTTGCAGACCTGCCTTCCTATTTGACCACACCTGGCTACCTGGTCTGGAAGGTGGCAGCAAGCAGGGCCAAGATGGATGCCATGGGAATTCCCTTCCCCAGGGGGTCACCGACCAGGGCTTCTCTCATAATTAACTTTTACCCACATTTTACCTTCCTACTTCCTACTACTGAATTTCTCATTACAGGTTTTGTAATGCTTTGGAATGTCTTAAAAAAAACAGTTGTGAAAATGCATTTGCTAGTAAGGACATTATTGCCTCAGGCCCCAGGGCCTGTTAGCTAGAACAATTGATCTCTACTTGCTAGTAAGGACATTATTGCCTCAGGGCCCCAGGGCCTGTTAGCTAGAACAATTGATCTCTAATCACTTAGTAGCTTTTTTTTTTTTTTTTTTAAAGAAAGATGGGTTCAGGGGACCCTCTACCGGAAAGGAGAAGAGCCCTAACTTGCTTCCCATCCTGGCTTTTATTGCAAGAAGTTAAACAAAGGATTCATTACTGCTAAATGCATTTGTTTAATACATGATTATATTTTTAGCATAAGTACTTACCTTTACTTAGTAACTATCGAGAACCTGTCATGGGAACCGATGTATCTCATGGCCTTTTGATGGCTGGTCTAACTGGAAAACTACCAAACAGTAAAGTCATAAGACTAGAATGGCTTTTAAGACCTCTGTAAGAATAAGAAGAAGGTTTTTGCCCCTTCTCCAGGAAGAAGCAATATTTGGCTTGGCAGCTTCAGTCCGAAATTGATCCCAAGATCTATTTGACCCCAAGATCTATTCAGTCTGTCTCCCAAGTCTACAACGGCCCCGGAAATGCCTGGCGGCAGGGTCTCTGATTCCCGGGGTGGCAGAAACCAGAGAAGTAACTCTGAATGTCCCCCAAGACTCAACTTGGGCTCTTCGATTTGGAGAGCAGCCAAATGTTCCCTGAGATATATCTCAGGAGCTTCCGTTTGGGTAACAGTGCAGTCAAATGCACCTGAAATGCAGGGGTGCTGAGAAGCAGAGCAGTGAACCAAGAAATTGCTTGGGCCCTTCCGTTCAGAGGGCCACCAAATGTCCTCTGAGACTTATCTCAGACACTTTGGTTTGGGCAACTGTTCACATCTCCCACCAATCTGGCTTGGGCACTTTGTTCTGAATGTAGGAGTTTTGAGTCATCCCCCAAGACCTAGGTCAGCCAGCCACGGGAATCCCTGTCAGCAGGGCTCTCGATTAAATGCTCAGGATGCTGAGACCAGAGCATCAGCTCCAAAATATTTGGAGTGGTGAACCTTTTAGTCAGACTTGGACTCTGGGACACCAGATCAGTCAACTAAAAAGCTCTTCTTCATTCTTCCTAGAATAATGGGCATAGTCTCTAGCCCACCAGTAACTCCCCATAGGAGTGTCTCCTCAAGAATCAGGAAAATTTGCTAACTATTGGTCCATATAGCCACAGTATAGCTAAGAGCAGCCTCTGTATAAGACCCTGAATTCCAGTTAAGCCAGTGTAAAAGAGGAAGACAGATCTGAGAGCCAGAAACCTCATGTATGTCTCCTTAAAGAAATGAGGAAATACACCTCAAACTTCCATTAGTTTAAACTCAGTTGTGCCTATAAAAGGTGTGAATGGAGATCAAGATCCAAACTGGTTACTAAACTTCTCCTGGAAAATAAGAAACTTCATGTGCCATCAATTAAGATCAAAGAGTTTCTAGAAATGCTAAGGGTATAAAATTCTCTTCTGTTTTAATCTGTGCTTAACTTTGTGTTCAACTTTGAAATCTGGGTTTAATTTTGTCAGTTTGCTTGTGCCTAGGAAATCAGATTTGGGGTTCACCTGTTACAAATTGGATAACAGTGAAAGGTAACCTAAAAATGATTCTTTTAATGTCAGTACTGCCTTGTGAATGGATTTAATTTATAAATCACAAGTGGAATTGGTTCAACTGCTAGAAAAGCAGAAAGACTTAGCAAAGTTGTTACTAAACACATTGCATTGGAAGTGCTTAAAAAGTGTATAAAAATCAAGAGACAGACTTCAGCATTGTCAAATTCTCTTGTGCATTCAAACCAGGCCTTCAATACACTGCAGGTTGCCTCTCCATTTGAGTTATTGGCTAGGTTGGCCACTGACCCCTAAAACAATAAAGGTGTCTACTACATCTCTGGTTGTGCTCCTGAAGTCAATGGAAACTATGTGGCAGTTTCAAACTCCTGCAGTAGCCAATGATGGCTCGTTATAGCCAAATGTACAATGGATATCGCCTCCAGAATGGCACTGTTTCATACGCCAAAGGGTGCTATGCACCAGGCCAGTGCAATACTGGAACCTACTTTCCTAGCTTCTCTCTAGGGTCAATGGTGCTACAGCATGCTGGCTGTGTGAAGGACACACCAAGTGGAGCAATGATCACCAGAGTACTGGGAGTAGAACTTAAACATAATTGGCATTATGGCCTGCTCCCATGGAGAGATAATGTGTAAAGTATTGCAAACCTGGAACTTAAATCTATTAATTGCAGCTCAAAGAAAAACTTATGCATTGAGTAGTACATTAATTAGTATTAGGTACTGTACCTATATCCTATTTTAGATATATGTCTGGTTATTATGGTGATATCTTTTCTGTTCTAGATCATATGCAGAGGGACATTGAACATGTTAAAAGTCCTGGTAAACTTCATTTTCTAAGTAGTTAATGAACGTGCTTAACCAGGTATCCCTCTTAGTCCTTGTTCCAGAACCTGTCCCACTCATACTCTGGGGAGGACTGGCAAACCCACATGCCATCTTGCCAGGGCTAAGCATTTCCCACCAGAAGGGAAACAGCAAATGAAGTGACTATGACCCACTTCAGCTTAACCCCTTTGAGATGGTCCATGGGCAACCTTTCCTTACCTAGGACCTGGAAACCGGGTTCTGATCAAAACTTGGCAAGAAAACAAGCCTCACTCTAGCCAAAATGGAAGGAACTTTATTCTGTAGTTCTGATCACTCCAACAGCAATTAAGGTTAAAGGAATTTCCAGCTTGGTACACTAATCCCAAGTGAAGCCAGCTGCCCAGGAAAGTGCCAGCTCAACCAGAAGCATCTGACAGGATGCACGAGTGCCAGTCATTGGGCAGCCTGAAATACCTCTTTGAGAGACAAAGCTAAGTAATGTCTGTGTCAAAGCCAGCTGTTCCTTCTAACTCTAGCCCAGATGCCTATTGTTAGGAAGAGGGCAAACCAGACACCCCTTAAGAAACTTTGTTTGTTTTCATCTCCTCTAGCCTAACTAAAAAGGACAATGCCTCTTCTCATTCCTTTCCTACCATAGGAACTGGGATTGGCCATTTATACCTAACCCTGTTGTCTATTGCAATCTCTCCCTAGAATTAACCAGCAGCTTAAAATAACTGAAGAAAGAATACTGTTTCCCACCAACTTTGGGAAAATGCAGCCTTTACAGGCAGTGGGCCTTTTCTACTTTTGTGGTCCAGTATCCTAGTGGGACCATTTTTCCTCAAGATTCTAATCAAGTTTATTTCTTCCAGAATCAACATCTTGTTAGCCATATGGGGACTTCATCCAGCTTTGTCCAGGACGCCAGATCCATCTTCCTCCAAATAAGGTAAACTAGCCAGAAGGTTTTACACCTTGTCAGGTAGAGCCTACTGCCCCTAACCAGCAGGAAGTAGTTATAGAAGAATGAATATCTCCCTTCAGCACCCCTTTAAGAGTAAAGGTGAAAACTCTCTGAGGGGGGAATGAAGCTGGCTAGTAAAATAGGGAATCAATAGATGGATCTGGAACCTGTCGGGAAGTCCACACGGATATTGATATCCCTAAGATGGCTGCTGGAAGACCCTCGCAAGAGTCTACCATCCAGAATGAGAGTCCCTCTGGAAGCCAGGAGAAGCCCTGGATATTCTCCAGGGACATTATCATTGGGCCAACCCTGGGGGATTGATGGGTGGGGTAATCAATCAAAACAGCAAACAGCTGGGACTCCTCCCCTGCAATTAGCAAAGGGGTAGAATAATTATGATTTTAAAAAGCAGGCACAAAGGTTGAATAACTCCCACTCTCCCCCTCTCGTTCTTCTTGGTTTCTGCGCCCTGCTCTTGCTGTGCGGGCCCCCCCCCCCCCCCCCGGAACAACATGCAAGTAAAACCTGGGCATTTATAATCTCTAATGGGAAATGACAGTCTATAAATCAGCCCTCTTTATCACTCTTCAGACCCTTACTCTCTACTGGGGACCCATGATCTGTTATTTTCTCCCATTTCTCTTCCCTCCCTACCTTAATAAATTACTGGCCTAACTAGCCTGACATGCTTTTGAAATTCATTTCTGCAACATAAGTTAAGAACCTAGACAAAATCTGGTAACACTCCCTTCCTTCCTCTTTCTCCCTTCCTCTTTCTCACTTCCTCTTTCTCTCTTTCTCTTTCTCTTTTCTTTTCTTTCTTTCTTTCTCTCTTTTCTTTTCCCTCCCTTCCTTCCTTCCTTTCTTTCTTATTTTTTTTCCTCATCAGGTATATCTAAAGCCTTGGAACTGATTTAACATTTTCCCTCCCATTTGGAAGAGAGAACAAGTCAAGTTTTTTAACATGTTTGACCCATCCAAAGGTTGCTTTTGGAAATGTTTCAGTCCTTTCCCCTCCCACCTGGACGAGAGAACAAAAACCAAAGATAGGACCCCAGCTAAGCTATTTTCCCCCCATTAGTCAGCATGGCCCAAAGCAGCCAGGGAATTCAAGGAGCTACCTCTCCTGGATCCATAAGCTGGATCCATCATTTTCAAATTCCAGAGTTAATTTTTACCTTTTATCAATAGACAGCAGCTCAGCTGCTGTTTCATGCCATAATGACTCCACAGCCACCTACTTACCAAAGGTTCTCTATCCCCAACTCCATCCTCCCTTTTCCAAAATAATGCTTTTGCCATGTTTTAGTGAGTCAAGGTCCTTCTAGCCAATCCTACTTCTGAAGCCAACTGGCTTGGGGAGGCAGGATCTTCAAGACCATCCCGGGTTTGGTGATTTGCTAGAAGGACTCACAGGACTCAGTTTGTACTCAGTGCTAAGATTTATTATAGCCAAAATGCACAAAGCAAAATCAGAAAGGGATAAGGCCGATGGGGCAAAGTCTGGAGGAAACCAGCTGCATGCTTCCTAGAGTCTTCTCCCAGTGGAGTCACACAGACATGCTTAATTGTACCAGCAAAGGACACACATTCCTCCAGCAAGGAAGCTCATTAGAGACTCAATGACCAAGGGTTTTACAGCGGACTGGTCAAGTAGGCACCCTGTACCTAGAATATACCAAAATTCCAGACTCCCAGAAGGAAAGTAGGTTTTCAACATAAACCATATGCTTGTACAAACACTTTAGACACAGTGAGTCATTCTTATCAGGGAATGGTGGAAACCCTCCGGAAATGCAATTTCCCAGAAGCCAGCCAAGGGCCAACCTTGCAAGCAGGTCTTTCTAAAGACAGCATTCTCAGGCCTTCTGTGTTAACTCTTTTCTGCAAGAAGTATAATTCTGCATAGAAGTGTATCTCCAAGGAGAATCCAGTTGAGTTGAACTGCTTAGATCTTAATTTGAATTCCCTAGGGAAGGAAAACTAATTGCCTGCTAGACCAGGTGTTCATCACTAGTTTGATCAACTCTCATCAGAGCACAAAATCACATTTTTCACAAATCACTACTCAGAGCCCACCAGAATTTCTACATGAATTTGCAGAGGTAGCAGCTAGACAGAAAACCGAACTAAGCAGCCACTATTAAGGTGGCTCTCAGGTCAGCACTCCAGTCTGAATTGTCTCTATTTTTCATCACGTACATA
Organism: Tolypeutes matacus; assembly: GCA_026826555.1. Taxonomy (NCBI): domain Eukaryota; kingdom Metazoa; phylum Chordata; class Mammalia; order Cingulata; family Chlamyphoridae; genus Tolypeutes; species Tolypeutes matacus. The sequence continues at coordinate 21,555 of JAKSZT010046205.1, forward strand.
ATAACTTTATGTAACGGAATGGTATTCGCATATTTGGGAAATTCTCCTGTCATATTTCTCAAGATCAAGGTGTTCAGTACCTGCAGATTATATCACCACTGTTTAAATGCAGAGGAAAGACATTTGCTTAAAATGAAAATATGAATTGACTCAGTAAAAATTACCACCATTATTTTGTTCAAAACATGGAATGTTTTAATTTTGTTTACTCTTTCTGAAAACAAAGAGGTTTAGGGTTTTTCTTTCTATAAGAGTAAAAGAAGAGGCTCATGAGTTTGGTGGGAGCTGGTATATGTTGGATAAGTCATACCAGTAAGTTAAGGGTCCAATGGCTGACCACTGCTCTTAAGCAGGGGTGAGGATCAGTGGGTCATCTGCAGGACTGAAGTTTCTTATGAATGAGGGCAGTTTAGCTGATCTTGACTATGATACAAGAATTTTTTTTTTAATGAAGGCAATTTCATATTTTATCAAAGAGTAAAAGACATTTCAGTGTGCTTTCTGTTTTCTGTGCATTAGGAAGAGAGTAGATTTATCACCCACCCTCTTGATGCATAGGGTCATGAAGTTCCCAGAGCAGGGTCTCTCAGAGTAGTAGCTGCAAACATGATTCCATATTCATATTCCAGGTTACATATTCACAGAATTGTAAACTCGAAAGGAACATGAAAATTTTCCTAACTTTTTGTGTTATAGTGATAAGAAAACCGAGGTCCAGAGAGCTGGAAGCACAGCCTATTAGCACAGCCTATTAGCCTCTAGTCCTGTCCTCACCCTTCTCTAAGATTTTAAATTCCAGTCTTCCAAGAGGCCACCTTGACCCCACAGGGAAGTAGGATGAAAAAAGCTGCTACTCTCAACTTCTCTCTCACTTTCCAGATCAAAACAAAGACATCTCTCACAGTTTCAGTTTCGTTTCCTTCAAACTGACACTTCCCTGTTATTAATGGATTTGAGTATCGTTTTCCAGTTTCAATATTTCTGTGTTATCGTCACAGAGTATAACAATATCACCAGGCAATCCTCTTCTGAATATAAGCTCCTTTCTTGCCTGAGGAGCCCCAAAAGGCACGGGACAAGCCTCAGAGGAGTCTATCAGCAAGAATCAGCACTGCTTAGCACAGTAATCATGAGGTAAAGTTCTCAGCTCTCTTGGACTGTTTTTAGAGCATTTTTACATTCTAGTATTTTTCTAGAAGGTAAATTTCCAAGCAGACCCCTCCTAAGAAAGGCAAGCTTTCTAACTTCTATTAGTGTTTTCTCATTAATTTAACAGGCATAGATATAAATAGAAAATAAAGCTGCCTTCACAGCAAAAGCAATTTTATCTGTGCTTAATTCTAACCCTGTGAACAATGGTAAAGCTCACAGAATTAAAAACAAAACAAATTCAGCCTGGAGTATGAAAGGAGCTGGGCAAGAAAGGATAGAGTGAGTGAGTTTAAATCTATTTAGGTCAAGTTGGATCACTCAAAGGTAGGTGGTAGAATAAAACAATATTAAAGAAAACCAAGTTTGATTTTTTATTTGGATCCATGAGAGGATTGGGGTTTTGTTGTGATGATAACCATTAAAATAAGATTTATCTTTTCTTTAGATGTTGGGAAATAGAAAATCTAATTAGGATTAAGATATAGTTTATCCAAAAGGTGTACATTTCGCTCTTTTTTGTGTTATTTTGGGCTGGTGAGTTGCAGGAAATGTTAATTCTTCAAAAGTGTACTGGCTGCTAGCATTTTTCCATGTGATACAGTAACAGGATGTTGCCGAATTTTCTATAGGTTCTTGACTATGTTACAAAAAAGAATTTTGAGCATATGCCAGTTCAGTTAGGCCAGTAGTTTATTAAGAAAATAAGAGAAGAGAAATAGAAGAAAATAACAGATTAGGGTACCAGGTAGAGAGAGGAAAAGGGCTAAAAGGGGGTAAAAAGGCTGATTTACAGATTACAAATCCCCATTACAGATTACAAATCCCCAGGTCTACTTGTGCTAATCCAGACAGTGTTGTAATCCAGGAGATCGACTTTAACCACTTTTATGAAGTTTATTGAGCTAAGCCCGCGGGTGTCTGCAGCACCTCTCATGCAGGAGAGAACTGCAGCCCCCAGGTTCTAAAATGGCTCCCTTTTATAGGGGGTTGCTAACGCAGTTTGCAAGCAAGCAGGATGTACAGAAGCGGATTTTGGCAGTTAGCTAGCGTTTGCACAGAACGCCCTGATAGCCTGGGGCATAGCTGCAGGGTTGAGATGTCCTTGCAGGATTGTTCAAGGGAGGGGAGGTTCTGTGCTTTTCAGATAGGACACTTAGGGACAGTGGAAAATTTTCTTCTCTACATTACTCTGGTTCTGGTTTAGGGTTCAACAACAGGAAGGAGGAGATTCAGTTCCTGGATACCAAATACAGTGTAGGAATACACAACCTACTGGCATATGTGAAACACCTGAAAGGCCAAAATGAGGAAGCCCTGAAGAGCTTGAAAGAAGCTGAAGACTTAATCCAACAAGAACATGCCGACCAATCACACCTGAGAAGTCTGGTTACCTGGGGCAACTATGCCTGGGTGTATTACCACATGGGCAGAATAACAGAAACCCAGACTTACCTGGGTCACGGGGGATTGAACCCAGGTCCCTCCATATGGGAGATGGACGCCCAACCATTTGAGGCACATCCGCCCCCTCTTCAATGACTTTTAACCCCATAGTGTGCCTATGGCTCACAGCCTATCTTAGTTTGTAAGAGCTGCTATCACAAATACCACAAACTGGTTTGACATAGCAAATAGAAATTCATTGGCCCACAATTTTGAGGCTAGAAGAAGTCCAAAATCAAGATAGCAGCAAGGCTTGCTGTTTTTGTTTCCTAGGCTGTTGAAAGCAGATATCATGAAATGGGTTGGCTTTAAACAATGGGAATTTATTAGCTGCAGTTTTGAGGCTGAAAAAAAATATCCAAATCATGTCATTATCAAGATGATGGTTTCTTCCAAAGACTGGGAATGTTGAATTTTACCTAAGCCCTATACTCCTAGAAAACAGCTAAGCTTAAGAAATCCACTCAACCCCCACCCCCACCCCATTTTTTTGTTTACTCTTTTTAAATAACTTTTTATTGTAGTGACATATATACAACTCAAAATTTTCCATTTTAACCACTTGCAAGTGTACAATTCATTGGTATTAATTACATTCTCATTATTGTGCTACCATCACCAATATCCATTACCCCAAATTTTCCCTCACCTCAAACAGAAACTCTGTACCCATTAAGCAATAACTTCCTCTTCCTCTTCCCCACCGACCCTCACCCCTGGTAATCTATAATCTACTCTACTGTTCTATGAAAGTTGCTTATTCCAGGTATTTCATATAAGCACGATCACACTATATTTGTCTTTTTATGCCTGGCTTATTTCATTTAACATATCTTCAAGATTCAACCATGTTGTAGCATGTACCAGAACTTCATTTCTTTTTTACAGATGAATAATATTCTATTGTGTGGATATACCACATTTTGTTTATCCATTCATCTTTTAGTGGACACTTGGGTTTCCTCCACCTTTTGGCTATTATGAACAGTGCTGCTATTGGTATACATAGCTGTACAATTATCTGTTTGAGTCACTGCTTTCAATTCGTTTGTTTATATATTAAGAAGTGGGATTTCCAGGTCATATGGTAATTCTATTTTCAACTTTCTGAGGAACCACCAAACTGATTTCTAAACCATTTTAGACTCGCACCAACAATGTATAAGTGTTCCAATTTCTCCACATCCTCACCAACACTTCTTCTCTTTTAATAGTAATAGACATTCTAGTGGGTATGAAATGGTATCTCATTGTGGTTTGATCTGCATTTCCCTGATGGCTGATGATATTGAGCATCTGTGTACCTTCTTTGGAAAAATGTCTATTCAAGTCTTCACCCATTTTTTATTGGATTTTTTTTGTTTTGTTTTTTAGTTGTTCCCCCACTTGTGTGCTTTGAGAAATGGCTTACTGCAAAGAACCACATATCCCCATACGGCTTAGATAAGACTCACAAATGACTCCTTTGTTTACCTATAATAAAGTCAGACACAGACTCTCCAAACTATCATGGAATATGTTATAAAAAATTAGAGGAACTGTTTGTTTCCACTGAACAAGTGGAACAAAATGCCTGTTAATTTAACTTAACCAAATTTTAGTTAAGCTTCTCTTCTCCCCAAAGGACCCTGAAATCTAACTCACCCCTAAGGTTAAACAAGCATTGGAATATAGAACAACCTCTCCTTAATATTCCCTTCCCCCAAATTGGCTGACCAAAATAGAAAGATATTTCCTGCTCAACTTTCTGATCATGCCACCTGCTCATCCCTATCCCTCACTCCAATCCTTTCAAAACTTGTTTACTCCTCTGTATAAAAGAAAAGCCCTTTCCTGCCTGACCTTTGAGATACTTGGAGATCTTACGTTAAGAGCTGTTTCCCAATTGCAATAGTTGCCCTCCCTTATTGCAAGTCTTTTCAAATAAAGTCTCTCCTTACCTAAGTCTGGATTTGTTTCTATTTGGCAATATTTCTACCTATATTTTCATTGATTCTCATTTCATTTCCATTAGATAGTCAAGAAAATAATTTCTGTTTATTTTCACAGTAAGAATGCTGAAAAGCATCTGGCCAAGGATAAGCTGGAACAGCTGAAATGTCACTTTACTTGGGAGCTGCTCATTGAAGACACTGAAATTCCTGATTTAGAAAACAGGGTCTTGGAGGAGATTCAGTTCCTGGATACCAAATACAATGTGGGAATACACAACCTACTGGCCTATGTGAAACACCTGAAAGGCCAGAATGAGGAAGCCCTGAAGAGCTTGAAAGAAGCTGAAGACTTAATCCAACAAGAACATGCCGACCAATCACACCTGAGAAGTCTGGTTACCTGGGGCAACTATGCCTGGGTGTATTACCACATGGGCAGAATAACAGAAACCCAGACTTACCTGGACAAGGTGGAGAACACTTGCAAGAAGTTTGCAAATCCTTCCCGCTATAGAATGGAGTGTCCTGAGATGGAATGTGAGGAAGGATGGGCCTTGCTGAAGTGTGGTGGAAAGAATTATGAACGGGCCAAGGCCTGCTTTGAGAAAGCTCTGGAGGTGGACCCTGAAAACCCCGAATCCAGCACTGGGTATGCTATTACCCTCTTTCGCCTGGATGGCTTTAACACAGCAACACAGAAGGAAGAGGGGTTTTCTCTGCATCCCCTGAGGCAGGCCATCAGGCTAAATCCAGGAGATGCATATATTAAGGTTCTCCTTGCTCTGAAGCTCCAGGAAGCAGGACAAGAAGCTGAAGGAGAAAAGTACATTGAAGAAGCACTGACCAGCAAGTCCTCGCAGACCTATGTCTGGCGATATGCGGCCAAGTTTTACAGAAGAAGTGGCTCTCAGGATAAAGCTCTTCAGCTCTTAAAAAGGGCCTTGCAGGTAACACCTGCCTCTGTAGTCCTGCATCACCAGTTAGGGCTTTGCTACAAAGCGCAAATGATCCAAATAAAGAAAGCTACAAATAACCAGCCTAGGGGGCGGGACAGGGAAAATGTCAACAGAATGATAAGATCAGCTATATCTCATTTTGAATTTGCTGTGGAACAAAAGCCCACATTTCTGTGGGCTTGTTTGGATTTGGCTGACATATATGCAGAGGAAGGTGAACACCATAAGGCTGAAGACATTTACCGGAAAGCACTCTGTCTGCTACATGCTGATAAAACCTTAGAGCAAGAAGTTTATTATCGTTATGGCCGATTCCAGGAATTGTATAGGAAATCTGAAGATCAAGCAAAAATGTATTATTTAAAAGGGCTAGAAGCAGAATATAACTCAAATGCCAGAGGAAAACTTCTCAAAGCTTTAGAGAAATTGGCTAACAGGAGAGTTTATTAGAATAAATCTGATATGGATAGTTTGAGCCTCCTTCAGCTCCTACATAAATTTAAAGGGGGAAGAGGGTGGAGTACCAGAGTCCTATAAGAAAGCCTGAGACTGGCTGGTGACCTAAACTCAAGTTTTGAAATACTGAATGTGTTCATATTTAAATCTAAATATCATACAAATATTCCCTGATTGCTTTCTTCAGAAAGGTATCTTATACACACACACATACACACATACACACAAAGGTATGACAGGAAGCAACACAAAATAGTTTGGTGAGCATGCATTGCAATGTCCGCTCAACTCCCACTTTTATGCAAGTGAATACTATCCACATGGATATGGCAGGTGCATCAACACATCTCCATCATACCCCTGTACCCCTTTGCCATGAGTTGATTTGTCTTGAGTTGGGGCACCTGTCACATGCTAGACTAATTAGATTTCTTTTCCCTGAAAATTTGTCATTGGAGTTAATAGTTTCCATCCTCAGTCTACTAGGTCAATTGTACAAAGGAGACACTCAGGGGGTGTGGGAAATTAACTTTTTCATACAGGCAAGGATGTTGACCCCCAACAAAATCCAAAAACAAAGCAGATGATCAGAGAGAGATAAATCCTGGGCAGGTAAAACCAGTTTGTGGAGACATTGTAACTGCTGACTACAATGGATTTACTTATTACTGTAATTTATGCTAACAGAAGGATTTATAACATTTCTATAACCAGATGCCTTCTTTGTCCCTCACTTACAGCTAGTTTATTTCCTTTCCTTTACTTATTATGTTACGTTAACTAAGTGATTTACAACACTGCAGTAACCAAATGTTTACCCTTCTTTTCAGCCTATTTGTTTAGTCTATTTCCATTCCTTTACTTATTATCTAATGTTAACTGAGTGATTTACAACATTGTTGTAACCTATAACCAAATGCTTGCCCTCATTTACAGCCCTCTTACCCCAGCTGGCTTTTGTCAGCTTTGTGCTTACATATTCCCTATTGACAATAACTGAAACAGAACCAATCAATATTGACATAACCAATCAATATTGGCCAATGTCACTATCTCCACTTCCCTTTGTTTAATCCCATAAAAACCCTAAGCTCTACGCTCTTTAGACAGAATTGAGGATTTTTTCCCTCCTGTCTCCTTGTTTGGCTGCCCTACAATAAAAACTCTTTCATTTCTCGAAATCCTGGTATCACAGCATTGATTTCTGTGTGCATTGGGCAACAAGCCCCTACTCAGTAACAGAGGGAGAGGATTTTAGTTAACTACAGCATTTCAGTTCCATTTTCATTCTTAATGTCCACCTCTATTCCACATTTTCAGGTCACTGAAACATTTTTTAAAATTATATTATTATATCCTTATAAAATTCCAACCTCTTTAATGTAGTTCCAAACACCTGCAAGCCAGAGTTCTAAATTATTCAAATATATTATTAGATAGTCACTATGACCTAAGGAAACTTAAGCTGCATGACGGGATGAAAATAGTATGGTGGACGTGTGCATTCATATTCTGCTAACACACAGCTAACTATAAAGAAATATTCCCCAGCAATCTCATTGTAAACTCGGGCTACATTTCTAGGTATAATCCATATGTGCCAGACTTCACAAGCCTTTGACTACTAAATAAGAATGCATTCACTTATTATGTATAAATTATGATAGCTTTAGCCTAAACAGACCAGAATGCCAAAAAAAGGTCCCTCACCAAGTCCCAAGAGTTCCAGAAAGGACTGCTACAGGTATATTCAGTAGACATCTGACACCTTCTTTCACTCCAGCTCCCTCAATCTGCTAACCCTGCTCTCTCTCCTGTTGATGGACCTCTTAAGCTCACCATTTCTCTTGGGACAAATTTGTTTTAGGTGGGTTATACTCAACACACACATTAATATTTATTAAAATATATTAATTGAGATCCTAATCTATGTCATATATAGCATGGTACCAAAAAAGTAAATTGAATTCATGACCAAGCAAGAGAAAGAGAAAAGAACTAGGTCTAAGGCATAAAGTAAGTTGTCTACTCTTCCTGATCAGGCCCTAGAACAGTGCTAGCTGCATCTCTGGCTAAAGGTGCTAAGGACTGAGGGGAAAAAATGAAGACTACAAACTGGACAAGGAAAGATATACCCAAGAGTATTACATTACTTCAATTCCATACATACACACACACACACATAAATTCACACACTCTCCCACACACAAATTTCACACACAAGTCTCTCTCTCACACCCCCCCTCACATACCACATAAACTCACACACTCTCACACACAAACTTCACACAAGTCTTGCTCTTACACACACACACACATACCTACACACACAAACACACACATACTCTCTTTCACATACAAACACAAAGCCACTCACACATTGTTTCACACACATACACATCACACCAGTGTTCAGACATCCATAGCTGCTCTCCACAGTTATGGAATTCCTTGGTGTTGCCAGGTGTCTGCCACAGAGATTGGATTATCATACTTAATAACTCAATTTCAACCCCTCTCCAAGGGCAGTGCAGGCTCCACGGTCTCCTCCATGGCAGATGGCAAAGGAAATAACTCCTTAGAAGGACTTCTATGTACAAAAGAAGCATTCTACTAACTCAAGAATGGGAGAGGAGAAACCAGACCTCCTCGTTTGGTTCTTAAGTGCCCTCCAAAGCAGTGCTTGGTAAATTAGACACTAGTCTGAAGAAAACAACTGCCTATAGGCCAAACCCTCCCTCTGTAAGCTTCTAGATTCAGTATTTGCTGGTATGGACTCCTAAACTGTGCCTTTTCTGATAGGACATCAATAAAGAATCAGTTGAATGGGTCCTCTCATTTCAGGCAGCTGTGGGATGGGTGGCAGTGGGCACAGCATCCCTAGTGCCAGGCAGCCAGAGATTCATCCCTGGATGGCAGCCTCTTAACATCTCAATGCTGCCTCATTCAGAGTATCTGAAGATTCTCCCCAGACCCAGAGCTTTTCTTCTCATATTTGGCCACTCTTGTGGCTCTACTGGCTTTCACTAGGCACTGGAATCAGCAGTGACATCTTCTCTGAAGCCTGTGGGCAGCACCATGAAGCTAGACATCTCCAGGTAGGTGGGCAGAAACAGGAGTCATCATGACTAAGTTACTGTTTAGTGGTTCCCAAATCCTCATCAGCACTGACACAAGACACAAAAATATGACTGACAGGACAACTCCAGCTAGAATCCCTCTTCCCCAAAGGAGGCAAATCCCATAAACCCCAAGATCTTCTAGGAGATGCACAATCTCCATGCAGGTATGACTTGAGCCAGAGAATTTGCATTTTGGCCTCTGTGGTTCATCATTCCTTGGACACTCTACCAAGCTATCTTCCTATAAATGAAGAATTTAATACTTCAAATTAGTTAAATGAAATTTTAGGTTAAAAAAGTTATTTATTTTTAACAAGCTATATTCCTAAGAGGATTTAGGCTGGCTATCTAAAATATATACACAATAAATTTTAAAGAGATGAAATCTTAACAAATTATTATTCAAAAGGCATAATATTTTAAAACCATACACTGGTATATAATAGCTACTTTATAATATCCCCCACCTCAGGTTAATGTTCATATGAGAACAGTTTCAAGGATTTATTTCACAAATGAACTTCATTAACAAAGTGAACTAAACCCCCATTCATATCTGTCACTTACAAAATATGATTTTATTATTTCTGAATCTGTGGTAGATGAGTTATGTATCCCAGGAGAAAAAAACAAACAAAAACATTTCTTAATCTTAATCCCTTCCTGTGAGTGTGAATCCATTTATAAATAGGACATTTTGAAGATGCTGTTTTTACTTAAGGTGTGGCCAACTGAATCAGGGTAGTCTTAATCTGTATTACTGGGGCCTTACAAAAAGAGCCTGAAAGTCACAGGAGCAAGAAAGAAGGGGACATTGCCATATGTTGAGAGTCAGAGTTACAAGCCAAGGAACTCTAAGCCACCACAAGAATGCTACAGAATTTTGTGAAGAAAGCATAACTTTTCTGATGCCTTGATTTTAGACTTCTTCTAGCCTCAAAATTGAGAGCCAATAAATTCTTGTTGTTTAAGCCAACCTATTGTGTGGTATTTGTGATAGAAGCTCTGGCAAACTGACAGAACCCTTGAAAAAATTCATTATCTCAGGAAGAACTGGACTAAATGATGAGTCTAATGAGACCCTCAAGTTAAGATTTCAAAAGTGCATGTCTTAGGGGCAGATGTGGCTCAAATGGTTGGGCGTCTGTTTCCCATATAGAGGGATCTAGGTTTGATTCCCAGGACCTCCCAGTAAAATAAAGAAAACTATAGAAGGTGCACAGGCACGCTGTCAGGCCCCATGAGCAGGTGAGCCATCTGGCTCCGCGAGTGGGTGAGCCATCTGGCCCCACTGAACCATGCAGCAAGATGATGACATAACAGGAGAGAGTTGCAGGGGATAGTCAAGACGAGATGCGCCAAAAAACCAGGAACTGAGGTGGCATGGTAGCAGAACGCCTCTCTCCCACATTGGAGGTTCCCAGGATCGAATCCCGGAGAAGATAGGAGAAGGATGAGAAAAGAGGACAGGAAACAGACACAGAGAATTTGCCCAATGAATGAACACTAAACAGCAAAAACGGGGGGGGGGGGGGCAGGAGGGAAGTTAAGATGGATTTTTTAAAAAGTAAACAAACCTTAAAAAAAAAAATAAGTACATGTCTTAGGAGTAGATGTGGCTCAAGAAGATGAGTACCTGCTTCCCACATGGGAGGTCCCAGGTTTGATTCCCGGTGCCTCCTAAAAACAAAACAAAACAAAACAAAAAAGTGCAGGTCTTGGCTATAGTTAACAGTAATACTGTAAAATTCTTGCATCAATGCCAAAGATATATTGTGTTAATAATAGGGGGTATGGAAAAAATATACCAACTGTATGCTATAGACCATAGTTAGTGGTAATAGTATGGTGATATTATCTCATAATTTGTAACAAATTTTCCACAGCAATAAAGTGTGTTGTTAGAGAGGTGTTGTATGGGAATTCCACACATGTGCATGATTGTTTTGTAATTTCACAACTTCTCTAATAAAAATAAGTATTTTTTTAAAAAGTGCATGTCTTAGGGAGCAGGTGTTGCCCAGTGGTTGAGTGCCTGCTTCGCATGTACAAGGTCCCGGATTCAATCCCTATTTTTAAAAAAAGAAGTGCACGTCTTGATCTAGGGAAAAAGTTAAAGCCCTTGAAAGGAAGGTGACTTAATCTCAGAGCATGTCGAGCCATCTATCAATACATAGCTGCCTGTTTCAGTAATTGCATGCCTGTCTTTAATCAGACTGTGAGCTCTTAAAGAAGCTAAAACTTATGCACCTTTTTTTTACTTTTTTCCCCCTGGCATACAGCCACATGCCCCAAACACAGTACGTGCTCAGGAAATGACGGGCCAAATGAATGAGAGAATGAAAGAATAAACGGTGGTAAATCAAGCAATCAACAATTAAAAGCCTCTATTGTTAAAGGATCCTAGTGGGAGCCTAGGCTACAGCTGGAACAGGCAAGGCGTGAGCACTGAGCCTGACCAGAGAGGACCCTGGATCTTCCTGAAGTAGCTGTCCATCCTCACTCTCTAGGGTTACTGGATCCCTTTGGCACCTACCAAAACTCTATGACAAAGGTACTTTTTGCATGCCTGCATAGAGCCCCAGCATTCAAAGAGGACTTTAATATGGAAAAGCAAATTCTAAAGAATAGTATCTCCAAAGAGACGTCAGATTAGGGCTTCAAGTGCTTGATACCTGCTTTTCCAGGTATCGATTTTGGTTTTCTATTCAATGATATCTCTAAGAATTGCCTAGAAAATATCCTTCCACATTGAATGCCATTTTTTTTCTAGAACTTATTCAAAGAAAGTGTTCCATATGATTTAGAAGATAGATACTGTTATCAACTACTTAAAGATTAAAATGTGGCAGTCCTGGAATGCTTACATCAGACAGAATGTTCCTCCAGAGGGAACTAACTGGTCCAGCAAAATCAGAAGTCTGGTCACCTGGGGAAATGATGCTGGGGTCTCTTATCACATAGAAGACTCTCAGAGACACAGACTCACATAGCCAAGGAAGAAAGTTTTATAGAAAGTTTTCAAGTTAGAAAATCAAGTGTCCAGAAAAAAAATTACCTGTCAGAAAATAAAAGTAAAAGTATGGAAGAAAGGACAATGAAAGGTCTAAGATGTGCTTCAAGAAGACTGTAGAAAAGAAACCCAACGACCCAGAATTGGCCATCTCAAAGAACCATTTGGATACTATACCGCAGAAGAAATTCTTCCCCAAACCTGGGAAACAGGCCAATGAATTGAGTCCTAAAAACCAGTATGTTAAAGTTATCATTGTCAGGAAACTTAACAAAGTTTAATGAAAAAGCTGAAGGAGGGAGGTTAATGAAGAGGCCTTGGAGAATGTCCTATGGACAACAGATGCACTTTTCAGAGAGGTTTGGCAAAGGGTTTCCTCAATAGAGCTGTCTGTGCTCTCTACTGCTACCATCTATTGCTTCTAAGCAAATTCTTTCCTGAATATAATCTTCCTCAGACACAAGCACAAAGATCTTTTGCGTTTTTATAAAAGGAGACACTCATTAGGATATATAGATGGGAGAAAGGGCAGAGAGAATGGTATTCCTAGTCTTTTATCTAAGCAGGGATACAAACATATATTCCCCATATGCAGCCAAAGATCACTGTGCCCAAAAGATATGGGCAGTAAGCTGCAGGCTGTGTCTCCCAAGTGATGTGCTTCTTTCAGCAAGTTGGGTGGGAGAACGCCAATGTCTCACAGTGCAGGCCTTAACTAGAGCTATGCTGTCCAATATAGTAGCCACTATATGGCTATTTATATTTATATTTAAATTAATAAAAATTAAATTAAAATTTCACTTTCTAAAAAGCACTGGTCCCATTTCAAGTGCTCAAATAGCTACCTCGTGGCTAGCAACTACCACATTAGAGAGGACAGATTTAGAACATTTCCACAATCACAGAAATTATTTTAGATAAGACTAAAGCAGGGTTTCTCAAACCCAGTACTGTTGCCTTTTGGGGCCAGATAATTCTTTGGTGTGAGGGGCATCCCTGAGCATTGTAGGATGTATAGTAGGATTCCTGGCCTCTGCCTACTAGTGTAAATGATGTTTTGTCCTTTGGGCCTGATGGAGCGGCAGCCCCACCCTTTCCAAATGCTTGCACAGCTGCCATGCTCTCTTTGACTACTAGAATGAAGGCTACAGCCTCGTCAAGCATCAGGATGGCAGCAGGCTCTAGGCGCCACCCTAGTAAAACATTGAGGTGGTGGCCAGACCCTCCACAATCCCCCAGGCATCTGAGAAACCTGGGGTGGTAACACTGTTTCTGAACCATGGGGTGGAAAACCCGCCCTCTCCAAATGCCAGGGCATACTCACCCTTTCCACACATTGTCTTGGGCTCTCCTGGCACAAGACGATGCCTTTGGTCTAGACCTCAGCTTCCATGATTCTGCCTTTGAAGTAATTTTTCCTTCAATCTGTCCCTTTTCTGTCCCTTTCAGTGCAGGCTGGCAGTGGTTCCATTCATACAGATCTCGCGAAAAGACTTGTCGGCTTTACATGTAGTACACAGGGGTCCAAACCATCAGACAAAAGAACTTCCCACAAATCCTTTCTAGATAACTGCTTTTCCAGTCCTGACTTACACTGAAATGGCTGACTGATTCCATGTTCAGTTAAACTCTCACAAGGAGCACTATTCTCTGGGGACTCATTTTCTAGAAGCTCAGAATTTTCCAAACCATAAATTTCTGGTTTCTTTGTGCCCAGGAGTTCAGTTCCCAGCTTTTCCCTTTCCTCTCACATTTTACTCTAAGCTGCAAGAAGAAACCAGGCTGTATTCTCCACGTTTAGCCTCAAAATCTTCTCAGCTAAATATCCAACTTCATCACTCTCAAACTCAGCCTTCCATCCAACATCAGAACTCAATTTTGCCAAGTTCTCTGCCACTTTAAAACAAGGGTCACCTTTCCTCCAGTTTCAGATAGCACATTCATTATTTCTATCTAAGGCCTCTTCAGAAGTATCTTTAGCATCCATACTTCTATCAACAGTCTCTTCAAAGAAATCTAAGCCTTTTCTATTAAACAGCTCACCCCTCTTCCAGCCTCTACCTATTAACCAATTCCAAAGCCATTTACACATTTTTGTTATTTGCAATAGTAGAAACCCACTCTTCTGATACCAAAATCTGTTTTACTTTGCTAAGCTGCTCAAAGCAGATACCATGAAAAGGACTGGCTTTTAAGAATGGAAATTTATTAGCTTACCGTTTGTGGACATGAGAATATCCAAATCAAGGCATCATCAAGGTGATGTTTTCTTCCTGAAGACCGGTTGCTGGCAATCCTTGGGTCTTCTGCCATATGTCAAGGCACATAGTGGTGTCTGCTGGTGTCTCCCTTCTCTTCCCAGTTTCAATGCTTTCAAGCTTCTTGCTTCCATGGTTTTCTCTCTCATTGTCTAAACAAAGGATTCCAGTAAGAGGATTAAGATCCACACTGGGCCACACCTTAACTGAAGTAACCTCATCAAAAGGTCCTACTTATGATAGGTTTATACCTTCAGGAATGGATTAGCTTTAAGAACATGATTTTCTGGAGTACAAACAGTTCCAAACCACCACAAGGGGCCTGAGACTTTGCATTTCTAAAAAACTTTCAATTGATGCTAATACTGCTATCCACTAGTTCAGTGTTTTTCAACCCTGGTTGTACAATTAAATCATCTTGGAATTTGTTTTTAAAAATTACTAATAATACTGCTGCCTGGGCCTCACTCCCAGGGATTCTGATTCATTGAACTGGAAATTGGCTCAAGCATCCATATTTTTAAAAGATTTCCAGGGAATTTTCTAGTTTCGAGCCAGAATTGCAAACCACTATGCAAAGGCAACCTTTTTATTCAACTAAAGAAGCAACACAAAGATTTTAATGAAATCAAGATTAGTCGAATACAGAGCTGGTCCTGGAATTGTGAGATTGTACTCATGGTTCAGTGCTTAAGGTTCATTTCTTCAAGTATGAACCCTGTCCATTGAAAATGTTTCCCTTTCTAGTTCTCATTGTTCTTTCCTATTTGTAAACACAAACACACTCCCACACATTTTGTTTCTGTTTCCTCTCTCCTTAATGCTGCTCTGTCCTGTGGGATTCTTGGGTCTGTTTATGCCAAGGATGTACTAGGCAAATTTCTGGATACCTAATCAGCTGAGCCAGAGCCCCACAGAAAGACAGGACTGCTGCCAAATGCAGAGCAACCACATGATAAACACTTGCTCTGTTTCTCTGACACACTATTACTAAGAAATAATTTTATGTAGGAAAATTCCAAAGCCTTATTGCTCTCAATGCAAACATCTTTCCTATCCTCTATTTCAGTATTTAGTTACATTTCCATTCCTTTCTTTCAGAGTTGGGTTAGAGTTGATGCCTTGCAGAAAATATCACCTGAGAGTCAAATGACCTGCTAGAAGTCTCCCATCTGATACAGAACTAGAGGGACAGCACTGAGAGAAAGTGATCGCCTATCCAAAATCTCTTCCCCTCTTACACAAGTCAGTCCCTCTTAGGGAGGTGCTGATGACAGCTGCCCAAGAGGCTTTGCCAGGGCTCCATGCTTGGACATGTCCAGGGGTCACTGACATGAGCTCTAAGGTGGGACTATCTAGATTCCCCTGGCCTGAATCTCACAGCAGAGTATCCCTATTTCAAAAGCTGCACAGTCAGAGACATGACATGGGACACCTCTCTCTCAGTGCCCACTGAGAAAGAAATTATAACAGGGAAGGGCTTAGGCTGATGGTCAGCCCTAATTATCACCTGCACAGATGGAGGGACTTGTACTTTGAAACAATATCCATGATTGCTAAATGTTCTTAAATGAGAAATGCTTTCCATGCATTATCTCATTTCATGGCACCATAATCCCATGAGGAAAGTCCTATTACTACCCTGATTTTATAGGTAAGGAATATAACTTAGAAATGTCAATCAACTAGCTCAAGATCACACAGCTGGTAAGTGGTAAAACCCAGTAATGAACTCAGACAATCTGACACCAGCAATGGTGGACTTCACCACTGAGCAACCAGTCTTTTGTGTTCAAAGGCAAATGGAGGTGAAATGTGTTGATATTTTTCATTATGCCCAAGCTGAGCAGAAGGGACAGGAACCTCAAGAAAAATGTCCTAGTAGCACTGTTTATAGAATGAGGACTGTTCCATGATGGAGCTTTACCCTCTTGTACTCAGAGAATTCTGCTTTAAAGTAGATGAGGAAAAATAGATAGATAGATAGATAGATAGATAGATAGATAGATAGATAGATGATAGATAGATAAAAAACCAAACATAAAAATAGATGAGAGACTATGTTTACTTTTTAGTTTTTAATTGTTTATGTTTTCAATTATTAAATGTACAAAATAAAGTTAAAAAATAATAATAATAATAAATAAACAAATAAATAAATCTATAGAGACAGGAAAGAAAAAAAAAAATAGATGAGAGAATGGCACATGTCTATGAGAAACACCCCCATCATCAGGTAATTCTGTTACCAGACAGGTCTAGGTCTAGGAGGTTGTTTCTAATGGTCTGGGCTTGCTCATCTCCAAATAAAGGAGAGTTTGCCTCACAGTCACACTAGTTCTTTTAAGTGAACTAATACTTCCACAGTGGGCCAGCTGGGCCTAGTTCCCTATGCTTTCTTACCCTGGATAGTTCCACCCTCCATTTCTGCACTCCCATTACACATAGGGAGTTTTACTGCCTACATCTATAATTAGAGTATGCATATTTAATTTATAGGGAAAGAAATTTTACACTATATCCCTTCTTGAGCATACCCTTTTCCTAAGAGATTTGCATATTTGAACTACACTTGCATAAAACAGGTACATTTCCTGATGTTCATCTTTTGGGTAATCTTTGGACTTACCCAAAACACTTCTCTGCTAAAGTGTTAATGCAGAAGTTCCCTGACCAGAAAGAGAAAAGCAGCCCCTGACATCCAGGACCTGACTAGATGTTATCATTTTGGTGCTGGTGTTGCTAGGAGCTGTTTGGTACTCCCAGCAAGGCCTTCATGTTCTCCTGTAGAAGAGAAATAATTTTACAAAACATCAACATCAGTCAAGGCTATCCTGTGACCATAATGGATCAAGATGAAGACAAGAGCAAGACAAAGATCAAGAAAAAAGAACACTCCATAATCATATATCAATACATGCAAAAACATCAACATTGTCCAAGCCATGAAAGTGACCAAACTGTCCCCTAACCTGGCTAATATGAGTGACTAGGAATCATTTCAAATTACAGCTGTAGCACTGGTCTATTCTTCCCTTCTTTTAGATACGATTTATTAAGATACCTAATTATAGGATCACTCCTGCTTCCTGAGAGCTTCCAAATCAGAACCAAGTCCCACATCCTTAAACTCTCTCCAATATCATCTTAGAAGCCCAATTTTGATAAATCCTTTCTAACACCATTTTGTTGAGATGCCCCACATTTTCCTCTCTGAGATGAGTAATATACCCAACTTGTTAATCACAGGTGTGTTCCTAGTGCTCTTTGGCTGGAGGGGGTTGACACCGAAGATGCTCAGCTCTAGCTACAGCCACCTAACCATCATTCGTCACCAACTACAGTGAAGCAAGACCAGTGGAAGGTCCAAGACAGATTGGGCAATTTTCCACCATCAGAAAGAGCACTGAAACAAAAGGGATAGTTAAATATTGCATGGACATTTCAGTAAACAAGGACGAAAAGCACATAGGAAATATTTCTGACAAGTCTTTGTCTTAGTGTCCTAGAAATTCTCTCCCTTAACAATTAAAGAATTAAAGAACTGTCTAGTCCAACAAAAGTAAATAGCCTGAATTTGAACAGATCATGGTATCTGAAATTTAGGGAAGTGTATAAATTTTTTTTCTAATCATCTATTAGTTAGAGTAATGAAAGTTGTTGCCCAAAAATATGACTTTGGGAAACAAGATAGAAGTTTACTTTCCATTCTCATAAAAGGAAAAATAAGTATTCCTGATTGGCAGGTGGCTCTCCTCCATCCAGTGATTAAAGGACCAAGACTCCTTCCATCTTTTGACCCCACCATCTTTAATATGCTGCTTCCACATGTTCACATTAAAGAGGAAAAAGCACAGAGGTTGTATAGGTCAGGCCTGGAAATGGCACATATAATGTTTGCCCATTTTCCATTAGTCAAAACTCAGGCACATCAGTATAAGGGAGCCTGGGAAATACAGTTTAGTTATGGGCCCAGACAAGGAAGAAACTACAGGCTAAAATTTCACTTGATAATTATAAGTAGACCATAATGAAGTATATAACCCTATCTTAAAAATATACACTCAAAAGGAAATTGCTTTCAGCCTTTGGCATTCACTTATCTTGTTGTAAGAACCCCTTCATAGCCAAGACATGAAAACTTACAGGATGGCTCAGTTTCACTTCAGAAGAGGATTTCAGAGCAGGTTTCCAAATTTCCCTGTTTCCCTATTTGTTGTGTGAGCAATTTCACCAGCCATTGTTTCATAGGAAGTATTCCTTAAACATGTGTATATAGTATGGTGGTTGCTGCTTCATAACAGGTGGGCTAAAAACTGACAGAAACAAAAGAACACAGAAGAATAATATGACTGTAGGTGTAGATTTTGCCATCCACACATCTAGTACTGTATACCTCTGTGGCCACATTACATTCTATAACTGTATGCACATGTTCCACTACTGACAAAATGCAGATAATCACATGCTAGTTTGAACCACCAAAAGCAAGCTATAAAGATCATCAGAATGGCCAAAATGTTTGAGTAAGCTCCTCTGTTTGAGTTGGTAACAATATAAATGCTGCTAGACGATGTAAACAACATGGAACTTTCTTTACAGACCATTATCGCAAAACCCAGAGGAAGTCTTTTTTTTCCCCATAGAACCACAGAAGATCAAACTCATTCTCCCACATCTATAACCTCATTCTTCCACAGACTGACAATGGCTCTCTACAGTATCTTTTGGGCATAAACTGCTGACCCTAGTCCAGGGAGCTTTCATCGCAGATGTCCCTGGATCCCCTGACTGGGTGCTTTGTGCTGGTAACCAGATTTGACAAACTGAGTCTGGTGTGCTCCACCAGAATATACATCCCTATCCTCCATTGTCACTGCCCAAAGTGTAGATACTCTGATTATCTAAATCCTCCCAATCTTCTCTGTCCCTGCTGCTCTTCATTTTCTTCTCATTCTTCATCTCTACAGGATGGTATTCTACCACCTATGAGTTGCTTAGGCTTTTTGTAGAGGAAATCATGCAACTCTATCTAGATTTTTTACCTCAATCTGGCCATCCTGTTTAATCTGGAAATAGGTGAAAGTGTGACCTAATTTATAGGAAAGCCTGGTTTTGGTTAAGGCAAAAAGTTGAAGGTAATTATTGGTGAATTGACTAGCCTTGTGGTAGTATTTTTTAAGCTAGGATATAGATTACAGGAGGCTCATGGAATGTTCAGAAAATACTCTCTGGGTCTGAAATAGTCAGAGGTGATGGGTTCTAGTCTTCATACATTCCATCTGAAGGATCTTTAACCTGGAAGACTAAAACCACTACGATGACACTTCTGGCATGATAGCAGAGCTTCTGAAAGTTTCAGAGGCTCCTCTATCTGACAGCTGCCAAGTCCTATGCCATCCCCTGGCACCAACAAGGGCCTCAACTGAAAGCCAGAGAAGTCCTCACAGGACACCAGAGAGAGCAACAGGTTGAATGGCATCTGGTGCTGAAAACTGGTATCTTGGAGGTGAAGACTGCCACAGATAAACCTTTCACCTTCTCCTGTTAGGCCCATACAGAGATCACAGGCCACACCTTAGTCACAGCTTAACTACCTGGACTCAGGCTCAGTAAAAGCCTCCAGGCCCCTTCCTTCCACCCTTACAAACATCACACATTGGTTTTTTTACAATAGGATCCTGGCATCCTACTCAGCCTTTTGGTTTAGTGGGTTGAAGAGTGTTCCCCACAAATCCATGTCTACCCAGAATCTCAGAATGTGACCTTATTTGGAAATACAGTCTTTGCAGATGTAAAAGTTAAGATAAGGTCATACTGGAGTAGGGTGTGCCCTAAATCCAATGACTGGTGTTCTTATAAGAGGAGGAGAGGACACACAGAAACACAGAGGGGAGAAATCCATGTGAAGACACAGGCAGAGAATGGGGTGATGTGGCTACAAGCCAAGGAACACCAAAAGTTGCCAGGAGCCACCAGAAGCTAGGAAGAGGCAAGGAAGGGTTCTTCCCTAGAGACTTCTAAGGAAGCAAAAACACTTTGATTTCAGACCTCTACTCTGCAGAACTATGTGAGAATAAATTTATGTTGTTTTAAGCGACCCAGTTTGTGGTATATTGTTATGGCAGCCCTAGGAAATTAATAAACCTGGCAAACCAAGAGAATCCTATCTGTGAACGCTACACTTTGCCTCTTCCTACAACAAGGGTCACCTTAGCTCTATGACAACCATTTATCTCTAAAACACCATTAGCCAGGCCCCCTGCTCTCTCAACCATACAACCAGTGCTCATCTGCCCAAAGATAGAGAAGACACGAGAGTTTCTGAGCATAACTAAACCCCCATGCTTGAGCATCTACCAGTCCAGAGCTGTTTGACTCTACTTGTTTTCAGTACCTGAGCTCTCCCGGGGAAAAAATGCGGTAATGAATGTTATCTGGTAGTAGGCAGGAAAACAAGTACATTTGACCCATTTTCTATTAAATGTATTTCCTCTATAATCCATAACAGAATATTCATCTAAAATTTGAAACTCATTCTGAAATGGTCTCATTTAGTATCTGCTTCCTATTTTCTAGACAGAAAATTTATGGTTGAAGGAAGCAATGTGCTCACATTTGGATTGTCTATCTAAATTGTTAACACCCAGGGAATGCACAAACCAAGTCATTGGCAATCATGAATTTAATGGTCAAGTATTTCTCTATTCATAAGGGATCACAGAGGACCATATAACAAATAGGAATTTAAATTTCTGCCAAGATGAGACTGGAATCTTTTGGATATGCCAGAAAGACTCATTTAGCTTTTGAGTGATGGCATTAATCAGAGCAGTTTACAGAAACCCATGCCCTAAAGGAAAAATGGGAAAATGTTCTAAAGATATAGCAGGGCTTTGCCACCAAATACAAATGAAGGAGTCAAACACCATGAATACTTTCTCCCCATTTCTCACTTGTTTCTCTCTAATCATATGCTTCACTTTTCTGTTTGCAGACCATCTCTCCCCATTATTTTCAGCCTTACTTGAAAAACAAAACTGCCAACCTCAGGTGTTTACAGTATCAGCAACTCAAGAAAAGCTGAATACCTTTCCAAGTCTCAGTTCCAAATTCCCAACAAAGTAAGTCTAATTGTTCTCTCAGGTACAAAGTATTTGCCCATGATGAAATCAATATGGACAGGAGTAAGTTCACTTTGGACAATATGGTTGCCTGACACTAATCATTTTTACCACATGAACCAAGAGCATGAGCTAATTCCATGGAAGAAGAGAGTAGAGGTCCATAGAATGAGCCTAGTTTGTGGCCCAGAAAAACCAGTCAGAATATAGCCTGTTCTCCTGTCCTTTTTACCACATACACAGAAAAGGCAAAGATGTTATGTCTTGCAAGGGCATGAATTGACTAAGGTAAAAGAGACTTTTTGGTCCCAGAGGGCATAAGAGCAGCCAGAGTGCATCAGCAGGTATGATAAACATTCCACTATCCAGCAGGCTGAAGGTTCCAGGAAATTTGAACATTTTAGGTGGTCTTAAGTAGAAAGACTTTTTTTAAAAAGCAGGAGAAAAATGTTCTCAGTATAGATATTGTGTTTGTAGAGCGCAAGGCACATTTGCTCATGCCCTTTCTGATGTTAGCTCCATTTGGTTTTCCACAACATCTTCTAAGGTCCAGGTATCCTCTATCTCTTAGGCCACATTGACCTCAGCAAGGAATTTGCATATCAAAACTGCTTCTCCCAAACATCATCTCAATTGCCAAAACTGAGCAGTAACTCCTAATCAAGCAGAGACTGCTCTCTCTCTCTGTTCCATTTTCACCAAGAAAGAACCTGGACATTTTATTGGGCCACGAGAGTGTGCAAAATCACCTGGGAATACCTCACATATATATGCACCACGTTTATGTGAAAAACCCCAGAACTCTATGGACAAATCTTAGAGGAGCCTCCATGCCTCCCAGCCTGAACCAAAGTAATGCAGAGCACCTGCTGTCTCCCAGAACCGTGAGGTAAAGGCTTTTTCTCTGCTTCACTGACCGTGTTTCTGTGCATTTGGAGATTTAAAAACTTTCCTTAAGTGACACTTCTTACACAGGCATCCTCCTTAATCATGGTTCTGACTTTGACAGGCACCCTCAATCTGGTAATTGAGGTAAGCTTAATAAGAGCATTATTTAAGATGGTATGGGAAAAGTTAAGGGAAATCAACAGGAGATGTTACATGCCCATGGGGCTAGCAATAGAGGTAGCATGACACCCCTAGGCTTGCAGGGGCAAGAAGAGAAAGTAGTCACCAGAACCTGGAGAGAATCTTTGCTGGAGCAGAAGCTATAGGAGAAGGACCTCTCAAGTGGAGTGGGGGCCTTTGGTGAGAAACTCAATCACTGACAACCGACAGCTCAGCAGAGTGGGGATTTGGGAATACATACCATTATCTCCACACCTTTCTGTGCTCTAATTTCTGGCTGGTGCTTCTCAGCCAAACCCAAAAGAAAGTAAAAAAATAAAAATATCCAGTTAACAAAGTCCATAGAGTCAGCCTCCCCAGCACAGAGCACGATGAAGAGTGATGGAAAGTAGCTCCGCAGGGGCAAAATGAGAATACATGCACAGTGGCAAATTTCCTGACTGTTCTACTACAGGGCTTACTTAATAAGAGCAGCAGCACTCTCAAGTGGATGAATGAAAAAGCTATCTTAATTCCAAAGGAGATTTTGTGTCTAACGTAATGACAGTTTTCCAGAGGATGCTTACAGACAATTTACCAGGAAGCAGAAGCCTGGACCTAGAAAGGAGACTGGCAGGGGGCCCAGTCAGGGCAAGAGGATTTTGATCCATTATGGTAAAGTTGATTCATTGATGTGGAGGCAGTGGCCACTGGAGGCTCTGGGGACAAGGAGAGGGAAAAACAAGTGTAATCAGGGGCATTTTTGGGACTTGAGAATCGTCCTGAATGACATTGCAATGACAGATATGGGCCATTATATATCTTCCCACAACCTACAGAATTGTGTGGGAGAGAGTGTAAACTACAATGTAAACTATAATCCATGCTCAGTGGCAATGCCCCAAAATGCATTTATCAATTGCAATGAATGTACCACACTAATGAAGGATGTTTATGCGGGGAAAAATGGGAGGTATGGGGAGCAGGGCATATGGGAATCCCTATATTTTTTATGTACCATTTATGTAATCTAAGTATCTTTTAAAAATAAAAAATATATATTTTAAAAAAAGGTAATGTTGATTAAATCCAAGTGGGAAGAAGGAGATATTTTTAAAGATGCCCATTTTTCTGTTTTTAATGAATACAAAGTCTTGTGATTACTATTAAATTTGCTATTCACTTAGTCAACAGTTCTCAAAGTGTGGTCCAAGGACTAGAAGAATCAGCAACACCTGGGCCCTTGTTTGAAATGCAAATTCTCAGCCTTCAACCTGGACATACTGATTTTGAAACCTTAGGGGTGAGGCCCATCAATTAATGGGTTACAGTCTTCCAGGAGATCTTGATGCCTGCTAAATTTTGAAAAAACACTACACAGGATGTTAGAAAATAAGAAACCTTATCAAGTTTTATCCAGAAAGTCTACATTCTTTTCTTTCCTGGTTTGGTTAGAACTGATGAACTGAAGAAAATATTTTCTGCTCAAAAATGTGTGGACCTGCTAGAGTCCTCCCACCTGATGCTGCAGTCAGTGGAAAAGGAAGAGCTCAGGGTAAAAGAGACCACTCCTCCAGGATTCTTTCTCCAGCAAATATCTACAATTTTCTTGGGATGAGATTGCAAGTGAGAGATTGCAAAAGAATTCACTACAAGAGACTCCAGGTCTCTCTTTTGAATATAATGGGCTCATGGCCACAAATTGTTAGCTGAGTCTGCATCTGTGGGGTTAACAGAAAGTCAGGTCTTCCCTCTCCCCCACCTTGGTAGCTAGGCTGCCCAAGAGGTTCTGCAGGGGCCTGTGCTTATGTTTGCAGGGTCCCAGGATCAAAGGTGACTTAATGGAGCTCTGAGCTTTCTGGGACTGAATAAAGCCCATATCAAAATATCCTTGATTCCAGCGGGTTCAGGGATAGAATAGCCTTCTTCCACACAGGCTCACTGATTAAAATGGCTCAAGGCCATGCTACAACATGGATGAACCTGGAAAATATGCTAAATGAAATAAGCCAGACACAAAAGGACAAATATTATATGATTCCTCTAGCATGAAATATCTAGAATAAGCAAATTCAGAGAGACAGAAAGTATACTAGAGGTTACCAGGGACTGATGAGAGGAGGAATGGGGAAATATTGCTTAAGGGCTACAGAGTTTGTTTTGGGTGATGAAAAACTTTTGGTAATGGATGGTGGTGATGGTAGCACAACATTGGAAATGTAATAAATGCCACTGAAATGTACATTTTAAAATGGTTAAAATGGCAACTTTTGTTATGTATATGGGACAATTTAAAATACATATATGGAAAAAAAGTTTCAAGGGGAAAGGATCCAGGGAAATGCCTGACAAGCTGTGGTGATGCAAGCCCCTATCTGACACACACATAGAGGAGTGAGGTCACCACACACTTGCATGTGTATGTGTCTCAGCATTTCTAGTTAGAGAATGAGAAGATCTCTGATGACATTCTACCCCATAGTCTTCCCAGGGCCCAAGCCTAGAAGGTAAAAGATGACATATGTCATTGACTACCTAAACGAAAGAATAATTCTCTTCTAGCAGGTTAGCAAGGCAGCCCTGTAAGGTTGTATAAGTTGTGCACTTGAAGTTTTGCAGTGAGTGAGCGTTGAAATCCATATTGCTTTCCACTCATCAATGCATGGTACCCTGGCCCTGATTGAGTCCATCCAGAAGGAGGGCCTGTTTGCACGTCTCACAAATGTACTGGCTGGGTCAGCAGCAGAGATGCCTGAGATTGGGTTACATGTGTAGAATGCCTGGAATGGCTCATCCCCAAATATTCTAGCAGCTCTCCTGGGTCTTGGCACTCCATGTGAATGATCTTTCCCTGGACAATGGCTGTCCTCCATCATACCCTGGACTGCAGTCTGCACAAGTAGAATGTTTGGGTCAAAAGTTCTTCATGATTTCATCTCCTTTAGGGGTGAGTCAGTGAATATTCTTTAGCATAATACTGGTTTTTTTCACTCCTGATTTCCCCCTCCCCTCTATGCCCCATATACATATAGGTTTCATTGGGTAATATTTCCAGGCCATGGTTGGATGGAGCTCCTCACCTTAACAGTCAAGCACACAATTGTGCCCTGAACCAAGAACATAGCAGGTCATGAATGTCACTAGCTAAGGCCTGGAGAGAGGATGGCTTGGGAGTGTGGGCAGATATGCACTCAAGGAAATTTTCAGGAAGGAAATGAGAGGGCTGTACTGAGCTGCCAGCTGTATTAGCAGAGTAGGTAGTAAGCCTAAGATGCTGCGGCTCACCTGGATGTCATTTCGTGAACTTTCTTTTTTATTTTCAAAGAGGAGTGTCTCTTAGTCTGTTTTTTTGTGATTACATTATATTTAGATATTATGAGTCAGGACAGAAAGATTTGTATAAATATTGGTTTTTGCTCTGCATTGTTATACACAGAGTTAAAGACAATTTCATAAGGGTCCCCTCTGGGAACCTTCCTTGGGCCTAATGGGTAGAAAAGATGTCAAGTATGAAATGTAAGATAATTGGTTGAAGATACAGAGGTAAATATACCTGTACAGGATGTAAGGGCCACTTTTTATAGTATTAGAGACAAATTTCTTTTTCTCCCCTCATGTTCTTGTAGGGACAACAGGACTACAGGTCCACTTCACAGAAGGGAAAAATGCTGGAAAGAAGACTTCCAGTCCTGCTGTCTGCTTTATTATTTCCTCTTTCCCATGGGTGGCTGAGAGATTACTGTAATTGTTGAGATTCTGAGTACCTGTCATTCACTGGATGCCAGCATTGCCTGGCATCAGAGTCACTGGATTACAAAAGCAGGACTTGCCACTTTCTCACATGGACATACCTGACATTGTACAATGTTCTCTTATCCTCTACTTCTGTCCCCATACAGGAAATCTACCATTATGAGGTGGTTCTGCCCATTTTGCAATCTGTTTGGGACTGGTTGGGTAAGTTCATACAGGGATGGGAAGTAGGATGCCCCACCATATTCTCTAGCTCGGCTCAAGTGTTCAAGAAACCCATCATTTGAAACTATTTGGCTCTTCTAGCTACAATACACTGCTCAGAACTCCTCTTGGGAAGATATAAATCCCAAAAGTGGTTATGTGTTGGGAATATGGAAATGATGAGAAAAGAATTTGCCCTTCTGCAGACCCTCTCTCCGCATTTCTTCTGACAGTATTGGTGGTGTACAATAATAATGTTGGAAGCAGGGCAGAAGGGGAAAGGGATTTTGTAGTGTTGAGGGTGGTGCTAAAGTTATTTGGACATTAGCAAAATTAATCTCTTTTGGGTTGCCTTTTAGACTCCATATAACCTACCTGTTGACACCATGAAGTGACTGGCACTTCCTCAGGGTTTTTATATCAGCTTGCTCTCTGTTTTAATGATGTGACCATAGAATTCAAGAAGGCAACAATCACATCAAAGAGACAGGTGGTGGTAGGAGTAATATTTGACTACTCAAAGTCCTGGCTTCATTTCCATTAGACTGACTGCTCCTAAAAATAGAAATAACTGCTGTCTATTTTTACAGTGAGGAATTAGATGGGAATCTCATTGAAGATATCCTGGTTCAACTGAGATGCCACTTTACATGGGAGTAGCTTATTAAAGACATTGAAATTCCTGATTTAGAAAACAGGGTCTTGGAGGAGATTCAGTTCCTGGATACCAAATACAATGTGGGAATACACAACCTACTGGCCTATGTGAAACACCTGAAAGGCCAGAATGAGGAAGCCCTGAAGAGCTTGAAAGAAGCTGAAGACTTAATCCAACAAGAACATGCCGACCAATCACACCTGAGAAGTCTAGTTACCTGGGGCAACTATGCTTGGGTGTATTACCACATCAGAATGACAGAAAACCAGACTTACCTGGACAAGGATTTGCAAATCCTTCCCGCTATAGAATGGAGCATCCTGAGATGGAATATGAGGAAGGATGGGCCTTGCTGAAATGTGGAGGAAAGAATTATGAACGGGCCAAGGCCTGCTTTGAGAAAGTTCTGGAGATGGACCCTGAAAACCCTGAATCCAGCACTGGGTATGCTATTACCCTCTTTCGCCTGGATGGCTTTAACACAGCAATACAAAAGGAAGAAGGGTTTTCTCTGCATCCCCTGAGGCAGGCCATCAGGCTAAATCCAGGAGATGCATATATGAAGGTTCTCCCTGCTCTGAAGCTCCAGGAAGCAGGACAAGAAGCTGAAGGAGAAAAGTACATTGAAGAAGCACTGACCAGCATGTCCTCACAGACCTACGTCTGGCGATATGCGGCCAAGTTTTACAGAAGAAGTGGCTCTCAGAATAAAGCTCTTCAGCTCTTAAAAAGGGCCTTGCAGGTAACACCTGCCTCTGTAGTCCTGCATCACTAGATAGGGCTTTGCTACAAAGAGCAAGTCAGCCAAATAAAGGAAGCTACAAACTACCAACCTAGTGGGCAGGACAGAGAAAATATCAAGAGATTGGTTCAACTGGTTATAGATGAATTTCAGAAGCTTTTGCATCTAAAGCCCACATTCATGTTGGCTTATATTGGCCTGGCCGAAATGTATATAGAAAAAGGTCTCCACAGAAAGGCTGAAGACACTTTTCTGGAAGGGTTGTGCTTGAAGAACATTGAAGATCACCTGCAGCAAGAGATTCACTATCGTTATGGTCAACTCGAGGAATTTCACAAGAAGTCTGAAGATAAAGCAATTACCCATTATTTAAAAGGTCTAAAAATAGAGAAAATATCCTGTGCCAGGGTGTGGCCATTTGGCAATTTGATGTAATTTTGAATTCCAAAAATATAATTGGATCATGCTTGTAAACTGATCTGTTAATCTGGGCATGATTGAGTTATGATTGGGGCGTTGACTGGGCCATGTCAGTAAGGCATTGAGCCCCACCCCTTGGTGGGTGGGGAATCAAATAAAAAAGGCATGGCAAGAACAGAGTTGAAGCAGTTTTTTGAGAAGCAGTTTTGATGTTGGAGAAAAGGCCCCAGAAGATGAGATGTGAACCAATCGCGCGCCCGGAGAGAAACACAGCCCAGGGAAGAGAGGAACACAAGAAGCCTGAACCCTGGCAAACGTCAGCAGCTGTCTTGCTCCAACACGTGGCAATGAACTTTGGTGAGAAGAAACTTACGCTTTATGGCCTGGTATCTGTGGACTTCTACCCCCAAATAAATACCCTTTATAAAGAAAGACCAACTCATTTTTGGTATTTCACATTAGCACCCCTTTGGCTGACTAATACACAGGGGAAAACTTCTCAATGCTTTAGAGAAATTGGCTGGAAAATGACTTCATCAGAATGTATATATTGTGGAAAGTGCCAGCCTCCTTGGGTTTGTCCACAAAGTGAAAGGAGAAGTGAGCAAAGCCTTTTTGTGCTATGAGAGGGCCTTGAGGATGGCTGCTGACTTGAACCCCATGTTTTGAAATAGAGGACACCATTATCCACTTAATGTGTTCATAACTAAATGTAACAAAATCTGTCCTGACTGCTGCCTTAAAATATATATATAACATGATGAAATGGAAAATAGTTTGACACAATGCCTGCTGCCTTCCCAACTCCTTCTATCTTTCTCCCTTTATCCATTTGTCTAAGGCAGCATCCATACTTTCACAACACATCCGTGCACTCATTGGTTAAAGCTGATTAATCCTGTTTGGGGCACCTATCACCTGCTGGACCTTCTCCCTGTGATTTTACCTTTGGAAAAAACAATTTCAGTCTAGCTGGTCTCTTAAACAGAGAAGACTTGGACAGGGAAGGTTTCTTTCTCTGCAACATTCCAGGCCTGGGTTCCATTTCCTAAAACCCTTCTGTATCTGACACCTGCTGGTCAGTGAGCCAAGCCTTATAATAAGTTCAATCCTTCATTTACATTTGTCTAGCTGCTGACAATCACAAGGGATCTACAAGATTCAAACACTTTGCTGGACATTTATTCACACTTAAGAAAACTTAAAATGTATTGGGAAAAGACAAAGTAAGGGGAAAACCTGTTTAGGATGTGCAAGAATTGCTTGCTGTGCAGTTTCTGATGTAATCCTTTCTTTTTTCTCCCTATCTGAAAATATTCAATAAAATTTACTAAGCTCGCAGGTGTTTTGAGTGTAATTTATTGGCGAAATTCAAAGAAGATGTATATTTTATGTTTGGGTGAAAGTTGAAAGCAAAGAAACAACTTATTCAGCCTAGAGAGCCTGATGCAGAGGAAGCCATAAGAATATAAACCCTACCAACATTTTTTTTTAATTGGGCAAATGACTTACTTCTACAAGCCATGGAATTAGAAGGCTGGCTTATGTTACATAGATCCCTAAGAGCTGTAATCAACAAAGCTGGGCGGGGAGGTTGGGTGGGTTGTGAAGATGATGCCTGGGAAACACAAGTAGCACCCTTCCCAACCTTGTTAATACTGAGCAAAGAGCAAATTTATTAGATTTAACAAGAAGGAAACTACTAGAGGAGCAATACTGTCTTTTCCCCATAATCAAAGTGTGACTCTTGGGCTCTCTTTATTCTCTCCTTGAATTCTTTACCTCTGGCTGCTTGAGAGTCATTTTTAGGGGTTAATTTGTCTCTGCTCATTAAATAAAGCTAAATGAGGAATCTGAGGACATATCTCTACTAATTAGAAAACACAAAGACAATGTTTCTCCAACCAGACAACTCTAAGATATTAGTTTGACTCAGTTCTGTAGTTGTTGATAAACTGATTGCTCCTTAGCCACTGACTGGTCTTGGCATAAAGAAGTAATGGAGGTTTATAATCCTCTTGGATGAACTCATCACAAATGGTTAGAGTTACTCAGCTAGTTGGGAAGTTGTCAAGAAATTAGGTTTCACTGCACCAAAGTGTCATTCATTACCTATATTTAATGCTGCAGTCTTCCCATCACTCCAGGAGCTGGAACCAAAAACTGTGTGTGTGTGTATGTGTGTGTGTATTTACATAAGTTAGGGTCTAAGAAAGGCTACTTAAAACAACATCAAGTCCTCCAATCTCAGAAACATAAAAGGTACTCAGTAGACAGTCATGAGTTAATTGGCTGAATTTCTTGTAACGGCTGCTCTCATCAGTGGCTCCTACATAGAGTTTGAACCAGAGAAGAAAATAGAGAGGGAGAACAGCATGTGCGTTGTATGAATTTACATTCTATTAACTTTGTTCTCTAATTTTCCCAAGTAACCTAATAACAATAACAATTTGTTGGCTATATTCACATGTATAATACATATACTCCAGACCATACTAAGCTTTGACCACTAAATAACATCACATTTATATTTGAGACCCACTTTAGTACATAGTGCACTGAATATCTGAAAGTAGCCCACCTCAAGGGTTCCCCCAGCTATTTCTGAGAACTGTCCAAGGGCTGCTTCACTTGAACTCAAAGTACATCTGTCACCTTCTTCCACTCCAATCTCCTCAAACTTCTACTACCCTGCTTCCGTGCTCTCCCTCCCCTCCCTCCCCGCCTTCCCCAATAATGGATCCAAGAGCTGGACATTCTCATGGAGCATAGTGTTTTACGTCAATTACAGCAAGCACATCTTAATACATCAAGAAATATTTATTCAGTTCTTAATACTTGCCATGTATAACATGAAAAAGATAATGATAAAGAAAAAATAATTTAAAATAGGAAGTTAGAAAAAAATTAGGAAGTCAAGATGTACAAGATGGGTGGAAAAGGAGGAGAGAAAACATACATATCCATCCACAAGCACCTATGCTTTACCTAGGAATAGATCACAAATATGTCTCTCAGCTTCTTGGCAGTCGGAGAGATTAAGAAGATTTGGTTTTGTTACGTTGTTAGTATTTGCAAAAGGAAACATTTCAGTTCTTCAGAGGAGGTAAAGCTCTTCCTAAAACTCAGGTCTGTAAAAAATTGTTCATATGAATCTAGTAAAAGATAGCATACTATTAATCAAATTTGTCCTAAGCCCTGAAGCTAACTAATCAAACACACACAAATAATAAGTGATAAAATCCTAAAATCAAATTATGGATTTCTATTTCCAAGTCCAGGGCATTTTCCTCTCTTACACAAAATGTACTGACAAAGGAAAAACAAAGAGGGATGAAAAATGTCCTAAAGTCAAATAAACCCTTGAATTAGTAAGAGGAGGTCCTTTGAAGTACAGAAACAAACGCTCGGGTACTTGAGGAGAAGGGAAGGTATGCATTAAAAAAGGGTAATGTGGGCTTTATCCTATCTTCTCAACATCTCCAGTTAAATAGGAGTGCACAGTTCCCTCTATTTGCTAAATTCTCACAGTTAGGAAACTCTCTTAAACACAGTAAAGATACAGCTTTATTAGCTTTTTTACATTCCAAATTATATTTTTCAGGGATAAGCTGAAACTCCATTAGAAACTCACTATGAGACCAAAATGGGAACAAGCATCTTTTTGCAATTTTGTGCATGCATGCACACACACACACACACATTTGTAGACGTGTGTGTTGACCACAAGAAATGTAAATTTTACACTATTCAGATGTGCTCTAAGTCACTCTATACAAAATATTAAAATGTTACAGTTTTACCATTTTCTATATTAATTGCCTCTGCTGACTGAAAACAAACAAACAAAAGTATCAATATGGCAGTGGTCATATCAACAGTGTAACAACCATACAATAGAATACTATCCAACTATAAAAGGAGCAGAGAATTTCTCTATATGGAGTGACATTGAGAATATAGTATGTTAAAGAAGAAAAATAGAGAAAATTTTATGATATACTACCATTTATCTAAGAAACTGAAGAATACTTTAAAATGCCTATGTTTTTGCCTATATTAAAATAAAATCAAAGGAAAATGAAATTGTCTAATAGGGAGATGGAGGAGGCAGGGAAAGGAAAAGAGGAGACAGCAATAGATGCTAGACTTCTCTATTTATTTTGGGAGCCACATAAATATATTACCTAAGTATAAAGCCAAATTCATATTTTAAAAAGCAATCCACATACGCATGCTAAAATGTTTAGGAATTAATTACATGATGTCTACAACGTGCCTTGTTATGCAACAAAACAAATAAGTTGATGGATGTAGTAATGGGTAGATGAATATGTGATAAAGAAAATATAGTAAAATGTTAATTACAGAATCTAGGTGGTGGGTATATGAGTGTTTCTTGTACAATTCTTTCAACTTTTCTCTATGTTTGAAGTGTTCATAATAAACTGTCACTATAAACAAGGCAAACAGCAATCCCTAAAAAGTAAATCAAAATGTAACTAAAAAGTGAAAGGAATAGAGGAAAAACTGCCTACATATGAACTATTCCAAGTGATTTTAACACACTATTTTGACTCTACACCTCTAGTGGAATATATCCCATGGACAAAATGATTAGCCAAACAAATAAACAAAAAAAAAAAAACTTAAACTGTACTCAGTAATCATTTTGTAAGGTTTTTTTATTTTATTTTTTTTTATTTTATTGATTGATTGATTGATTGATTGTTATCCTGAGACTGCTTTTGTGTGTTGTGGAGTACAATACACAATATTCCAGATCACTTGTTTACCTGCTGAGGAAACTGAGCCGAAGTTAGGTTGGCTTATCACATTGGTTAGTCATTCACAGAGCTCTCCTAGACTCTTGGAAATGGACTCAGCCTAGTGCTGAAGTTTCATTTTCTAAAACTTTCATTTTCTCCGGTTCCTATCTTCTTTCCTATCTGTAAACACAGAGTCTCTCTCCCCTTTTCTTTCTCTCTTTGTTGGCTGTTTCCTCTCTCTTTAATGAGGCCCTGTCCTGTGTTACTCATGTGTCGGCTTATCTAAGGACCCCCTGGACAAGAATCTGAATGCCTAATCAGCCCCAGAGAACCAGGACTGCTGCTAAATTCACAGCAGCAAGATAAACACTGTGAATGCTTCACTGTATGCCATCTAGTGCACTGGGAAATTACAAATCCAATCATTTCTTTCCACAAGAATTCCAAAGCCACCTTACCCCAAAATAGAAGTTTTCTAAATTTATTTCAGCATTTACTTATAGCTTGAAATTTATCTGAATATGTAAATAAAATCTGTCTTATTAACTCAGAAATTTGTATTTGTGTAGAACTTTCTGACTAGTTCAGGATGTCTCTGTGGAAGCTTATAGAATGGGTGAGGACTGAAACGGGAAATGAATTGGGCAAGAGGCACTGCGCAGAAATTGTACAGATCTGGCAGTGTGCCCAATTAAGTGTTTCTGAGAGGACAACATTCTTGTACTACTCCTCCTCTGCTTCATATTTTTTAAGACAAAGTAGATTATTTTAAAATGAGGCATTTAACTTGGTGATTGAAAAAATTAATAATCACCTCTTTTTGCATGCTTCTACGTGATAGGTAGTTGTAAGTATGTACACTCAAGTTCCAAGAACTGTAGTTGAGGATGAGGTGAAATTTGACTCAGAATGTGGGTGTCCAAGCTGGACAATAGAGGGCTTTCTATTCCAAACCATAGCACCTTGCTCTTACTTCTTGCCCAAGTGGTCAGGGATTAGGAGGCTCTCTTTGGACTCTTACCTTCATTCATGAACCAGGTTGCCTGATTTATCTGTCAAGCTGAAACCAAAACAACAATACTCACCATTTAATTAGTAATAGCTTTTTACATTTAATAGATTCCTGTTACACAGAAGAAGAAAAGTTGTATTTGAGATACAACTCCTGGCTAACTGAAAACAGGGCTACCTCCCTCAATTCTCCCTTTTCTGTGCAGTCATTCTGAATCCAGTCACCAACCTCCAGGGTAGGCAATAGTGGGCTGATGCTATCTTTTGGCGTATGAGGCAGATCTGTAGACAAGAGGCACTATCAGAACTTTCCATCTCTTACCTCTATTTCTATTGGCCCAACTATTCTTTGTTTGCAAATAAATTTTCTCTGTTTTTATTATTTTCAGTCCATGTGCAAAGCCACAGCTGACAATGGTACCCAAACTGTCATATGGTACAGGACCAACACTTTCCAAATTCAGCTTTCCAGGGAAGTAAGTCTGATGATCTCCTCTCCATAAGGGGCTTTTCTGTGATTAAATTAATTGTGGCTGGATGTAAGTTTGCTTTGCATAAGCTACTGGGGAATCAGTATCAGGAGAGTGAGGCAATTTTCTATGAAAAGTTGGGAGGTAAGAGCTTAGCAGACATTGGTAATGTGAGCCCAGCCTCTGGCCAGGACCCCAGTCTCAACACAAGTTTGTTCTTCTCAACCTTTTACCACAAACATCATGAGTGCAGAAGATTATATAGGTCAGGTTGGGGTAGGTCAACCCAGGGTGTCATGTGCACCAAGAGTACTGGACAATGCTTTTGCATAGCTATGATAATCATTTCTGGTAGATGAGAACACCTTAGATGGCTAGAACAGAGAGAATTAAAAATAAGAAGAATATTTTCATTAAGGCAATAAGATGTTTTGTTTGAAGGACCCAAGATGCTAGCACATACATTTTCTCTGTTCCTATGAATAAGGAAGAGGTTACAGGCCTCTTACTGTCATTGCCCAACTTCCAGAAGGGGATACAAAGGCATGACCTCTCAGACAGGAAGAGCAAGTTTGAGGTAAGATTCCAGTTTAGAGATTTACAGAATTTTATACTATAAAAAGGAACAATCTCTGTTTCTAGACAAGGAAACAGAGGACCAGAAGAGGAGTATGACTTTCTCGAGTTCACAGAGCCAATTTTCACTAGTCTCCCTGACTCTAGATGCACCAAATGTCATCTCCTAGCTTCCAAGCCTCTATAAGGCCATGTGGACCCTCACAGAGGAATTAGCACATCAATAAAACTGCTTTTCACCAGCCCCGTATCAATGTTTTCAAAACAACTAGGGATTTATTCCAAAACAGAATGAAGAAAGCAATCATTGTTTAAGTTTCATCTTCTACAAGCTGGAACTCTGTCCATTTTAGTTTCATTTTTTACTTTCTGTTTCCATTTTACATTTGCAACAACACACCCACAGACTACATCATCAGCTGTTTATCTTCCTTATATAACCCTGTCCTGGGGCTTAAACTTATTTGAAAAACCACAAGACAGATTGGTCAGATCATCAGGCTGAACAAAATACTGCAGAATTGCTGCCTAATTCACAGTAACCATGAGGTAAGAATTTCCCTGCTTCTCTGTCATGTCTAGAGTTTCTGGGGGGAAAAAATGTTAATCAATACTATCTCAACAGACTTGGTCTCAGTGAGGTCAAGTTTCCTAATTGTTCCATTTCAGCATTTGCTTATAGACTGAATATGCATGTGTATGTGTGTGTATGTACATTCATACACACATATAAACTGTTTCATTAATTCAGGCATTTTATTTTTGTTAGCATCGCCCTGAGGAAGTTCACCTCATCCTATAGCCCAAAGAAAGGGAGGGAAATGGGAAGAATTTAGCAGAAAGGGAGAATATGATCCCAGCCTTCAAAATCCTTTTCCACTAAGCTTACTCTTGTCTGATCTAGAGAGGGAATGGCTGGCTTGTCTGGGTAGACATTGCTTTCTGCTGGCTCTTCACCGTGGAGGAAAAGTAGGACCCACCAGGCTGCATAAGCTGCAGTCCTGGGCTCTCTCAGATATCTTGTGGGGAAATATTATAGGGATCCATGGGGATGTGATGGAAAGAACCCGTGCCTAGAGAACAAGGTTTTCCTCTGTATGCTTCTGGTCTTATTTTCTGCACTGCTGGGCTCTTATCTCAGGCCATCTCAGTCTAACAGGATTTAAGATTAGCAGAATCTGCACATACCTCTTCCCCAAGGAAGTCAAGTGGCCTCCAGAGCCTTGATATCCTCCTGGCCAGGTGGCTTGGCTAGAATTCTATTTGGGAATATTGGCATCTTCCTTAGCTGAAGTGCCTAATGTGGTAATTTCTAGATTTCCCACTCTGAATCTTGACTCAAATAATCTGATATCAGCAGGTAAAAAAAAAAGGTTGATTAGTATTGACCTACAAATTTCTGTTCAGTGCTCCAGCGGGAAAAAATCTGAAGGGGACAGAGGTCCCAGAAAAGGTACTACTTCAGGCCTATGAGCAACTCCCCTGTCCACCTTGGCCCATAAGCAGATGGAGCAGGTTGTCAGTAATGATTAAGCAATTCCACTTCTAGGTATATACCCAAGAAAATGAAAACGTATGTCTACACAAAAACTTGTACACTAATGGCCACCACAACATTATTCATAACAGCTAAAAAGTGGAAACACCCCAAATGCCCACGAATTGATACACAGATCAACAAAATGTGGTATATTCATACAATGGAATATTGTTTGGCAAGAAAAGTAAATGAAGTACTAATACATGCTACAATATAGATAAAACCTTGAAAACATTATGCTAAATGAAAGAAGTCAGTCACAAAAGATTACATATTATATGATTCCATTTGTATGAAATGTCCAGAATAGACAAATCATAGCAACAGAAAGTAGATTAGTGGCTGCTGATGGTTGTGGGGATGGAGTAATAGGGAGTAATTGATAACAGGTTGAGGTTTCTTCTCGCAATGATGAAACTATTCTAAAATTAGATATAATGGTGATGGTTGCATAACTATATGAATATACTAAAAACCATTGAATTGTATACTTTAAAAGGGTGAATTTTTTGTATGTGAATTGTATCTCAATTAATGTGTTTTGAAAAATCATATGAGGCTACTTCAAATAATTGCATGCTTTTTATGGTGTTCAAGTCTGGGATACTGGACAGGTGCGTGCAGGTTTATGGCCTTTGGGTACCTATTTAGAGAGTTAGAAGTGCTTGATGAGGTTGCTGAGCTCATAGTAATTAAAAGTAAAAGAGAAGTGAGAAGACACACAAGCAAATCAAATATAATTCTCTTGCCTTGATGATCTATGAGATTCCATAGCATCATTTGGGTTTGCTCATTCCAAATGTTAAAGAATAACTCAAAGATCTAGAGTTAATTATTAGTAGGCTATTTTACTTGAATTCAAAGAAACTCTATAAACCAACTGATTTCATCAAACAAAAGCAAAAACAGGATTTACATAAGAGGAATAGCAGAGAAGGAAAAGCAGTCTAAAAGGAGTGAACTCTTTTTTTTTTCCTTGAGTAAGCAGCTATTGAGCTGACAGTTTGACAACACAGGGCATTCTGCCCTCTGGCAGCTAGATGGATCATCAAGGGAAATAAATTTCAGCGTATGGATTCTTGAGAAGACCTTCAGAGTTCAGCCGTGGTGATCCTGAAAGGCAGTCTGTGTATATACGTCACTGTGCTCTGATGGCCTCTCCATAGGTGATGCCAGGTCGGCACCGCTTGCTCATTGGAACTTCTCACAAAGAACATATTCTCCCACAGC